>JARHVA010001081.1:1902500-2442500 GCA_037957365.1 Torreya grandis
TGACATGGCATCTATGAATCATGAACCTGAAGGATCACCCTCACTCTTGGAACACAGTGCTATAGGGTACCAGAGGTACCACCTCCCACATCTGTCTCCTTGATCAGTGCTAAGTAGTGCAAGAGATTGGTGGAGAAGACAAAGCAATTTGTTCTCATGGTGGTCAAACCACAAAAATTTGAGGAGGCCGATGTTGCAGTCTTGACTACACAATCAACACAACAAACACAAATAGGATGAATCATAGGAGAATATGATGACTTATTCAAGTCACCCACAGGAGTTCCACTGCATTTCCAGGTAAAACATTCTATCGATTTAATCCTAGGATCACCTTTGCCTAACAGTCATGTGTATTGCAGATCAGTTGTGGAGAATGATGAGATAAAAAGATAGATTCAAGAATTGATCCAAAGGGGTCACATCAGGACAAGCTCTTCACCTTGTGGTAGCCTAATCGTCTTGGCACCAAAGAAAGATGGAACATGGAGGCTTTGCATTAACTATCGAACCCTGAATAAAATCTCTATGAGGAATCGCTACCCTCTCCCCATAATCGATGACCTGTTGGACCAGCTCCGTGGTGAAAATTTCTTCACCAAAATTGATCTCAAATTTGGTTATCACCAAATTCCCATCGATCCCACTGATGTCTGGAAAACTACATTCAAATCTAAGGAGGGGCTCTTTGAATGGTTGGTTATGCCTTTTGGCCTAACTAAGCACCTGTAACCTTCATGAGGATGATGGATGACATCCTACGACCCTTCACCAACTCATTCGTGGTTGTCTACTTAGATGACATACTCATCTATAGCAAAACATGGGAAGAACATTTGCAACATGTCTGTAAGGTGCTTCAAACTCTTTGGGAGCACAAGTTGTACGCAAATCTTGACAAATGCACATTTAAAATGACAAGAATTCAGTACCTCAGGTACGTTGTGAATGAGGAAGGGGTCCATGTTGATCCAGAAAAGATTTAGGTTATTCGAGAATGGCCCACACCAAGGACCCTCATAGAGCTTCGCAGCTTTTTGGGTCTTGCAAATTTCTACCGTAGGTTTGTTCTTGGATTTTCACATGTTGCTTGGTCACTAACCCAAGTGACTAAAGGAGGAGCTAAAGCTACATTTTAGTGGGGTGAAATACAACAAAGGGCATTTGAGAATTTGAAGAACAGACTCTGCTCAGCCCCTGTTCTTGCCTTGCCAGATTTGCATCAGTCGTTTGAGTTGATGATAGATGCATCTAAATATGCCATGGGAGTTGTCATCATGCAACATGGCCATCCTATTGCATACCACAGTGAAACTTTCACTGATATATTCAGGAAATATCCAACATATGATAAGGAGCTCTATGCCATTATGCAAGCCTAAAAACACTGGAAACACTACATCTTGGGGAAAGAGACGATCATCCACACTGACCACAAACCATTGGAATTCATCCAGATGCAAATCAAACTATGAAATGAGAGGCACCAAAAGTGGGCCACGTATCTTCAATAATTCCACCTGATAATCAAACACAAAAAGGGGAGCTCAAATACAGCTGTAAATTGTCTGAACCACCCACCAATTACTGCACTCACAACAGTTCTTGACCTGTGCAAACATGAGACTGCCACTTGGGGTGCTCTGTATGAAGCAGATCTTACCTTTGCTGACACATATCAAGTGCTCCAGAAAGGTGAACATGTTTCTAACTTTTATTTGCAAGATAATGTCCTCTACCATATGGGGCACATCTGTGTTCCTGTTGTAGAGCAACAAAAGATGATATGGGAAGCACACTTCAGTAGGACAGCTGGACACTTTGGTATCGAAAAAACATTGGCAATTCTTCAAAAACACTTCTACTGGCCCCATATACAGAAAGATGTGGAAAGATATCTCAAATATTGCACCCCATGTGCAATAGCCAAGCCAACAAATAAGAAGCAAGGATTGTACATGCCATTGCCAGAACCAACCAAGCCTTGTGAATCCGTCTCAATGGATTTTCTCTCAGGTTTGCCCACTTTCAAACATGGCAAGGACTGTATTTTTGTGGTAGTTGATCATTTTTCAAAAATAGCTATCATGCTTGCTTGTAAGAAAAATATATCTGCTGAGGAAACTGCTCAACTATATTTTAGTCATGTATGGCTCCATTTTGGTCTCCCCAAGTCCATTGTCTCAGATCGAGATAGCAGGTTCTTGAGCATCTTCTGGTCCACTCTATAGAAGATGATGGATACTAAGCTGATGAAGTCCACAGCCTTCCATCCACAGACTAATGGTCAGATAGAGGTGGTAAACTGCTTGATTGTTCACATGATTCAGATGTATCACTCCAAACATCCACGCACATGGGATGAGGGACTTCCTTTCATACAACATGGATACAATTGGGTGCTGCACAACTCGACCAAGCACAGTCCATTCCAAGTATGTTTTGGGTTCCAACCCATGGCACCAATTGATATAGATGTTCCATTTTCCACCATGGAATACACACCTCATGGAAGATCTGAGGTAGCAAAAGCAACAAAGTTTATTGAACAAATGCAACACATCCAGCAAGAAGTTCACAACATCCTGGAGAAGATGAATCATAAGTATAAGCAATGAAATAACAAACATAGGATTGCACCCATTTTGCTATGGGTGACAAGGTTTGGTTACGACTTCAGAAGGAACGGCTTGTAGGACCACATAGAAAGTTTTAGGCTCTGTGATATGGTCCATACACCATCACTAAAAAAGTTGCAGAAAATGCTTTTGAGTTGAACCTACTAGCATACCTTGGTCTGTATCCAATATTCAATGTGGAGCTCCTCAAACCATATCACCCACCTCTATTGGACACTTCAGTTGTGGCAAAACAACTAGACATTGATGAGCTTGATCCATAGAGTTTTGCTCCAATAGAAGAGGATCAGATTGTGGATACTTGGATGAAGACAACAAGAGGACGCTCTATTCTGCTATATCGAGTGGTCAGAAGAGGCCAGCTTAGCCACCAAGGTGAGTGGCTCACAGAGAATCAAATCAAGACACAACTACCCCACCTGATAGGGAATATTGATGCAATGGGGACCATTGCTTTTCAAGGAGGGAGGAATGATCCAGGAAACAATTTGGGTGACCATTCAGGTGATAGTTAATTATTCAAGGTGACCATTCGGGTGACAGTTAATTCCTCGAATTTTGTGTTGTTTTCATTCTTGGAAGTCAAATTATCGGTGACAATTTTTTTTTCCTCGAGCCATTATGTCCTCGAGCATTGTATTGTTTTAACTCTTGAATGTCAAATTGTTGGTGACAGTTATTTCCTCAAGCCACTCAATCTCCTGATGTTTTCAAAATATGTATAAATGCATTGTAACCCGAAATGGGAGGGTAGACATCTCTTCCCAGAGATAAGCCTATATTTGTATTGTGATTTCTAAGTAATACGACATCTCTTCTCAGAGAATTCATTGTTATCATGTTATTTCTATGCTATTGAAATATTTATCAACCATAACTTCTGAGTTTTGGATAAATATCACACACACACACACACACACACACACACATATTTAGATATATAGATATATATAAATATCTATGTGTGTGCATGTGTGTGTTTAGATATATAGATATATATAAATATCTGCGTGTGTGTGTGTGTGTGTGTGTGTGTGTGTGTGTGTGTGTGTGTGTGTGTGTGTGTGTGTGTGTGTGTGTAAAAATATGATGTAGATTTTCATATATGCATTTGTTAAAGAGAGTATTTGGTTGGTTTTTGGTTGTTATCTAACATCACTTGTACATTGTCTTTTTGTATGTGTGAACTTTATCATAAGTTGTTCTCTTTCTTTTGATGTATGTGAATGCATTATGACTATTGCACTCATATTTCAGCTTATTACTAATCAATTAGAATCAAAGTAGGTTTCATTCTTGTCTATATCTTAGCCTCCACGTGCTTCATCTATTCAAGAATTACATTTATCGTATTTTTCCACACTTATAAATTATTGTAGTAAAATAATATTTGTTGCTTGCAAAGCTTACAAACTTCAGATGGAGAGTATACTTCCTTAACTTCAATTTGATATGTCATTTACTATAATTTTGGCCAATATTGAGTGTGATATGGTCTTCTAAAGTAACTTGTCCAAAATTGCTATTTCTCAATAGGAAAATATCCTTTCATACTTTTGATCTCTCTTTTGTTGCAAGGAATATTTTTAGGGTGGAAATTGACTCTTTGACGCCCTGCCACCTGAAATAAACCTTTAGAATGAACATGATAATCGTAACAATGTTCATACACTTTTTGAAGATGTTAATTGGCTCATGAATTGAAGTGATGATATTGGAGATCTTAGATTTTGTGCAAGGTGTGAAGTGTTGTTCTATGATGGAAAATGTGATCCAAATGCTCTTAAATATTATGTTATGGGCATGAAAAACATGGAGAGATTTTAAAATGTCTTTCCCTTGGTTGATCAAATAATCATTATCCCTTCACATGGGGATAATTATGCATTGCTCTTCATGATACATTTTACTCCACTACATATGCCCATGATATTCAAATGAAATAGTTTGGCTTTGTCTATGGAACGAAAAATATGTTCAAGACAATGTCTTTGATCGTCTTTGGATCAAGCTCAATGTTTAGGCTAATGTTGAGAAGTTGGCTCTCAAGTTTTTAAGCAAGTTCCTTCCATGCTTGTACCAAGAAATGAAGTTTCAAATAATTGATACTTTGGATAAGACCTTTTACCATTTTTTAATTTGGAAAATTCCCCTACGGAATGCGCTTATATGCCAAGATCGATAGGTATCTCTTCCATCAAACTCATCTGGTATTTTCCCCTAGCCTTGTCTGTTGGGATACACCATACCCAACGAGTTGGATGTGAAATACTACCCAATTTCAACAATTAGTCATGTATACTCTATATTTGAACCTAAGCCTACACTTTGGAAGCCCCAATGCTTTTACCACTTGAGCTTATCACATTTGACAATAAGTTCTTTTATTTTGCTTAACTAGTAGAAGAGAAAATGCATGTAGGAGAAACTCTATTTAATTCAACCAAATCTAATGAACAAAAATATTAAATCCCTTAATTTCCAACCTGAGTAGTAAATAGGTAGTTCCAAGTCTTTGGTCTCTTCTCTGAATTCTCTGTGAAGAACTTTGCCGGTATTGTAAGGCCAATGATCACAACAAGGAGTATTTTCCCAAACTCTAAAAAAGATAGAAGGCTCTTTGGATAGAACAAGATGCATATCCTAAAGCTTCCATGCCCACAAATGGAGACCATGCGTACGTATAACTAAGGGGTCACTTGAAAACTATCACTTTGCTCAACATTGAGCCTTGAGCCAATTATCATAAAAAATGATTTTGCACTCGAGTGCATCTTGCACATGGTATGTTGGTGGACTACATCTTTTATAATGAGACACAAAAAAGTATGATTTCCAAATACATTCTTGAGACCCTCAATATTCTAGTAGATTCTCGCTTATAGCCTTATGCACTTGTATGTAGGGATTGTAATTCCACTTCCATACATGTATCTTTCCTTTTGCCTTAGGGTTGAATTTCATTAATAAGGTGATGTGATATTACTTCCTTGTATTGTTATGGGATTGTCATTGGCAAGCCCTACTAGTGTGATTGAAAGGAAAAGTATGATGCCTTCTACAACAAACACTCCTTATAAAAAGATGGTTGCACGTATTTGATTTTTCCATTCCATTTGGTGCTTCTCAACCAATGTTTTTTTTAATAAGAAAGTGAGGAAGACTAACCAACATAAAAATTCAATGGCTCTTAATTTTGCATGAAAAAGGGATGAATCTTTGACTCAAACAATGATAGTTGATTATGTGTATCTATACATTACATCACTTTTACACTTTTATCAATAGGACTTTTTGAATCCTAACTCCTTGCCATCCCCACCTAATGTGGACCATGGTATTAATCTTTTACAAATTGTGTGTTTCCTAATGCACCTTTGTGGCATAATTGGAGGAGATTAAAGTAAAAATTGAAGATTTGTTATAGAAGGGATTCATCAAACCTATTTCTTTTCCACATGCTTTACCCATATTTTTGTTTTTCATGAAAGATGTACATAGAATCCTTGCATTGCTTGCAATCTCTCAAAAAAATCACTCTATAAAAAAGCCACCGTTTACCTCGATTGATTATCTTTAGGACCAATTAAATGGTGACAAATTCGTCGTAGAGATTAATCTCGAAAATGACTACCATCAAGTACAAATCAAGATATAAGAAACATGGAAGAGTGAATTCAAGGCCAATGTGGAATTCTTAGAATGGCTTGTTATGCCATTTGGGTTCAGTAATGCCCTTACCACTTTCATGCTTTTTCCAAATGATGTTTTCATCCTTGCTTGCCCTTACCACTTTCTTGTTTTTTCCAAATGATGTTTTCATCCCTACTTACCCTTACCACTTTTGTGCTTTTTCCAAATGATGTTTTTATCCCTACTTAAAATATTTTTATTGCTATTTATTTTGAGGATATTATTATTTTATTGTCTACATGGAAGCAACATTTGGTTCATCTCAAAAACATTTTGTAGGTTCATGGAGAGCACACTCTATGTTCTAATATCTCCAATTTTTCTTTTGCACATACACAAATTGATTATATTGGCTTTAATTTTTATGAGCATGTACTCTTGTGATAGTTGAAGTCATTCTCTATTGATCAATGCCAAAGAATATTTCACAGCTTCTTATCTTCCGTGGGTTGGCCAACTTCCATGAGATGTTCATTCTTAACTTTATCCGTATTGGATCAGTTCTAACGTTGATTCTCCAACAAATATGTTGCATCTCTTATGTAAAGATTATGACATATATACCATGTTGCAGGGATACACGTCTCCCGCCCCTTGGGACGTGTCTCCCATACCCAAAACGCATCCCGGTACCCGAGACACGTCTCCCTACAATACTAATATTTTTTAATTGTTTTTATTTTTAATTATTTTTAATGACTTTTTAATTATTTTTAATGTTACATTACCATTGTTATTAAACTATATATAATAGATATATATAAATAATAAATATATATATTGCTGTCTCCCCGTATCCTGTCTCCTATTTAAAAAAAAATGGTATACCCGTATCTGTACCGGTCTCCGGGTATCCATACCCATACCCATCTCGTGACAACTATATATATATGACCCATATTGGCTTTTTATGTTTGTGATTGGTAACGGAAATCAAAGTGTTTAGAACATTGCATAGAGAAACCATCCAAGGATGATCAAGGAGGCTTGGAAATTCTCTTTGAACAATCAGATTTGTCACAACACATTGTACAGATGAATTCATCCTAAAGTGGACTCATTCAAACATGTTCATGCTAGAAGAAACTAGTCCTAGAAACAAACAGGTATAGGAATTAATTCGTCCTGGACTGAACTCGCCCCATACATGTTCATCGTGGCCGAAATTCGATTTGAATGAGGGAGAAGATGACACAAGCCACCCAAGTTAAAATGTGGATTGTTTGGGATGTTGTCCATTTGGTTACTTAGTCGACTTTTGTGTCAAAATTTGAGGATGTTTTAGCTAAAAGAGAGTCTAAGGAGCAAGACGAACAGTCAATTCAGACAATGAGAGAGTTATTGTTAAGTCATAAAGAAGAAAGGAAATGACATAAGAGATCAGAGTTTCAGAGATTCAGAACAAGGGAATAGGCATTTGGTTGCATGCCGTTTCCTTGTGAGATTGTAAAATTGCATTTCTTGTTGAAGTGGAATGGAAACAAAGCCCCTCTTGATAGAGTTCTTCTAACTGGGTTTCTTCGGGGTAAATTTGTGTGTTTATTCTTTTCCATGTTCAGTAGTTTAATTCTCAATTGTTCATGTAATGAATGCCATAAAATCACTCTTTGATCAATTATGCATAGACATGGTACTAATTCTGCATAAATCAGTCGTGAGACTAGATGAGATTCGTGGCAATGAATTAGACATTGGTCCAACTGAGTCTATTATGGATCATGACTATTCCTCAAATTCCTATCCATTGCACAAGCTAACTAAAGATCGTAGCATTTGGATACCAACTCGTGGATACTTTTTACGCTCTTAAGAAAAATATTTGTACAGCTTTTGGTTTAGCTTTATTTGACCGTACTTAACATTTTAAGGATGAGAATAATGCATCTCAACGTGCATTTGGAATTATTTGAAAGTAAAATGGCCATCATAATGATTTTCAAGCATCTGATGGTCAAACCAAAGTTGCCAACTATGCCCTTTCATTTACTTCATATTTCTAACTGACCTTCATTCTCTTGGTGGGTTTTGAGCTTATCTCATATTGATCGTGCTTGGAATAGGGCAGTCCATTCTTCTATGTCTCACTCTGCTTTTGAGGTGTATTATGGACTGTAACCCTTGGCCCCATATGAGTTATCCTTATTTGATCTTTCTTCACTTTTCACATACTCCATGGAAAAAACACATAATAGAGCAGATGGTTTTGTTTGCCATATACAACATTTGCATGAAAAAGTGGTTGACAATCTAAAGTTGATCCAAATAAAGAAAAACACCTCATGGATCACATGAGGGTTTCACATTCTTTTCAGATTGGAGGAAAATTTTGGCTAAATTTGGACAAGCATATGTGTTGACCAATTTTGGTCCTACAAGCTAAAATTGAGCAGCACCCCCTGCTTTCCTTCTCTTTGCAGGGTCTTTTTATCAGTTTCTGACAGGTTCATCCCACAGCGGCTTTATGGGTTTTCTCTGTGACAGGCCTCTTTCCATAAAAAAACAAGTATTCCTCCTCCTGATAGACAAGTGTTTTAGGTCTGGCAAGCACTTGGGTTGATTTGGAACTCTTTTTGATCCTAGATGTTTGGTAGGGCAAACAAATTAATTTAGGCGGGCCTTTTATCGGCAAAATGGGTCAGTTTCAAAGGGGCAGAGGTCTTTTACAAAAGGTCCGAAGGGCAGGTACCCTTGCAGAGGGCACTCGGGTGCCAAACAGGGCCTTTGTGAATTCGTCCGAAAGACTACTCAAGGTCAAAGTACCCTTGCGGGGGGCAGGAAAGCGACGAATGGGACTTTTCAAAGAGCTCCGAAAGGCAACCTTGGGCCCAAAGCACCCTTGCGGAGGGCAAGAGGTCCGCTTGCAAAAGGCCGAGCCAAAAAGCCCGTAAAAGAAGAATTCCTTCGGAAAAAGTGACAAGCCAAAGAATGAATATCTTCGGACAAAATGTCCGAAGAAAATCCAATGAAGAAGCCTAAAGAATGAATTTCTTCGGACATTTTGTCCGAAGAAATTCGGCAAGTGAGGAAATCCGAAAGAATTCGGAAATCAAGGGTCCAAAGGGTAGGTACCCTTCAAGAGGGCACTTGGGTGCCAAAAGAGGACCTTCCCATTTTTCCGAATGGTCACTTTCCCTTTGGAAATGTCCATTTGCAAAAGGCCGAAGGAATTGCCAAAGAGGGGTGACGGGCCCATGGAAGTCAATTTTATGGTGATAAGTTAGCTGTTGGTTTTCAAATATCTAGTGACAAGCCCGCGAACATCAAATACAAGGTAGTGAAATAGCCGTTGGGTTTCAAATGATTGCTGACAAGCCCGCGAACGTCAAATTTAAGAGGATGGGTTAGCCGTTGGAGAGAAGCCAAAGAACGATTCTTTCGGACAAAATGTCTGAAAGAATTCAAGAGCGCAGGCCCTAAGTGTCATCAAAGGCGGGTGTCAAAGCGGCGAGCATAATGAAGAAAATTCCTTCGGGCATTTCGCCCAAAGAACTTTTAAAAGGCCAAGAAGCCCGAAGACTCAGCGACCCGCCGAAAAAGGAGCCCAAAAGGGAAAAGATAGCCCCCAAGAGCCCAAACTATCAGGGAAGACAAGAAATAATGAGAAAAGAGAAGAGAGAGAGAGCATGGCTTAGAACATAGCCACGCACATATAAGACAAACACTCGGAACGTTCCAGGGGATACAGCCAATCAAGTGTAGGAATGAACCAGACCAGCCCAAGTGGCACAGGAGGCGTCGGCAGGAGAAGTAAATGCTTGCAGATGGAGTAGTATCCATGAATAACCATTGGGAGGGTTGCGCGACCTTTCAAGGGGGCAGCCCTATTTTCCTTGTGTTTGACATTAATGAATAGCCATTAAGGAGAGCTACGAGAGCATTCAAGGAAAAGGCATGGCCCAAAACGTGGTGAGAGGCGGCCTTGTCGATTGAGGAGCAAAGCGACCAATGCTCTAGCAGGAGTGTTTAATGCAGCCTAAGCAGCAAAGTCAATATCTGGGACACCTACAACATGGCTTTTACAGGTGCATTTATGGGAAGATGACAACAGCATTGGCGAATTCTTCTAGTCGAGGTGTTTAATGCAGTATGGGCTGCTTGCTCTTGGAAGGGTCAAAGGTCTTTCTCCAATTTCTCTATATATTGTAACCTCTCAGCTTTGCAAAAGGATCTCTCAGTTCTGTATGGTAAATCCTTGACAAAATTTGTCTATAATCAAAAGAAGTGTTTTACCTTCATCTGATTTTTTACACTTTTGCATGTCTGTGTATTGCTTTATATTTAGTCATTTATTTTAATGCTTTCATAGGTTGATGCCAGTGTATCCGAGATCTTCTTCTGCAAGTTAACAAGAAGCATCCAGATTGAAGTATAGGTGCAGGTGAGCAACCATCCAACAATGTGCCTCTAGAGCACCTATGGTAGGCTCTTCTTCATTATACCTCCATCAAACCCCATGTTGAAACATTGATGCAATCTAGTTTCTTATTCAAATGAAGTGTCTGTTCACTCCTTTTGGTACAAAGTGTAGATAAAAAATGAGTAGATCAATTAATTTTGGTGCATCACCACTTTAGTTAAGTTCTGTTTTCATAGCATCCCTCTCTCTTTTCACCCCCCCCCATTGTTAGCAGTAGAAATTCAGGACTTTAAGGTGCATCAAGGGGAGCTAGCCCCTGATCTAGAGATTCACTCCTCAGTTTTGCTACCCACAACAAGAGGAGTGTCTCCATTGTGCCACGTGGAAGAAAGGAGTTGAGTTTTCTTTTGAAGGGTGCAATCCACTGCGTCAACAGTTTTTGGCACGTCCAATGGGACCCAATTTATGTCTTGTGAGTTTCAGGATTGATGTTGGTCCTGTTACTGTAAAAAATCCAAAAGCAAGAGCTATAATCCAGCATCTGGTGACTCCATTTTAAGAATTTAGCCTCTGGTTACTGATCAGCCTGGCACCCCATGCCTAAGGTCACCACAAGATCTTCTTCTAAGGGTGTCCCTTTCAAATTTGTTGAGCTGCCTTTGAACTCAGCAAAGAGGCTAAGGTTTGCAACGACTCATCCTTACACGACAAACTAGTTTTCCAGACCTGCCATAAGATATACCTATACAAAGAGACCCAGGTTGAACCCTGTCACAACCATGGCTTTACCTTTTGTGGCCTTCAATGGTCAGAGTCCTTTGAACCTTCTGTAGTATGACCCAATTCCAGGGACAGCCCTCAAGAGTGTTCCTCCTTTTAGTGGAGAGGGGCCAATCACTGCTATTGAGCATATCAGAAACATAGCCAACCTCTGCAATATCCATAATGTCACTGAAGAAAATGTAGTTATCAGGTTACTGGCCTTGTCCTTTAAAGGTAAAGTTTTGGACTGGTATGTGACCTTGCCTATGAATTCAGTTGGCTCATGGAACGAATTAGGCACCCTCCTGACAAATAGGTTTGGAGAGAAGAGTGACCATCTGTCTCTAGCTGAGCAATTGACCACTATGAAGAGAGCTCTGCATGAATTTATGCAGGATTTTAACACTAGGTTCCAAAAGACTTGGGACAGAATCCCCATTCTAGTGAGGCTGACCCCAAGCTATGCTTTTCTTTATTAATTAAAGGCCTTGAATAGCAACATTGCTGTCATGATAGAGTCCATGGGTGGACAAGTTTTACTTGTTGCTTATGAAATAGCCATAGCTGTCGAAAATTGTTTGGTGCAAGCAAGAAAGATAGCTCCTAGACCTCATATGCCACTCTTTTTTGATTTACAGCCCTCAGCTCAGCCTATCGCGCCCACTTTAGCTCCTCAGCGTAGTGTAGAAAGGTCGGCTGCTACCCCTACAAATGACCTCCACGAGGTTAAGAGTTTACTACAGAGTGTTACCAATGAGTTAGTGGCCCTTAAGAGGCAGCAAGCTCAAAGCTATCGGCCGAATCAAGGTTACCAGCAGTTTGGGCAGACAAATAGACCTCCTTTCCAAAATTATAATCAAGAGCAGGGTCAAATTACCCAGGTCAGACCTTATCAGAGTTATAATCCAAGTGCCCCTTCATCATCCAAGGCTCTTGTCCCCACTCAAAATAATTTGGTATAGGAACAGCCTAATTATCCACCCCTGGGATATGGTCAAGAACAGGTTGCTTATGCTAATGAGCTACCAAATCAATGTATGTCCACACAAAGTGATTAGACAACCCAATTCTCAAGTTTTGAGGCATCAATACAATCTATAAGGTACAGCAGGCAAGCTCAATCTGATTTCACTCTTATGAACCACTTGGAAAGGGAGTTCTATGTAGTCAATTATGTGGGGACCGCAAATAATCAGGATGATTGTGTTGTAGCCAACATTAGGTCCAAGAAGAGAGCTATGGAGGAAGCTCGAGTAGCTACTCAAGCATTTGCAGCATCTCTTTTATCACAAGTAAACCAGAAATTTCTCAATTACAGACCGCCAATTGTAGCATCGACTCCTCGAGTTGCACCTCAAGTTGCAAATGTCCCCAAGGAGAACTCAAAAGGGAGCAACTCTCTGATCAATGTGGTGGACCAAATGAAGAACCTACACATAAACATCTCATTGTGGGATTCCTTAGCAATGCTAGGACAAAAAGATATACTCCAAAAGAAATTGCATGCACAGAGTGAACAAGCTGTCCCAACAAAGGCTGATAATGTGTTGATTGTGAATGGGGCTCCTCCCATGGGAGGTCAAGCAAAGAAGGATGAAAAAGTCCCTCCTTTCTACCTATCCTTGATTATTGGTGATTTTTTAGTCTACAATTGCATCATTGATAGTGGAGCAAGCACCTCAGTGATGCCCAAATGCATAGCTGACAAGCTAGGACTCAAATATGAGCAAATGACCAAGGGAGTTTTGCAGTTGGATGGATCACCAGCCAAGACATTGGGAGTGGTAAGAGACTTGAATCTAACTCTCCATGCCTATCCAACCTTCTCCATTCCCCATGACATGGTAGTGGCGGATGTTCCCCCTTACTTTGCTCTTTGCTTATCCAAGGATTTCACATCCAAGATAGGTGGGTACTTGGCAACAAATTGGTCTTACATGGTTTTTAGGATGAAGTATGGAACCAAAGTGAAGATTGAGTCAGAGCCTATCCACAAAGATCACTTGGAGCCATACTCGCCCAAGGCAACAAATGTCAGCTACGCCATCATTGATGAAGAAGAACTCCAGGTAGACCAATCCCCACCATCTTCCCTTAAAGGAGTTGTTGACCTGCTCCTAGATGAATGGGGAAATGACAATTTTGAACATAATCTTTACAAGTTCATCGAAGAGGCAAGTCTTGAAGTTTATTGCATGCATGAGAAGGATACTTTCATGCCAAATGTAATAAAGGCAAATCAAGAGAGCTGTGGTTTGTGGCAAATTTTCTTTGACAGATCTAGAAGCAAGTTGGGCGCTGGTGGTGGAGTAATGCTGGTTTCACCTTCAAAAGAAAAATACTTTTCAACTTTCAGATTCCAATTCTCCTACACTTGCAACATAGCGGAATATGAATCTCTTGTTCATGGTTTAGAGTGGGCAAGAAAAAGGGGAATCAAAGAATCGCAAGTTTTTGGAGACAACAAATTAATTGTAAACCAAGTGAGGGGTCAAAACTTGACCAAGAACTCCTTGCTCAAGTCTTACAAGCACAGGGTGTGGGACCTAATGGAGAGATTCACTGCTTTCAACATCACTTCCATCCCAAGAGAACAAAACAAGCATGCAGATAGACTAGCAGCAGTTGGTGATTAGTTTGACATTTTCAAGAGAATAATCAGGACAGCAATCAGCACCATTTAAAGGTGATAGTGAGACCCTCCATACTAGACAATGTCACCAATTCGCAAGTGTTTGACAGCGACCAATAGATAGCACTTTTCTTACAGGAGGAGGCTGATTTCGCTTCTAGGAATCAATCCACGCTGCAGCAGCAGTATGAAGGCCAGATTGTTTAGCTAAAAAACAACAGACTTTCTAAGGGTTTGGTCACTCTTGAGAGCATCTTCAATGAGGATGACCAACTCAAAGGTGACAAAGCGAGCATGACAACCAAGAAAGAGAATTACAAAAGGGTAGAAATATTCAAGGATAAGCTGCTTGCACTTGGAAAGGTATGTACCAATGAGGAAAGGCATTCTTTTATTTTGTTATGCCAAGAGTTTGCCGATGTCTTTCCTTGAGAATATAGCGATTTAAAAGGGTTTGACCCAAGCTTGGCCCAACACACCATTAAGCTAGAAGAAGGTGCCAAACCCATCAAGCAAAAACAAAGACCAATCAATCCAAGGATTGAGCCTCTCATGAGGAAGGAACTCACCAAGCTGGTTGAGTCCAAGATCATTTTTCATATCAAACACTCTTCTTGGCTGGCCAATTTGGTTCCCATTAGGAAGAAAAATGAAGAGATCCGATTGTGTGTTGATTTTAGAGACTTTAATATAGTCTCATTAAGAGATCACTATCCCCTCCCAAGCATGGAATAGATTCTCTAGATGGTGACAAGCAGTGAACTATTCTCCCTCCTAGATGGGTACTCTGGATACAATCAAATTTTGGTGCAAGACTACGACCAGTACAAAACAGGCTTCACCACCAAGTGGAGAACCTTCACCTACAGGAAGATGCCTTTTGGACTGTCAAATGTTGGAGCTACTTTCCAACGAGCTATGGATATGGCCTTCCAAGGTTTGATAAATGACATCGTGCTGATTTATCTTGATAATGTGACAGTCTTCTCCAAGGAGGTAGGACAACCTCTGAAACACGTGAGACAAATATTTGAGAGGTGAAGAGAGTTCAGCATCTCTCTCAACCCTAAGAAATATGTGTTTGTTGTCCATGAAGGCAAACTCCTGGGTCATGTCATTTCAAAAGGGGGCTTGACCACTGATCCAGAAAGAGTGCACGCCATTTTAGCATTGTCCTTGCCTAAACACAAGAAGGGCCTGCAAAGTTTCTTTGGCAAAAGAAACTTTATTAGGAGATTCATCCCTAATTTTGCTGAACTGATCAAGCCACTAACTTCCATGCTGAAGAAGGACGAGACATTCACATGGACAGCACGAAGGAGAGATAGTTTTGAAGGGATCAAACAAGCTATCGTCCAAGCTCCCACCTTGACTACTCCCGACTTCTCCAAGGACTTCAATCTCTACACCTTTGGCAATGAAGAGATAATCTCTGCTATGCTCATCCAAGCGAATTATGAAAACCTCAAACAGTCTCTCGTATTTTTTAGCCAAGGCTTAGAGGGCTATGAGATTAAGTACACTTATGTTGAGAAGCAAGCACTTGCAGTCATACGAAGCCTAAAAAAATTCAGACATATGTTGTAAAATAGCAAGATTCACATCATGGTGCCACATCTTAGTGTCAAAGACTTCTTGCTAAGCCGTGACTTGAATGAAAAAAGAGCAGGATGGATCACCAAGGTGATGGAGTACGACATGGAGATCAAGACCACCAAGCTAGTGAGGGGAAGAGAGTTGTGCGAGCACCTGGCTACAGACTTCAAAGAATCGAAGGAGGGCATTTTGATACTCAATGATGGCGCTGTAGTGAAAATGCCCATAACCACGAAGAGCTGGACACAAGATATGGTTCATTTCCTTCGAACTGGTGAGTGTCCGCAAGGTCTTGATAGAACCAAGAGGAGATATTTGAGGCTCCAATCCCTTCCTTATGTTTTAGTTGATGGAGTGTTGTTTAGAAAGGACTTTTCAAGGGTACTCTTGAGATGCATCGATTCAGATCAGGTTGACAGAGTACTGTCTGAATTTCATGATGGACCAACTGGTGGTCACTTTGCTCCCAAGGCTACAGCTACAAGGATTATAAAGGCTGACTACTTTTGGCCCACCTTGTTCAGAGACACTCATGCTTGGGTGAGGAGATAGCACAAATGTGCTCTCTTTGATGGAAAACAACGGCTGGCTGCAATGCCTCTACAACCTATTCAAGTGGAACAGTCGTTCATGCAATGGGGTTTGGACTTGATAGGGATGATCAACCCTCCTTCTAGTGCTGGCCACAAGTGGGTCTTGACCGCTATAAATTATTTCACAAGATGGGTAGAAGCTGTCGCTTTGAAGGAAGCCAATGAGAGTGTGGTCCTAGACTTCTATGAAGGCTTGGTGACAAGATTTGGGGTCCCAGCCACAATCATTTTGGATAACGCATTGGCTTTCTTGGGAACAAAGACAAGCGAGTGGGCATTAAGATATGGCATCTATCTCAGTACTTCTTCCAACTACTACCCACAAGGGAATGGGCTAGTTGAGTCCACCAACAAGAACCTGATCAAGATCATTAAAAGGACAATAGAAAAAAATCAAAGGACTTGGCATGCCAAGCTAAAGACAGCTCTATGGGCAGACAGGATTACTCCAAAGAGGACATTTGACAATTCTCCATACACGCTTGTGTATGGAAGGGAAGCTAGACTTCCTATTTCACTTGAGTTACCAGCCTTGGATTTTGCCCATCAGCTGCAATTGGAGGAGAACGACAGCCTGCAGGTCAGATTTTGTGAACTAATGGAGCTTTAGGAGGCAAGAGACCAAGCCATGGATGCCATGACTAGATGTCAGCAACAAACAAAGAAGCATTTTGACAAGAAATCATCGTCAAAAGAATTCTCAGAAGGTGACATTGTCTTGAAATGGGATGAAGACTGAGCTAAATCTGGAAGGCACACGAAGTTCGATGCTTTGTGGAGTGGTCCATATGTCATCACCCAATGGAAGCAACATAATGCATTCCAACTCTCTAGATTGGATGGTGAAGAACTATATATCCCAGTCAATGGGATATATCTTAAACATTGTCACTGACCTTCTCTTGTTATGTACATAGTTTTCCTGCTTTTTTCTCATTTTTTCTAGGTGCTTTTATGCATATTTGTAGTTTTTTAGCCTTGTGTGTGTTCTCTTTACCATTTAGGGTAAAATTTTTATTGGTTCTTAAGTTTTTCAAGGCTATTTCCAGCTTTCCAAGCTGTAGCCTGACTCCATGCCCAATGGACCTTTAAGCTACTAGTCTTCTCAAAGCATAGCAAGCATGCTTCCCTTGTGAATCGCCAAATGTGTTGACCAATTTTGGTCTTATAGGCTAAAATTGAGCAACCCCCCCTTTCCTTCTTGTTGCAAGGTCTTTTTATCAGTTTCTAACAGGTTCATCCCACAGCCACTTTATGGGTTTTCTCTATAACAGGACTCTTTCCATAAAAAACAAGTATTCGTCCTTCTGATAGACAAGTGTTTTAGGTCCGACAAGCACTTGGGTTGATTTGAAACTCTTTTTGATCCTAGATGTTTGTCAGGGCAAACAAATTACTTCAGGCGGGCCTTTTATCGGCAAAACAGGCCAATTTCAAAGTGGCAAAGGTCTTTTACAAAAGGTTCGAAGGGTAGGTACCCTTGCCGAGGGCACTCGGGTGCCAAACAGGGCCTTTGTGAATTCGTTCGAAAGACTACTCAAGGTCAAAGTACCCTTGTGGAGGGCAATAAAGCGACAAATGGGAATTTTCAAAGAGCTCCGAAGGGCAACCTTGGGCCCAAAGTACCCTTGCGAAGGGCAGGAGGTCTGTTTGCAAAAGGCCAGGCCAAAAAGCTCGTAAAAGAAGAATTCCTTCGAAAAAAGTGACAAGTCGAAGAATGAATTTCTTCGGACAAAATGTCTGAAGAAAATCCAATGAAGAAGCCTAAAGAATGAATTTCTTCAGACAAAATCTCCAAAGGAATTCCTTCGGACATTTTGTTCGAAGAAATTCAACAAGTGAGGAAATCCGAAAGAATTAGGAAACCAAGGGTCCGAAGGGTAGGTACCCTTCAAGAGGGCACTCGGGTGCCAAAAGAATGAATTTCTTTAGACAAAATCTCCAAAGGAATTCCTTCGGACATTTTGTCCGAAGAAATTCAGCAAGTGAGGAAATCCGAAAGAATTAAGAAACCAAGGGTCCGAAGGGTAGGTACCCTTCAAGAGGGCACTCGGGTGCCAAAAGAGGACCTTCCCATTTTTCCAAAGGGTCAATTTCCCTTCGGAAAAGTCCATTTGCAAAACGCTGAAGGAATTGCCAAAGAGGGGTGACGGGGCCATGGACGTCAATTTTATGGTGATAAGTTAGCCGTTGGTTTTCAAATATCTGGTGATAGGCCCGCGAACATCAAATTTAAGAGGATGGGTTAGCCATTGGAGAGAAGCCAAAGAACGATTTTTTTAGACAAAATGTTCAAAAGAATTCTTTCAGACATTTTGTCCAAAAGAATTCAAGAGCGTAGGCCCTAAGTGTCATCAAAGGCGGGTGTCAAAGCGGCGAGCATAATGAAATAAATTCCTTCGGGCATTTTGCCTGAAGAAATTTTAAAAGGCCAAGAAGCCCAAAGTAAGACTCAGCGACCCGCCGAGAAAGGAGCCCAAAAGGGAAAAGATAGCCCCTAGGAGCCCGAACTATCAACAAAAGACAAGAAATAACGAGAAAAGAGAAGAGAGAGAGAGCATGGCTCGGAACATAGCCACACACATATAAGACAAACACTCAGAATGTTCCAGGGGATACAGCCAATCAAGTGCAGGAACGAACCAGACCAACCCAGGTGGCACAGGAGGCGTTGGTAGGAGAAGTAAATGCTTGCAGATGGAATAGTATCCATGAATAGCCATTGGGAGGGTTGCGCGACCTTTCAAGAGGGCGCCCTGATTTTCCTTGTGTTTGACATTAATGAATAGCCATTAACAGGAGCATTCAAGGAAAAGGCATGGCCCATAACGTGGTGAGAGGCGGCCTTGTCGGTTGAGGAGCAAAGCGACCCATGCTCTAGCAGGAGTGTTTAATGCAACTTGGGCAGCAAAGTCAATATCTGGGACACCTACAACATGGCTTTTACAGGGGCATTTATGGGAAGATGATAGCAGGATGGGCGAATTCTTTTAGCCGAGGTGTTTAATGCAGTATGGGCCGCTTGCTCTTGGAAGGGTCAAAGGTCTTTCTCCAATTTCTCTATATATTGTAATCTCTCAACTTTGCAAAGGGATCTCTCAGTTTTGTATGGTGAAGCCCTGACAGAATTTGCCTTTAATCAAAAGAAGTGTTTTACCTTCATCTGATTTTTTACACTTTTGCATATGTCTACGTATTGCCTTATGTTTAGTCATTTATTTTAATGCTTTCATAGGTTGATGCCAGCGTATCTAGTGTATCCAACATCTTCTTCTGCACGTTAACAAGAAGCGTCTAGGTTGAAGTATAGGTGCAAGTGAGCAACCATCCAACAATGTGCCTCTAGAGCACCTATGGTAGGCTCTTCTTCATTATACCTCCATCAAATCCCTTGTTGAAACATTGATGCAGTCTAGTTTCTTATTCAAATGAAGTGTCTGTTCACTCCTTTTGGTACAAAGTGCAGATCAAAAATGAGTAAATCAATCAATTTTGGTGCATCACCACTTTAGTTAGGCTCTGTTTTCATAGCATCCCTCTCTCTTTTCACCTCCCCCATTGTTAGCAGTAGAAATTCAGGACTTTAAGGTGCATCAAGGGGAGCTAGTCCCTGATCTAGAGATTCACTCCTCAATTTTGCTACCCACAGCAAGAGAAGTGTCTCCATTGTGCCGCGTGGAAGAAAGGAGCCAAGTTTTCTTTTGAAGGGTGCAATCCACTGCGTCAACATTATGTTCAAGAAAACAGACAGCATAAAACCAAAACTTTGATATGCACCTTACACCATTGTTAAGAATATCAATCATAATGCTTTTTGAATTGACCTCCTTCATGGTCGAGGGTATGTAACCTAATAAAATTTGTTCTTTGACTGTATGTGGTCCAATTTAAAGACAGAGATCCAATCAACCACCTCGTTGATATTGTTTCTGATTTTCTACCTCTAGTAAATGTTGATACACTTTTTGATACCAAGTTGCACCTCTCGTAGAGGCTCTAGAAATTACACAGATGACATACATGTAAAAAAAACTTATAATTAGAATTTTTTAATTTCATTTGAATTCTTAAATCATAAAAATACACTTTAAATTGTGCAAAATTAAAGTGAATTGACATTTTAGTCATTAACAATGGTATGATGATCGGCTCAAAACAACTATTCAAACTAGATGAAACTGTGTGAACTCTGGGACAGTCTCCTCCTGTACTATTTGGGGTTGCAGACTCTTGTGATTATTGATTCGGATGTATCTTGACATTATACATATGATGTAGATAGTCACATTGTACAGTCCTCCATTTGATATATTGAGAGCACTTCCAAGTGGACAAAAAAAGACAAAAGGTGAGGAAAATGATTTCATTGGTGTCTCTTTGGATTGTTTCTCTTAGCATTGTGTTTCTAATAAGAAAATTAAAATTCATTGGTGGTTCTTCACCTCCTAACTGATGCTAAATCTATAAATAAGAGGGCACATTTCATGATTGCAGAGATCAGTTCAATGTTAGGGAAGCAGAGAGCAAGTTGTGCCAAGAATAATGGAGGCATAAGTAGCAGCTCAAGAGAGAGAATTGACTTGTTATTACTCCATTGGAGACATATTCCCGTTGTATCTTGCAATATTGAGTTGAATCCAAGCCCACAAGGCCCCATTTCCTATCCTGGAGTTTTTCCACATTGGATTTCTCCCAAATAAATTTTGGGTCAACTTGTATGGATGGTTTTGTGGTAATTGTTCCCTTTCATTTATTTGATCCTTTCATTTGATTGTGGAATATTTCATTGAATTTTTCAAAACTTTCAAGCATTTTTCTTCAATTAGTTGTGAAGCATGATAATATTTAACTTTTAAGTCAGTAAATTACTTCTATTGCAGTAGCTTTACAAATCATATTTGGTATCAGCGTAGTAGTTCTATTTGTGGGAGCAAGCGAGTGTATGACACTTCTTAGGAAAGGAAATGCTAAAGGAGAAGTAGAACTTGAGGGTTATCGAGTGGAGACAGGTGTAAGAGGTTAGAGACCAGACCAAGAAGCCATGGCAGAAGAGTTTGATGGCATCAGCTGATAGCCCAAGCTTTTCTCTCTCCCCCCTTCATCGAGAGAGATCCTAAAGGTCCTCGCTCTATCAATCTAGTGCACATAAGCATTGAAATCAGGGATTGGAATAGTCCATGGAAAAAGTATTGATTTATCAGGCCTAAATGATTGATGCACAAATTAATTTGATGAAAACTATGTAGGATTTGACCATCCAATGGGGCTACTTGAGTGGTCAAATCCTACATAGTTTGTCCTATTGCAAGAAGGAAAACTGGTATGTTACCATTCCTAATTATTTAGTGGGGCTATTTTGAAGTATCCCACATATGATAAAGAATTGTATGCTTTTTTTCAACCAGTGAAGAAGTGGAAACACTCTCTTTTGGGAAAGGAAACAATCGTTCATACCGACCACTAGCCACTCCAATATATTCAAACTAAAACAAAGTTTCAGCAAAGAAGGCACTATAAGTGGATGGGATATTTTCAAGGGTTTCACTTGGTTTATAAGTACAAAAAGAGCGTCACTAAAAAAATTGCTGATATGTTGACTAGTCCTCCACAATCAATTTTAGCTCTTTGCACAATCATCGAGATGGAGCCCTTTTCTCATGAAGAGTACAAGGAGCATTATGAAGAAGATGGCTTTGGAGACAAGTTTCAGTTATGCAACCAAGGCCAAGCACATGAAGAAGGGACTGATTTCTACCTCAATGATGAATTGTTGTACGAAATGGGTAAGTTTTGCATACCAAATGGAGATGGTAGACTTCATTTCATGAGGGAAGCGCATACATTAAAGCTAGCAAGTTTATTAACCTAATATGCAAAATATTGTTGCTAAATTCACAAGGGGCTAAATGCAGTACAAGAAAACCAAGCAATAAGAAGTTAGGGATGTACTTTCCATTTCCAGCTCCATCAAGACCTTGGGAAGGCAAATTTTTGGACTTTGTTGGGGGAGCTACCCAGAACAAGGAATGGTAATGACCATCTTGTACTGACCACAAATTCTTACAAAAAATCTTAAGCACCTAAAATCCACATAGTTCTAAAATTAAAGAGATGACATTGTTTAATATAAGACCTTAGGTTTTCTTCTTTACCTTTACCTCGATTAATCTTTTCAAGCTTAAATCTATGATATGTGGAAGGTAATTTATAGAATTCAGTTCTTGAAGGTGGTCATTGCTGCCGATAGCTCAAGTTATAAAATTCACTCAAGAAAGTTTCCCCGTTTTGGACTTTAAGGGTGAGAGTGTTTACAAATCTACTCCGAGAGAGAAATCCTAGTTCTCTAGTCCACATTTTGACCACAAGTCATTAGGAGTAATTGAAAACCCTCAAGAACTATTCCTCCTTTAAGGTTCCACAGGCTTACAAGTTTACAAGGATCACAAGATGATTTAAACCCAAGGTTCCAATAGAGCACTCGGTCGATTTTTGGGGTTCTAAAAAGAGAGATCTTAATATTCTGCCCAGGTCTCAATTGCACATCCTGAGCTGAGAACTAGACCCTGATTTAAGCAATCCTTGCTTATATATCATTTTCAAAACAAACAGGTCTTAGTTCCTTCTAGTTTTGCAATAGGCTACTAGGACAATACAAGTTCCTTTCTATAACATTATAGTTTTAACTGAAGCAAGGTTCCTTTGGACAGCTTGACCCTAAATTGTCCATTTCTTTTAGACAATAATATTCCAACATTATGTTTTGACAAGGTTTCAAGTCACCACTTTGGTACATAACAGGTGCATAGACAACTTATAAATTATCGTCTGGTTTGACCACTACCACGATTATTCTGAAGTTTGAATCATTATGCTATTCCTGTTTCCAAACCGTTATGATATCTTCACATTAGGCAATTATGTCAAGAAGATCTAAGTTGAAAAGATCACATTATACCTTCTTTAATTCTTGTTTGAATGATCTAGTACATATATATATAACCCTAGATTCATTTGTTAGTGGAACACAAAAGAAAAACATATTCAGATATCTTATCTAGTCAAGTTGCAGAGTTCAGGCGAATTACTGCACAGTAGTGAGGTAGACATGATAACGCTTCCTCTAAGTGTGAATGCATTGCATAGAACAGAATTAGGGTGATCCAATCTCGTTTATGCTTTATTTGGTTTTCAATATAAGTTGTTTCTATTATCACACTGGTGACCAAGACAGCTATTGATATTTTTCAGATAGAAACAATTAATGTTTTTAACAGCAAGTTCATTGTTTCATTGAAACTGCTAACGGAGGTTTCACTGGACTCATTAGTAGTATGACATGTTACTGTAGCCATAGTTCTTATGGATCCCAGCAAAACGAATAAACTCAACATACCAAGACTCCAATCTTGTGCTGTGTCTCAATGCAACTGCTATCCAATCACGTCAAAAGCTTCAGACACCAAGTCCACAAAATATACTATAGTCTTGAATGGAACAACAGCAAACATGTCCTCAATACCAACAAACAAGGAATGGTCCAACTTCAAGAATTAAGTCAATTTTTCAATTTATTAGAACCATGTTCACATTTAGTAGGAAAGAGTTTTTTGTTCAAAGAAAAATCTATCAACTAACAGAGTAATGCAATAAAGACTGAACGGCAACCTTGTCTAATCAAGGTTAACTCGTTCCTTCTCAGGATTGGGTTGTTACTTTGATGAGGAAGGTTCCCAAACACTTTTCCTTATCAAACATGAAATCTCCCAGTCCAAACAACTTTGGCTTTTGCTCTCAAGATACTAACAACCACAACCAGAATCAAACCCTTTTTTTGGAAACAACAAACAGTTTGCATGAACTTATGCCATTTAATTTCCCACCTGGTGTCCGACAATATGGCTACAGTAATATTCCCATGAAATACACAGAATAAACATCCATTTAAACCAATCACAAGACAATCCAGGAAGTCCTTGTAACGAATCTAAACAAATTAGTTTAAACAATTTGTAATAATACAGAAGGAACTCATCATACATGAGGTGGCCAGCTGACGTAACAAAACTGACATGACAGCCTTTCCCACAACATCCAACGATATCTTCAAAGAATGAAATAATATAAAATTTTGCAGATTCAAAAGGGATGTTCAAGTACCCAATATAATATCAATAACTCATCTTCATTGGTTTGTCCATCAAATGTTGATGCACAGTGGCCAGAATGGCTTCAACCACTAATCCCCTGCTTCTGCAGGTTCCAAGTCATTTCTTCAAAAGTCAGACTAACGACAAGATCCAATTTCAAATACAAAGCAAGTCAATCAGAGTTTCATAAGAATGAACAAGCTAATTTTTTTATACAGAAAGTCTATTTCTATCTCCGGAGCATAATAGAATATATAAATCATTGTAACATTATTCAATACAACGAAAAACACAATTGGTTTCAGCTTTCCCTTAGAGATTATATCTCATACAATGGATGTTCTCATGTCAGATTTCGGTTTCAATCCTTTCCCTCGTGAACAAGGATTGATACTTAAATTCATGTTACCACAATTAACATTACATATATATCAGTTGAACAAAACAGAATAGCTTCTTTTTTGATACATAAATATGTAGAGGAGAATGCAGTGAACAAGGATCCAGATGGTCTGCAACCAAATATTCATAGCTGAAAATCTCCTAAAGCTGATTTGTGTGCCATGGATGGGAATGGCAGATGATGACCCCTCCATAATGGTCCATTCCACCCCAAATCACCAGCTCATGCCTATACGTGAAGCGCAACAACCAGGCCATACCAAACATAGTGACAAACACAAAAAGAGGGTAACAACCTAATCCTATTTCTATGCATACTTTAGGAAAATATAGCATCATTTGTACTTTGGATCAAAGATATTATCTGGAAGACAACATAACTATTGGTGAAGGAATAAGGTTTGCTACAGGAATAAGTGTCTCATAATGTAATCAAGGCCCAGTCAGTAATTTCTTTAACAACATAAACTAATTCCTATATCAGGATAAAAATGAAGAACAAGTTAAAAGGCATGTTTAAGGAAACAAGAGCCATTGGGTGCTATCAGATCCTCGTGCCTTATTGTTTACAAAATGAGTCACCCCTTACTCTAACCCACATGCAATTTCCCTATCTCCACCAAATTCCATGGTTCAATTACTCTATAGATTCCATGAGATGAAACCCTCCTTAAAAAATAAGAAATAATGATCATAGTCATGACTCATAACTCTTATCTTAAATGGTTCACCAGGATCTATAGATCATGCATTTAACACAACAGTAATGCCCTCACTGATTTTTAAATCACAGTCACTGACATGGCACAGAATCAAGTTCACAGCCGTACAGTTCCTAATACACAAGTAAAAAATCACACACAAGCAATAAAACCCTAGTGAGTTTTTTCACAACCAAACCTACAGATGTTCTTGTAGCCTTGAATGCCTTTAATAGGGTATGGAAATAGGCTACAGCCCAATAACAATATTTTCATTTTTATGCTTATATAACACACCACAAACCTCTTAACATTTCACATCACAAACAGACTGTATTCCTTTTCAACTTTATACAAACGAAGATCAATGTACTTACTCAAAATCTGCAAGTGAATTTGTCCCAGCTTTCAAGTCACATATTCCTTCTACAGAGCTTTTTGAAACCGCTGGTCTGCTTTAATTGGCAGATTTGCTTACTGTAAACATACAAATACAGTAATGGCAGGGAACATTGTCTCTTCAGTTCCTAATACATTTAAGGATCTTTTAGTGCATGAAAGGACATTCCTGAGCACGATAAGAGGAGGCATGAACTAATAGAAGGCATCGAGGATTAGAATTTTTGTTCAGTTGATTGTAGGAAGGATCAAAGAATGAAACAAAACAAAGCTCAAAGAGCAAGGTAGTAAATTGTTTGTTGTACATGATCTAAGGAACTCTTTGTAATTTGTCTTTGGCCATAAGAAGATTTGGATGTAGGAAATTGCCACTTCCAACTGGTTTTTCCCCATCTCATGGTTTTCCAGAGAAAAAATCTTGTGTCTTTGTGTCTCCATGGTTTATACTTACTATTCATGTGATCTTGTATTCATATTTCAGTTATGAAAGTATTGTTTATGTTTTCCAGTAACATATCACATCAATTCTAATTTCGTCAAGTAGTTAACTATCATTTTGGAGCAAGTATTTGAAGCAAAACAACACTTTTTGATTCTGCAAATCATAGCAAGGGTTGTTCTTAGGATTTTATAGATCATTTTCATATCAGATCATATCAATCTTTGGGTATTGTGAAAAGTTTTGAGTTTATTTTTATGATAGAGACAAGATTGAAACAAGAAGAATTTTTTTTATTAATGGTAATGGTGGGATTTAAGTAGGGACCCAACCCATTACAATCAGCGTATAGGCTTGGCCAGAGCAGCCAGATAATACATTATAGCCTGTCCAAAACATCAACAATCTGAAAACCACTAAAAACCAGCAGAAAAACAGCAAAACAAAGGGTCAAGAAGGGAAGCAGTCACACGGCCTTTCACCCACCAAACACTTCCTCCCAGGTGTCCTTCATCTTCTTTACAGTTTTTTCCATAATCTACAGCGTCTGAGGATCTGCTTCAAATTTCATGGTTATGCCCTTAGCCTTCTTATCAGGTCTCTAGGGCCCTCATCTTCTTGTTTCCTTTTACTCAAAAGAATTAGGCCACTCATACTCATCATACAATTCTGCATAGCCAGTAATCAACAAGGATAGTCAGATTTTCCTTGAGGATTTCAAACTCTCTATCAAGGCTACTGACTTTATCTTTTAGCCTTTTAACCTGGGTACTGACCTCTTCTAGATCTGAGTTAGTGCACAGTCTCCCTCCTGAGATTCTTAATGGAATTTTTCAGCCTATTGTGATTCTTAATAAGCCACCTTAGAAACACTTTGTGCAATTGAATTTCCTCCACCATTTCTTCAATCTTAGCCTGATCTATTAGCTTAACAAAAATAGAATTAAAATAATGAACAATCTTTTCCTCATCTTTGGAAGTTTCAGCCTTATTGACATCCTTTGAGACCTCCATTCCTCGAGCCTTCACAAGCTGTAATCCTTTAATGATAACCTGACTTTTTTCCTCATGCTTCCCATTTAAATCGATCTCATTGGTCTCAGGCTCCAACTCTTTGGTTTTCTTATTTCACGTTTGTCTTACATGGGAGTCCACAATTGAAGGAACTAAAGAACTTATGGATCAAAAATATGACCAACTGATGCAAAGGGAGTTTCTTTTTGCCCTTCTTGACATCCAAAACTGAGTTCTCCAAAGAGTGCAGAATTTAAAAAGGAAAGCTAATACGACTTTGATGTCTGAAATAGTCAAGAATGGCAAAATTATAATAGCGGACAACCATATACCTACCTTCAAGAGTCACATACTTCATAATTTGCTTAGCAATTTCATCATAGGGCTGTGGAAAGTCTTCTCTCAGGTATCCTCCTTGATTCTCAATGAGCTCCTCATTTTCTAGAATAATTTTGGCCGTCTCCACTTTATAATCTTTTCTGGTTTGGTATATTTAAATCCCTCAACCTTCAAACCTATAACTTGGGCGATCAAATCTTTGGAAACTTCAACAGAGACTCCCTTAATCTTTACAATCTGGACCTTCCAGTTAGCATCAAAACTCTTAGAAACACGTTGATCATAATTGTCAATCCTTTGAATAAAATTTGTATGCCCTCCAATATGAAGAATCTCCCACACTCTGGAATTTTGTTTCAACTCCTCAATAGAGGAAGGTTTAACCCTAAGCAAATTTCCGCCCATGATTTGAAGAATATTGAAATAGAACTGAAAGCGAATCGAAGGATATTTGCTATTAACTCCCCTCGCATCCATCTCACACTCAAAGCTTGCCAAATTATAATATCCCTCACGCAAAGGAGCAAGCAAACGATGGCTTGGCATGTGCCATTATGGCTAGGATTATAATCATAATTAATCACATTGAAGCTGTCATGTAACACAGATATGGACCTAATCATGAAGTCCATCCAACTACCCACCCGATGTAAACACATTCCAAACAACAAATATGGACCTAAAAACATGCTAATGATTTCAATTAGGGATCTCTTTATCAAAAATCTAAAAAGTATCATTAGGTAACTCATTCTTACTTAGCCAAGTTTGAAATTTTAGAGCAACCACACCCCTATTAGCAAAGCAATCCGCCATGTGATTGCCTTCTCTATACACATGTTGGATGCAGACCTGTTGAAAAGAGTCGATAATAATAATAGTTGCCTCTATAATGTGGCTATTATTCCAGCTAACAATGTTCTTCTTGGATAGGCAATTGATGATATTAAGGGAATCACCTTCAACAACTAGACATTTAACTCCTAAATCTTTATCCAATTGTAAATCCCATAAAGCAGCCAAAGCTTCTGCCCAATGATTGGATTGAATGCCCATATTCCCAGCATAGGCTACCACAAAATCACCCTTGTCATTTCTAAGAACTCCTCCTCCCGACACTCTAGGATTACCTTTTAAAGCCCCATCGAAGTTTAGTTTCACCCACCCAAGAGAAGGAACCTGCCATTTTACCTTTTTCTTAACTCAGATTTGGGATCCACAGAAGGCCCAATGCTCAAATTGAGCTGCCAATTCCTTGCAATGCTCTCTTCTTGAGAGGAAACATTCTGATCATTGTTGGATTTTTACTATTAAATGTTTCAAGAAGATGATATATAACCTTATTAGCAACCCTTATGCTAGATCTCTTCATATCCCTAAAGATCTTATTATTTCTTTCTTTCCAAATGCCCCATAGCAGGTAGGGAAGATCCAACAACCAAAGCTTCTTTAAGGCTTGATTTTTGAAGGGGGCTATCCAAGAGAGACATAATTTCAACAAAGATGTTGGTTGGATCCAACAAATTTGAAACTAGTTAAATAAATTGACCGACACTTTGAAACTAAAAGGACATTCAATCATGTGATGATACACAAACTTATTATCAATGTCACAAAGGGGGCATCTGTTAACCAAAATTAAGCCTATCTTTCTCAAATTGTCTTTATCCCACATTTTAGCCCATGAAATCTTGTCCTAGACAAGAGGAATCAATTTATTAATAACCAGATTTTACATTATAGTGTCCATCCAATGAGTCTGTCCATATTAGGTCATCTTCCTTGTCAAGATTAGTAATATGAATTCCTTTAAGGAGGATATTTAGATCAATATTATGCTGAAAACATCTCTTGCATTCTCAACCCCTAGTTTCTTCCATTTTCTTCTCCCCTCTACCACATGGATACAATCGGCAACCAAAACTCCATAATTATGCTGAAGTTGTGTGCCAATTTGATGCTATGGTTCCATCTCATTCAAAGGATGGTCAAGCAGCCAGTTACTCTCAAAATCTCATAGTATTGCCATTGCTGATTTTTCATTGCAACCTTTAAGAGTTAGTTCTCTATTCTTGACAAAAAAATTCCATATGCAAGAGCCTATAATAAATTAATCTTGAAAAAGGAATACAACAGCTTCTTTGGACTCCAAATATTTAGCATGAATAATAACTGTCCATGGCTAATTTCCTTGATGAATCTCCAGCATAGTCTGGCTACTAGAGCTTGATTCATCATTTTCATTCTTCAAAGATCCAGCTCTCCAAGTTGTTTAGCCAAAAAAACCTTCTCCCAAGCAACCAAGGGAAATCTGTGTTGTCTTCCAAACCCATCCACAAAAACCTTTTATGTATCCTTTCAATCTTATCCGCTATCATTTTAGGCATATTGAACATAGACATTAGATAAACCGGTAAACTTCGGAGAACACTTTTGATGAGCATCAATTTTCCAGCTTGAGAGAGAACCACCCATTTCCACCGTATTAGTTTCTTTTGGAATTTATCCAATAAAGGATTCCAAAGTTGTTGAGACATAGGCTCACTAAACAAAGACATTTCCAAATAAAAAGAGGGCAGCTCCCTAATTTGGCAACCCAAGATGCGAGCATTTTTGTGCTGTCTAACAATAGGAGCATTAAAAAAGAGTAGATAACTTTTATCAAAATTTACCTTTTGCTTTGACGTCTCCTCATAACTAGAAATAATCTTCTTAATTTCCTTGGATTCCATAACCGAAGTGGCAACAAGAACAATTGTGTCATCAATGAATTGCTAATGCAAAGTGGGATCAACTTCATTAGCAAACCTAAAGCCTCTCAAGCACCTTTCTCTGATTGCATCCATGAGAGTCCTACTAAGAGATTCAGCCATGATTATAAAAAAAAATGTGACATTGGATCCCCTTGCCTAATACCTCTTTTCCTTCCAAAAAAACCAAGCAGAATCCCATTGATAAGGACAAAGAACATAGCTAAGGAGATGCAGGTCTTAATCAACTGTCTAACATGGGATTGAAAGCCAAACTTATTTAGAACAATATCCAGGAAGCCCCAATCTGCCCTATCATAAGCCTTGCTCATATCAAGCTTGATAATCATACCCGCTTGCTTACCTTTCTCCATAGAATGCATTGTTTCATGCACCAAAATAATCCCATCCTAAATTTGTCTTCCTAGAACAAAGCCTTCTTGGTTAATAGAGATAATATTTTCTATCAAAGGCTGTAATCTTAGAGCAAGGATTTTTGTGAAAACCTTATAAACCGTGTTACAAAGTCTAATTGGGCGGTAGTCTTTAAAATTAGTAGCACCATTTTTCTTGGGAATCAAGACTATAAAAGTGTTATTAAGTTCTCTAAGTAGCTTACCTGAATAGAAAAAATCATCTACCACCACCACCAAATTAGTCTTAATGATATCCTAGAGTTTTTGAAAGAAGGCAGCTGGAAAACCATCAGGGCCCAGGGCCTTATCCTTGTTCAAGAGAAAGACAACAGCCTTCACTTCCTCAAAATAAAACGGTTTCACTAAATTGGCATTGTCTTTTGGAGATATAAGGGCTGGAATATTTTGAACAAAATCTTGCACCAAGGAAGCATCGAGATCAGAATTAGCAAAGAAAAGATTTTTAAAATAGCTCACAACTTCTTCCTTAATAAGAAGGGGATCAGAAAAGACTTCACCATTCTCCCTCGAGATGTTTGTAATCTTATTGTGGATCCAAAACGCGTTGATCATAAAAAATCAAACACAATTTCTGAAGTTTCTTTCCTGATGAAGGATCACAGTAGTGGATCGGAAACACGTCGATCATCAAAAATCAAACACAGTTTCTTCCAGAAGAGTTCTCTTGTTAGTAGTCAAGTGATTTTTTTTGTGTTTCTATCACCTTCTTTAACCCAGATTTCCCTTGATTTCATCCTCCAAAAAGATTTCTCCCGTGCCAAAATGGTATGGTAATCACTTAGTAGATTATTTTCTTTAGAGAGGTCTTCCTCACTCATTCCATGGGTAGCTATATGATGCTCCATCCTTTCTAGCTCAGATCCAAGAATTTGTTTTTATTCAAATGTCTCCAAAAACTTCATTATTCCATCTCCTAATATTCCTCTTGACCTCTTTAAGTTTCTTGACAAGCTTGAACATAGCAATACCTACAATATAAATATTCCACCACTCCTTTATTCTATCTACAAGTTTAGGATGGGATAACCACATGTGCTCAAACCCGAAAGGAGTTCTTTCCTTCTTAACTGGATCATCCATATTTGGGAGAAGTGGATTATGATCCGATCCAATCTTGGGTAAGGATGACAAGCAAAAATATTGTTTCATCAACCAATCAGTAGAAATGAGAATTCTATCCAGTCTAACCTGGATGAGGTTATCACCCATTCTTTTGTTTGACCAGGGAAAAAGCAAACCTCTTAGTTCAAAATCTAACATCCCAATATTCATAATGAATTCAGCTAAATCTTCTATACTATCTAGCTGATTCACCCCCTTTTTTCCATTGGACTCAAATGGGTATTAAAATCTCTAACAATCATCTAGTAGAACTTCCCACAACTCTACCTAAATGAGCTGAGTTATCCCATAGCCTCCTACATCCTAAAGGCTAGTTAGGAGCATAGATATTTGAAAAAATGCAAGTTAAACAATCACTTCTATTTGTGAAAAGAACAGCCAAATGATGATAAATTTTAAATATACCTTCCCCTTTGATCTCCTTGTCATCCCAAAATGTGGCAATCCCCCCTGGAAGCCCAAGGGGAACTGATACTAGCAACTTGAGCTTCCTTCTAGAGTTTACTTTTACTTTCCTCAACCACGATCTCCTCCATTTTCATTTCTTGAATAGCCATGATACTAGGAAGGTTATTACTCCTTAAATCCCTCATGGTTCTATGCTTATTACTATTGTTCATTCCTCTAATATTCCAACTGATGATCTTCATTTCATCCTCTTAGTTTGAACTTTTTATCCCTTAACATGAATAATGTTTTGAATACCATCTGCTACTTATCTATTTTCATTTTTTGGTTCTCCTTTTGAGAAGGTTTCTCCTTTTTTTGGATGACCCCACATTAGCTAACCTATTCAACCATCTACCAGGTCTAGAGGGAGTATTTACGTTATCTTTTTTCTTTTTTTAGTTGTGGGGAGGAAACAACTACTGCAAGCCTATGCAATGAATCCAAAACTTTTGTTCCCTTGATTTTCTCTTCTTCCACTCCCTCTTCTACTGAAGGAAAAAAACTCTTTCGATTCTTAGGGATGTCCTCATTGGTCACAACCAACATTACATTTGAATCTTTCACCTCTTCAATCTCATTCTCCTCCATATTTAGTAAATCTCTTGGGGGCGACATCTTATCCGTTGAATGAAAATATCTTCTTGAAACATGCTAGGCAACCTCTCCAAATTTTCTTCCTCTTCTATGATATCTAAGCAAGCAAATTGATTGGGACTGACAGACGAAAGAGGGGGATTTCCAAGCAAGATATGCTCATTGATACCTTTAACTATATTAGACCCAAAATATGTTGTGTCTAATTGGTCCTTCCCCTGTTCTGCCTTTGTTGGGGATTTCATTACATCTTCCTTCCTATTACTTAGAGGAAAGATACCAATTTGGCTAGCTTCAAAGGATCTGTAACCTCTATATTTTCCATAGTTTCCTCTTGAATCTTATTACACTTTATCCTTTGGTCCTTATCTTTTGAGGCTTGCCCCTTTTTTCTCCAAATTCAGCCGCTTTTGAGGATTCTGGTTTCTCCATTGGTTTTTTCTGCCAAGGTTGTTTGTCCTTTTTTGCCATGAAGCCATTAACCCTTTTACTATTTAAAGGACACTGTTTGGTCATATGCCCCAATTTGTGACAATGGCTGCATGTCAAAGCTGAGTCTTCATATTCAATCCTTTGGGTTCACTCTCCATTACTAGAATTCAAGATGATAAAGTAAGGAAGATCCTGATTGACAAAGGCATTCACACCAAAATGAGCAGAGACTAACCTGGATCTTGCCTTCGTAGTAGTGTCAAAGGATATAAGTTAGCCAAATGTCTTTGCTATTCTTATCATTAGATCTTCATCCCAAAATTCCAATGGGAGTCCTAACAATTTGACCCAAATTGGCATAAGATTTATGTCTTCCTTATCTGGATCAAATCCAGATTTCCATTTCCTCAAGAATAATCAATTTCTCCCCATAAACATGAGCCTCCAACCAAGATTTTGGCACAGTCTTCTTCATTGTTGAGTCTGATAAGAAAAAAGCCATTAGGCATAGCAGAGATCTCAAGATGTCCCTTAGGTAACTATTTTCTCTCTGCCCATCTCTTGAAAACATCTATGTTGGGTCTAGCTCCATAAATTTACCAACAAAAGCGCACTCCATCCTTGCCAAAGTCATATTGATTAATGAGTCTAGGACTTCAATATGGAATCCCTTCCCATCCTTTGATTTATGAAGCTTTTGATTAGGTCTAATCTCTTCCCTTCGAGTACATTTACCTTTAAGTTTATCGACTCAAGAAAGATTAGTCTGAAATCCATCATTCTTACCTCCAGACTTACCTTTACTCCCAACAACGTTTTGGGACTAGAAGGAATCTGATTTTGAATGCCATGTCGTTAAGCCCCACCTCTGGACCTAGATACGACTACAGAAGCCTGAGACCGTCACCATCCCCCGTTTCTTGCTTAGAATCTTTATTCAAAAATACTCCTTGGTCCAAGCTTTGTCATAGCTCCATGGTCCTCTCCATTTTTTAATTGTTCGAAATCTTTATTCGAAATAAGAATAAATGTTGCCTTGCAATCCTGAGATTTTTACAAGAAGGTGGAATTAGAAAGTGAGAGAAATGACAAAAGAAGGTAAACAAAATATTGTCAAGAGAGTTGTTTCACTAGAGTCATGCATTGAAAGCGTGATGAAGTCCCAAGACACTATCACCAAAAAGCAAGAGCTCTCAGCTAGTAACCAAGAATCCATGGACATGTTGGTTCATGTTCTAACTAGGAAGTTTGGCATTGGAGAGGAGCTCCATGATACCAAAGAATAAAAGGAGTTCATGGAGGAGAATGAACAACCTCCAAAAGACAAAGGTAAAACTAAGGTAAAATCTAAACATACTCCTTTCAAAGTTGAGACTAAGGTTGAGATTAAATCCTTTAAAGGACAAGTAGATGTTGAAATGTTAATTTGGTGGGAAAGTGTAATGTTCCTTTTTATAATTTTTTGGTATTTTAAATTTTTTTTTAGCAAATTTCTGAATAAACAAGCTGAAACAAATATGCAAAATTGATAATACCCAACTGGAATATTGATTCAATAAGCTGATTGCAAATTTATTACAACAAATCCTAACTGTAAAAGTCCACAAATAATGAATTCAACAATGATCTAGTAGAACAAGGTACAACAGTCTGTCTTGAAGTATGGCAATGGCTGGAAGTGCTATGATGACATAAGGAGGCCCAACACAGTATAAACACATTTCTTCACACCTTGAATGTTGACACTAGCAATGGAACTAAGGGTTACGACATTCAAACAACCCAATAGTTTGACACCAAGGGGTTCAACTTTCAATGCCAGGGTCATCAGGTATATGACAGGTTGTATGGCTAGATACAACATCAACAAAGTTTCCAAAAACAGCAATAATTCCTCCTCAAACCTCAATGCACCAGTCTAGCAAGTATTTCAAACCCTTAATAGGGTCACACCTTGAAACTATAATTTTGATCTTGATTTGAAGAACATTAATGATTCTTAGATGGAATCACCTCACTGGGTAAGAGGGTTTTCATCCCCCACCCCTATATATCAGAGGGTTTTTATTCTCAGATGAAAAGGATGAACATAAAGGCTCAAGCTCTGGATTAGGGTTTATTTATCAAAGTTGAATAGTGAATAATCCCTCTCTTTTGGCCCAACTCATCCTTTATGATTTTACTTTTCTAATTTCACCATAAAAGTATTTAATTAATACTTTTAATTAAATATCACTTTTCACCCTCTTAATATTAATTACTTTTGCCCCCCCTTAATAAATAATTATACATGTCCTTTTCATGTTATAATATTAAAGTGACTCAGGACAAATTAAAATATTATCAATAATTTATTTTTCTAACTCTATCCCTTAGCCTATGGGAAATAATGAATAGGATACTGGTCTTCTAACTAGCTAAATTCATGAAAGGGGACATGACAGTCTGCCCTTCCTAAAATTTCTTGCCCTCAAGCAATTGCAGACTAGGATGCTCAAGGATCTCTACACCTTCCTATGTAGCATCTTCTGTTGGAAGATCTTTCCAACACACCAAATATTTTGTTATGCTCTTGTTCCTCAATTTTTTCCTTCTAACATCAACAACTTTTGGAACCAAGATTAATTTATCTTCATCATCTAAAGGAGGTAATTCAGTTGAAGGAATGATGTGCTGTCCTAGTGCCCTTTTGAGGCACGAAACATGAAATACATTGTGGATTCTGATGTAATCTGGCAATTCAAACTTATATGCAACCTCTCCAATCCTCTGTTAAATCCTATAGGGGCCACAAAAGTGAGGCTTGAGCTTTTTAGCTCCACTCTTCTTGAGAGACGACTGTCTATAGGGCTGCAATCTCAAAAAAAAATTCTCTGATCTAAAAAGATCTCTCAATATGGTACTGATCCACATAAAACTTCTACTAATTTTGTGCTTGTTGGAGGTTTTCCTTGAGTGACTCCAATATTTTTTGGCTTTGTGCAACCAAGTATCTTGCCCATGGCACTCCACTTTCCATAATAACCAAATCCACAAAATAAAGAGTATCATAACCATACAAAGCTTTGAAATGGGTCACACCAATTGACATATTATGTAAAGTATTGTAACAATGCTCCCACATATAGAGCCATTTGATCCAAGTTGTTTGCTGCCTTGCTACATAGTTTCCCAAATATCTCTTAATCCACTTATTCACAATCTCTAGTTGCCCATTTGTTTGAGGGTGGTAATTGGTACTAGGAGTCAATTCGGTTCTGAAATGTCCTTTTTAGAGTATAATTTAGCAATTATGGAATTTAAGATAAACCTTTAAAATGAAGATATAAATTCTTATTTTTTTATCAAACCCTAACCAGATAAAAAATTTAAAATTTTGGAAACACTTATTTTAGATCAAAATACAATATTTAATTGCCACAAACCTTTGCAAAATATGAAAATTCAAATATTAACTTTTGGGGTGAAACCCTTGAACTTCAAATATGATTTTGAGCCCAAATGCAAGCCTAAAAATTAGAATTAAATAGCTAATAGTATGAGTGAAAAATAATAATATTCTAACCCTCAAACAATATCAAGGCCAATGTTTGACCCCTCTAGTGAAGTCATCCCACTCCTAGAGGCTTCTTTGAGTTGTGGCCACCTCCCAAACACTACTCTATGGCTGCATCCACCTCAATGAACCCTCCAAATAGCTGCGTCCACCCTCAATTGGCTCCCAAACTACTGCACCACCCTTCAATCAGGCCCTAGCTGCTAACAAAAGTGATATTCTATCTAACTTTGACCCCTGAATGAAGTCACCAAAATCAATTTGAGGGGTTTCGTCCCTAAATCAGAAAGCTAATGAGGGTATTGATTCTCAATGGTTGAACGTGCAAGTAAGCATGTTTAGCTTCAAAAGAATTGATTGTTAGATGATAGATATATGCCAAAAATAGACCTCTCCACCTTCTTTTATACGTATTTTACCCAAACTCCAAACTTACTTTATTTTAATAATAAAACGTAAGTTGTCGATATTACTTTTTGGCCACTTAATTATAGTATTAAGTTTACTTTAAAGTATTTAAGAATACTTTCTTTTTAATAATAATATTATTAATAAGTTGCCCAAAAGATTAGAAATGATCGGACCCAACTTAAATAATATTATTAATTATTTTAGTCTAGAAAATGTGATATTACAGGTTCTTGTTAAATGAAAGAGGTCCTACCAAAACAAACTAAGGAATCTGCTATCCTTGTCACTCACTATGTTCTTAGGAAATCCATGTAGTCTGGAAACTTCTCTGAAAAACAAATCAACTTGTAGTGCCTTAAACTGAGTTGGAATAGCAAAGAAGTGAGCATATTTGGTAAGTCTATCAACTACCACATAAATACAACTCTTACCTTGAATTTTTGGAAGGCCTATGATAAAATCCATTGAAATTCTCTCCCACTTTTGATTCGAAATTAGTAAGGGTTGCAACAAACATGTTGGAAATACCTGTTCTGCTTTGTTTTGTTGGCAAGTAAGACATTGTCTAATGTATTGGAGGACCTCTCCCTTGAGTCCTCTCTAGAAAAACCTATCCCTTTTTTTCTTGTAAGTCTTGAAATACCCTGGGTGACCAGCCAAAGTTGTATCATGGACAACTCTCAAGACTTTATTTTTTACTTTTGATTCATGGACAAGATAAATTCTATCCTTGTAGAGGATAAGATCATCATTCACTTTATACCTTTCATCTTGTACTTTGACTTCAAGTATATCATCAGTGAAAACATTATTTTCATACTCTGCTATTATAATAACCTTTCAATTAGTAGAGATTTCAAACATAGAGCATAGAAATGGTTTTCTAGACAAAGCATCAATTACAACACTATTTTTTTCCTTAACATACTCTATGTCAAAATTATAAGCTTAAAGTTTGCTCACCCACTTTTGTTGCCTATCATTCGAGTCCTTCTGGTTAAGAAAAAACACCAAATTGTTGTGATCCATCTTGACCACAAATTTGCCACAAACCAAGTGTCCCCTGAATTTTGTTAATGCATGTATAATGGCCAACATTTTTTTGTCATATATGGAGAATCCACATTTTGTATCTTTGATTTTTCGACTCTCAAAGGTTTTGGGATGCCCCTTTTGCATCAAAACTGACCCAATTCCTTCCCCTGATGCATCACACTCTAACACAGATGGAATAGAAAAATCTGGAACAGCCAATACTGAGCATGAACTCATTACCTTTTTGAGTTTGTCAAAGGCTGTTTGGGCTGATTTGGACCAGCTGAATGCTCCCATCTTCGTTAAATCAGTTAATGAAACAACCAACTATGAAAACATTTAACAAACCTCCTATAGTAATTGCAAAGACCCAAGAATCCCCTCAACTATGACATTGTGTAGGAGGCCAATCCGATATGGCTTGGATCTTCTCTTGATCAACCGGCACTACTTGGGCATTAATGACATGGCCCAAGTATAAATTTTCAGTCATACTAAACTCACACTTAGACTTCTTAGCAAAGAGAGTCCGTTGTTTTAAAATTTCTAACACTTTATCCAAGTGTTTTAGGTGTCCTCCCAAGTCCTACTAAACATCAAAATATCATCAAAAATACTAAAACAAACTTCCTCAAGTGCTCGCAGAAAATATGGTTCATGCATGATTGAAAAGTAGTCAGAGCATTGGTCAAACCAAAGGCATAACTAAAAATTCAAAATATCTAAAGTGACATTGAAAGGATTTTTTGTACATCTTCATCTCTTACCCAAATTTTATGATAGTCGGATATCAAATCAATTTTATAAAAATATACATCTCCATGCAATTCATCAATCAACTCATCAATCCTAGGTATTGGGTACTCATTTTTTATGGTTTTCTTGTTAAAATCCAGGTAATCAATACACATCTCTATGGTACCATCATTCTTCTTCACCAAAACAACAGAAGAAGCAAAGGGACTAGAACTAGGCCAGATATGTCCCATCTCTAATAATTCATTAATTGTCTTCTCAATTTCCTCTTTGAATGCTCTAGGATGGCAATAAGGAGTAATCATTATATGTTTAGAATCTAATTCCAACTCAATTATGTGTTGAAATCCCCTATCTGGTGGCAATCCTGGAGGTATACCACTGAACACTATGCCTTGCTTGTCTAAAATAGATTGAATGTCGACATGGTAGGATTTCTTATTTGTGGATAAAGTTGTAGTGTTAACCAAACAATGGGCTGCCCAAGCAACCTATCCTATATGAAAATCTCTCTCCATCCTCTTAGCGATGACCAATCTAGGAGCTCCATTGGTCATGCCTTGAAGCACAACCTCTTTCCCATTTGTTTTAAACTTTAGCTCCATAGTTTGATAATTTTGGGTGAATTCTCCCAAAGAATGTAACCTTTGTACTCCAAGTACCACATATGTTTCTCCTATGCCTACAACATAGAAGTCATCACTTACTTTATGTCTCCCCAAAGCAAGATTAAGCTGCTGAATTCTCTTGGTACATGGAAGGGTGAAGCCATCAACTACAGTCACATTGAAACCCTTAAAATCTTTTGCTTTCAAACCCATCTTGGTTACCAATCCTTCATCAATAAAATTGTGGGTTGCCCTATTGTCAATCAACACTTTAACCTTTTTCCCTTGCAAAACTCCCCAAATGATAAAAGGATGATATCTAGGAGCACCAAATAATGTGGCAAGGGTGCCTCCTGAAATGTTTTCTTCCTCTTTTCTTCAATTTCAGATTCAAGCTCTTCTACTTCTGATTCAACATCTGATATCAAATCAATGTAATGCACTTGACCATGCACAAGACATTTGTGTTCAGGCTCCCATGAACCCTTGCAAGTGAAGCATGGTTTTTTCCTTCTGAGCTCATTCCTTGTTTCCATCTCTTTGCTCACTTTTGATAGTTCCTTTTGTTGAAGCCCTCCTTGCTGGAATGGCTTTTTTTGCTGCCCATAAGGTGCTAACTTTGGCTTTCCATAATATGATTTTGGCTGCCCATAAGGTATTGTCCTTTGCTGTCCCACAGGGAAAAATTTACCCTTTGGAGAAGACGATTTCAGGTTAAATGCTCTCTTAATTGCTTCCTAGAGACAAAGGGTCAAAAGCTTTTACTAAGCCCTTGAGAGGTTCGGCCAAGCCTTCAACAAATAATACCACCAGTCTTCTTTTAGTTACATTTGATACCATCACAAATAACCTTTGAAATTCAGCAATGTAGTTGTCCACTATTTCTTTTGTTTGAGTTGGGCTAACTCCCTGAAGTAGATCTTTAAATCTTTCTTGTCAAATCTTTTCATCAATCTTTGGCTGAATTATTCTAAGGTAGAGATAGAACCATGTCCTTGGGTGATCATACCATGATACCACCAATCATGTGCCACTCCTTCCAAGTGGAGGGTAGCAAATTTGATTGTCTCTTCTTCATACATCAGATTCAGTGAGAAATAAGTGTCTGGTTTTTGTAACGAAGACCTAGTCGAACATTTATTTGATCCATCATAAATAGAAATTATAATCTTACCCAACCACTGTTGAATGCCTTTTTGGGGCTGATTTGGTTGATTTCTCCCACCTCTTCTAGTACTATTTTTCATTCTTAGATCACAAAACTTTCTGAAAGTTAGGGCTTGTTGTACTGCAAGGTTGAGTTCTTCATACTCCGCATGATATATAGCAAACTCATTACCTACACGAGGTTGCTGTCAGCTAAGTCTCTACCTCCTCAGAATGTTTGTTTTGTAAAAATTTTGCTCAGAAAGTTTTGGAGGGTTGGTTGATTGAGACCCATGGGTTGATTGAGACCTGTTAATTTGTTGATGAGCTTCCTTCTCCCTAATTTACCTTATTTTGATTAACACTTTGCAAATCTTGTACTGTCCCTACCATGGATTCTCTCAATGTTGTTTGGATTGTTTTTTTCAAATCCTTTTGACCTTGGCTAATTGTTTCATGTAAATAATTGATTTCATCTGAAGAAATCCTCATCTCTATCACCCATGTCTTCTTCTATCTCAAGTGGCTGAACTTTTCTTCTTTCTCTTTGATAGCATCTTAATTCTCTTCCACTAATATCATTAGCATGCATGCGATATAGCATATGATTGCATACATATGTTAAATTTCCCAACAGGGTGGCAAGAGCAAGGCTCTTATACCACTGTAATGTCCCTTTTTATAATTTTTCGGTATTCTAATTTTTTTTTTGTAATTTTTTGAATAAACAAGTTGAAACAAACCCTAAATAATAACATGCAACTGAAATATGCAAAATTGATAATACCTAATTGAAAAATTGTTTTAATAAGTCAATTACAAATCTATTACAGCAAACCCTAACTGTAAAAGTCCACAAGTAATGAATTCATCAATAAATACCAATTATTATCTAGTACAACAAGGTACAACAATCTATCTGGAAGTACGATGGTGGAGGGAAGTGCTATGATGACATAAGGAGGTCCAACATAGTATAATCACAGCTATCCACACCCTGAATGTTGACACCAACAATAGAACTGAGGGTTACAACCTCCAAAGAGCCTAGTAGTTCGATGCCAAGGGGTTCAACTTTCAACACCAGGGTCAATAGGTGTACGAGAGGATGTACAACCAAGTACAACAACAACAAAGTCTCCAAAAACAAAAATAATTTCTCCCCAAACCTCAACGCACCAATCTAACAAGTATTTAAAACCCTCAATAAGGTCACACACACTAAAACTGTAATTCTAATTCTAATTTGAAGCACAATAATGATTCTTAGATGGAATCACCTCACCAAGTAAGAGGGTTTTCATTCTCCACTCTTGTATATCACAAGGTTTTTGTCCTCAGATGAAAAGGATGAACACAAAGGCTCAAGCTCTAGATTAGGATTTGTTTGTCGAATTTGAATAGAGAATAATCCTTCTCTTTTGGCCTAACTTGTTCTTTTATAATTTCACTTTTCCAATTTAACCCTAGAGGTATTTAAAAAATACTTCTAATTAAATATCATTTTTCACCCTCCTAATATTAATTACTTTTGCCCCCTTTTAATAAATAATAATACATAAGTGTCATTTTCATGTTATAATATTAAAGTGACTTAGGACAACTTAAAGTACGCTCATTAATTTAATTTTTTGACTCTATTCCTTAGCCTATGAGAAATAATGAATAGGCTACAGGTCTTCTAACTGGCTTAATTCTGAAAAGGGGGCATGACTAAAAGCTATCGAGCATCATCCAAAAAAAAGAACACACTAGTTGTACCTACGTGGGATAAATTCAAAAAAATACTGCATATGAATTTTTATCCTATTGGGCATAAAATTGATCAGAAAATTAAGTGGAAGTATTATAGACAAGGAGTGGGCTAAAGTGTGCAGGACTATACCATGGAATTTCATAAACAAGCCATGCTCATGGGCTTGGACTTGGAAGGTTAAGACAACTTGACCAAGTACTTGTGAGGTCTCCTACATGCCTAAGGGATGGGTCATCTCAAGTAAGCCAAAAGACTTTGATAAGGCATGCATGCAAGCATATTACATTGAGCAAGAGAAAAGGCAAGGAGAGGGGGAGCCTTCAAATTAAATCAGTCCACAAATCAGTTCAATAAAGAGGAAAAAAACTCTACAAAGCATTCAAGAAGTGTAACTGGAAAGGTAAGAGGAATTCCACAATTTTTCATAGTTGTAGGGATCCAAAGAACTTTTGGAACCATTGTTTTATAGATGGATATACTGACGCTATGTGTTAAAATTTGCATCCATAATCACATCCTAAGAATTATTCAAAGGAGGACTCCAAGAAGTCTATGGCATCTCTGAAAGAGAAATCAAATTATAGATATAGGATAATTCCGATGTTGATGAGAAGCTAGGCTCCACTGCTACCAATGCGAATAGCAAGAAACAAGAAATAAAATAGATGAGAAAACTATTCCAAATCAAGATTCAGATCAAGAAAACCAAGGTAAATGCACTTGTTGATACTAGTTCTCAATCTAATTTGATTTCAAATGAAGTTGTTAAGAAGCTTGGTTTACAAATATTTGATCATCCTCATCCATGTGTTTTGGGTTGGGCAAAGAAGGGTGTGGAGATTCAAGTCACTAAGTAATATAAATTTAAATCTGGTATTAAACCATGATACATTGTTGAGATAAAAGTAGTTGTGATTCCTCTTTATGCATTTGATGTGGTGCTTGTAAGTACTTGTATCTTAGGGATACTATCTTCATAAGGAGGGCTAACAAATATTGATGGGTTAAGGATGGTATCGGCTATGGCATCAAGGTACATCAAAGCAATCCCAAGCTTGTGTAGATAAGTGCCAACCAAGCAAAGAGACTTGTTCAAGTAAATAAACAGTTTTCTTTACGTCTATTAAAGGATAAACAAGAGGATGAGTTAGAGATTTTTGAAATTGATTGTGCTAACAAAGGATTGAATGAGTTGCTACATTTTTAAAAAGCGTTCCAAACTCCTAAAATTTTGCCTCCAAAAAGAGAATTATAACACGAGATTCAATTGCTTCTTGAAACTCCTTTATCTAGCATTTGTTTGCACAAGCAATCTATTTTGGAGAGTAATGAAGTTAAGAAACAATTTTAAAAGTTGTAAGAGCAAGGGATCATATGCCCAAGTACTTCGTGATGTGGGTCACTCGTTATGATGGTATAAGAGAAGGATGGCTCTTGGATAATGTGCATAGATTATAGAGCCTTGAACAAGATTGCTATAAATAATAGATATCCACTTCCACATATCATTGAAATTTTGGACCAACTTCATCATGCTAAGTACTTTACAAAGTCGGATCTCAAATTTGGGTACCATGAAGTTTGTATCAAAGAGGAGGATGCATGGAAGACAAAACAAGATTTGTATGAATGGTTGGTACTTCCATTTGGCTTATGTAATGCACCTGCTACTTCTATGAGGTTGATGGATGATGTATTGAGGCCATTCATAGATACATGTGTCATAGTGTATCTAGATGATATTTTTATTTTCGTTGCTACATGAGATGAACTTCTAACCCATTTAAAACAAGTCTTGTAGGTGTTCGAAGAAAAATAGTTGTGTAATATGAAGAAATATGATTTTGCAAAGAAATCACTTGTCTATTCAGGGCATGTGGTTGGAGGAGGAAAACTAAGAGTGGATCCACCAAAGGTTGAGACTAATTGGCCCACACCCAAGAGTGCCACCAAGACCAGAAGAGTTATGGGAGAATTCAGTACATGTGGAAGTTTATTCCAATTTTCTCCATAGTTGTAGCACCTCTACATACAATTGCAGCAAGCAATAAGAATTTTCATTGGGGAAAGGAACATGATAAATCTTTTGATTCATTGAAATATAGGATCAGCCATGCACCGGTCCTTTCTCTTCCTAATTTTCAGCAGCCATTTGAAGATGAAACATATGCAAATGGTATGCTATGGGGGGAAATCTCGTTGTAGGGAGGTAAGGCGGTTTGTTATCATTCAAAGGTATTTTCTATAGTAATAAGAGGGTATCTTGTATATGATAAATTAATGTGCACACTACTTTAAGCAATTAATAAATGTGAACATTAGTTATTGGCTAAAGAAATTATTGTGCACACTAACCACAAAGCTATTCAATATTAAAAAGCACAAAATAAATTGTAGCAAGCAAGACACTACAAATGGATGTGGTCTCTTAAACAATTTCATTTGGTGATCAAGTACAAGAAGGGAAACATTAATGTTGTGGCAGATATATTATATAGGCCACCAATAACAAACCAAGTTTTCGATTTGCAAACAATCTCAAAACTTGAGCCTTTCAAAAAAGAGACTTATGAAGAAGCATATGCACAAGATGTAGATTTTGGGGAGACATTCTAGAAATTGCACGTAAAGAAGGATGATAATGAAGGCAAGGATGGGTGCTACCTTAAGGATTGGCTACTCTACAAGTGGAGTAAGCTATGTGTGTCAAAGTAGGAAATACTTCTATTTATGAGGGAAGCGCATACTTCCAAGGTCTCAAGACACTTTGGTGTTGGTAAGACTATTACTCATGTGTTAGGTATGTGTATTGGCCCAATATGCAAGAGAAAGTATCAAAATTCATTAGAAGATACAAGTTGTGTTATACAAGCAAGTCTAATATTAGGAAAGAAGGATTTTACATGCCACTACATGTGCCTACTAGATGATAAGAAAACATTTATATGGATTTTGTGGGAGAATTACTAATGTCCAAGCATGGCCATGACTATCTAAATGTTGTTGTAGATAGTTTAATGTGTGTTTGGATTGCATGTAAGAAAATAGTAAAATGGCATGAAGCAACTAAACTATTCTTTTCTAATGTTTGGGTGTATTTTGGGTTGCCTAATTCTATTGTTTTAGATAAAGATTCCAAGTTTTTTGAGAAGTTTTGGATCACCATGTGGAGTAATATGGATACCAAGCTCCAACGAAGCATGAATTTCCATCCCAAAATTGATGTATAAATGGAAGTTGTAAATAAGACTTTTGTACAGCTAATAAGAGGGTATAACAACAAGTATCCAAGGACTTGGGATGAGTCTTTAACATATATCCATCATTCATATAATAGGACAATACATAAATCCACTAACAAGTCACCGTTCAAAGCATGTTTGGACTACTTGCCAACTAATCCACTTTATGTTACAATGGAACAATACGTAGAGGTGGAGAAACAAGATTCAGATGTGACAAGAGTAGAAAAGTTCATTGAGAGGATTAGGAAAATCCATCTCAAAGTGAAGGAACAATTGGAAAATTCTCAAGCCAAGTACAAAGATAGGCATGACTAGCACCAAAAGGAACAGACATATAAAGTGGTTAAGCAAGGAAAGACTTCAAGGACAAGCTAGGAAGCTCAAACTTTTAAGCTAAGTCACAAGGTCTATTTTTCAGATAAAATTTGAATTTTGCCGATTTTTATTCGGCCATCAAAAAAATGAAAAAAATGTCATTTTTTTAGGTCTGCATTTTTTTCATGATTGTATTTTTCTCTGTTTATATTTTTACACGTCATAAATTTCTATCGAGGCCCTCAGCCTCTAACAACTCCTCCACTACCCTTGCATGGATTTCATCTTGGATACAAAAGCCTTGTAGTCCTACGGGTATAAAACTTACCCACAACACCCAACGGTCCCTCGCTACTCTTCACTTAGTTTACGGCTTTGCTACATGCTCAAAATTACTCTTCGTCACCGCCTCTGCAAATAGAAATTCATTCTAATGTCTGTGCATTACTTGACAGTCCAAGACTCCAAAGGGTAATATTGATGTTTGCATGCTTCACTTGAAGAAAAATCATTGACAAGGGAAGTAGGTTTGAAGCGGATGAGGTCGACGTAGCAGGTCAACGGTGGATGGTTTGTTTTTAGGTTTTGACTAGTTTTGTTTTTATTTATTTTATTTTATTTTACGTTTTCATTTTTAATTTTGAATTTAGTTTTATTTTAATTTATGTTTTATTTTTTATTTTGTTTATATTTATAATTTTCTTTTAATTTTATAATTTATTTTTACGACTTTTTAATTTTTTAATTATATATTTTAATTTTTTTATAATTGTGTTTTTATGTTTCTTTACGTTTCAAATTTAATTTTTTATAATTATGTTTTTATTTTTTATAAATTTTATAATTATGTTTTTATGTTTCGAATTTAATAGCAATTTGTTTTCTAATTTTTATCTGAATTTGAACTCGAACCAAATTTTATCCTCATCAAACTCAAATTTGAACTCAAACTTTGTGACTTAGCTTCTATGTAATGTCCTCAAATGAGACGATTTAACAAAAAAGGGGTTTCCCCTAAAATCCATAATTTTTTGAATTCTGAAAATTACAAATCAGCAAATCTTAGCTGTTGCAATTGCACCTCCAAATTGAAAATTAACTCCAATTCACCTTAAAATAAATAACAAATCAATACCTTGTAAATTCGGCCATCAATAGCTCTTACTGCAATGAAGAAAAAACTTGAAATGGATTTTCAATCCTCCAAACCCTAGTGCCTCCCTAGCTAAATTGATATCCTTCTTTCCCACTCTAATCTCTGCTCAAGCTTTCACAAATTATAGACAAAATCATAAAAAAATTACAACATTTATATCATTCATGAACCATCAATGGTTAGGGTTCCAAAATTATCAAACCCTAATCCAATCTAATCGTCAATATTTAGAAAATTAATGCAATAATTAAATTAGAATTTGTGCCTTGAATTCACTCTCAAAATGATGTCAAAAGCTTAGAAATAATATGCCAAAAATTCATAAATAATTATGATATTATTTGACCCTCAAAAAGGTCAATGAAACCTTTGCAAATCTACCCTCAACAAATATTATTTCCTATGAACAATTAAAATTTCAAAAATTCATAAATCCCTTAATATCTGAAATTATGATGCAAATAAGAGCTCAAATTGATCGTAAAATTAATGACTATCAAATAAAAATAATTTCAGTATTTTTCTTTCATAAGGTCACCAAAACTCTAAAATTTTAAAAACCCTAATTTTCAGAATTTACCTCTTTAAACATCAAACCCTCAATCCGAAACAAATCGCCACCCTTGGAAAGATTAATGCAAATAATAATCAGATTTATTATGCTCAATTTGGACATCAAATTGTCCACCAAACCCTCTCAACAAGCATACAAAGCAAATAGCCTCACTTTAGGGCAAGTAACAAATCCATCTTAGCAATAAGTGGCATCAAAAGACACCTTTTGTAGAATAATCAACTCCAAATCTACAAACACTTATTGGACATACATCCCAATATCTTCTTCAAGCATGAAGAAACAAGATCAACTTTCAGCATACCTTCAATTGTGATCTTCACCTTGTATTTGTACCTTCCAAATGGAGGAACCATCTTGGGGAGGTAAAATACCTTATAACCTTCTCTTGTCAACTTTTAAGATATTTTTTCTTTTTTTTCGCTTTAGCTCCCAAGCTTACATTCCTTTTAATTTCACTTTAGGCTTTTTTGAATTAATTAAATAACTTGCCTCAATAAATTAATAATTAAAATTACTTTTTTGTAAATTAAATAATAATTTATATTAGGTCCTTGCTTCAATAATTAATTAAATTTCTCTAATAATTGAAGTGATAAAAATTATTTTTCAAGCAATTTATTAATTATAAAACCCCTTAGAATAATCATTAAAATTATCTTAATTTTTCAAATGGTTAAAACCACTTTTTTGATAATTCGAATAATTATCCAAGATAGTTTTATTTTAATAATTAATTAAATTGTCTTATATTTTTGAATGATTAAAATCACTATTCTAACAATTTTATTAATTATTAAAATTATATGAAAAAGAGACATTACAGTCCTTCCTTCCCAAATTTGCTTGCCCTCAAACAAATACGAACTCATATGCACAATTACCATGTCCAAGTGGTAAAACCTGTTGTAGTGCTCATAAAGCCTTGCTCCTATATTTGTTAAATAGAATAACTTTTGCCAAGAAGCATAGCGTGACATTCCCTAAATGGATAATGAATGCCATTTCACCTTGCCAACACGTCTCACAATGCAACCAAAATCCATTCTTGCTTCCTAAGAAGTGGTAGCTCTCAATGGAGTCATGAACTTGGTGTACCTATACTTTGGGGCCTACCCCCAATCATCAATAGAATCCTCATGGCCTTCCCAAGGCTCAAAAGACTCCCCATCTTCCACCCATCTCAATACTAAGTGGAAGTTAAACGAACTCCTCCTTATGCCTCCCAAATGGGTGAGATATGACTCAAAGTGGTTATGCAAATCACAAGTGAACCAAACCACCTTGCTGCCCTATATGCGAAATTTCTTCATGTGTTGGTCCATGTCCCAAAAAATAAGCAAAGAAAAATCAGAATTGTACCTTACAAGTGGGGAGGCCCCCAAGATGTACCTCTCACCATATAGACATCTAAGTGTGAAGCACACTCTCAACAAGAGACTGCCCAATTTTACTCACCTTAGACATGCATAGGATCCTCTCCACACTCATCAATAGCTCCCAAAAATATCTACAAGGAGGCTATACCCTCTCAGTGTGAAAGCTCCTTATGTCACCTTCCCAAAGTGCCAACAAAAACATGTTTTTTGAATCTTGCATAAGCTGAACTATATTAATCAAATCAATATTTCTTTCATGATGACATGGCTGTTTATGTAAATAGATCATTGATTTTTCATTTTGACAAACATGGAAATAGATGTCCTCATACCTTTCTTGTTCCCATGGCTGATATATGTCATAAAGTTCTAAATTTTTTTCTTCCATACATGGTTGTGGTTGTTCCTTGAAGTCTGATTTTTCTGAGCAATAAATTTCAGAACTTATATGCACCTTCCTCCTACCTATCAAGTGTTGAAAAATGCTCAAAAAACTCATGTGTTGCCTTCCAAAAAGCTGTTGTGTTTGCATACAAAGATCTGATTTTTGAGACAAATTAGAATCAACATGTGCATACTCATCTTTCTCCCTTACCCTTAGCTGCCATGTGCATGATAAATTGCCCCGGATGTAAATTAAAGATCATGAATATAAAAAAATGATTTCAGAATATTTCAGAAAGAAAGGATACCACTTTTTCTTTAAAAAAATACCTTGTAAATAGCTGCTCATAACTTGGGCCTTTTCTAAAGCCAAGAGAGGTGTCAAACCTTTACCCATGCTTCCAAAATTATTCATAAACCTTGGCATAGGGGGCTGCCCATAGCAAATTAGGTACTGCCCTTGCAATTCAAGTGTTCTAGCCTCCTCTTCTATCCATGTAACTTAAAAATCAGGTTCATGCATACTTACCAATTTCATGATAGGGCATTTTCCCTTTGAACTCACTGGCTGCCTATGCTTTAAAATTATAGCCCCTTCATCACTCCATCCAACTTCCTTCTTTGGTTTAAGCTCCTTGTTTTCATCCTTTGTGACTTCACTGTCATGCACACAATTATTAGATACCAAACAAAAATCATCATTTAACTCATACCTTTCTATGAATATCTCAATTTTTTCGGCGTCTTCAAAATCATCTTTTTGAATACCAAAGTTTGGGGTACTTGGCTACCCCAAAGCACCAAGCATCTCCTCATTTTCATCAATCATTTGCAGCTCTCTTTGCGGCTCCAAAAACTCAGATTTTTGGTTCTCACAATTTTCCACTCTAGGCTGTCCCAAAGTGTTATCTTTTTGTAGCTCACCTTCCTCCTTCAAATCTGAGTTTTCTATTTCATTGGCCTCTTCATAGGAACCCTCATGAAGGGCTATCCCTTCATTCTTTTACTCCAACTCTTCATGTAGTCCAATGCTCTCTTCCTCTACATGCTCCACTATCAAATAAGGCCTCGATTTTCCCTCACAATTAATTGTAACATTTTCAAACAACATATATGTAATTAAAAAAAATTTCCTTTCTAGTCCCAAACCTATCAACAAGATAGATAATAATGGTTTGGAAAGATCATCACTCTCATTGAGTGTCAAGGTCAAGATTCTCTACATAAAAGCTACAACATTTTTGGTAGGATTCTTACAAGCAATTGCAAAGAAATGTTGAAACATCTCAACAATAAGTTCATCACACTCCATATTTAACATCAAAATACATGATTTGATTGAAGCCATAGTTTTCAAAATGTTGACCCTTCTAGCCAAGGAGTGTCCTTTGTCCTCTTTGAGATCTTGGAAGCTTTCCACAATCAACGAAAATATTTTCCTCATGATTTTATCACTGTAGGGAACTTCAGAAACCGTTAATCTTAAAACCTCATTAATACAACTAGTAACCAAGAACCTTACCTCCTCATCTGTATCTCTCAATAATTCATGTTGAACCAAGTAAGTCCTTGAGGGTTGTACCACCCACTTCAAAGACTTATGATGTGATTGATTTACCTTGGATAACTTTTTTTCTACTTCTTCCAAGGTGCTGATAATATCTTCCACTGGTTGGCATAGATTCTCTAGCCTTCTACCTGCATTGTAGAGCCTTTCTTTCTCCATTTCTTCCTTGGCTTCTTCCTCTTCCCTGATAACACCAAATATTTTTATCTACTTGCAATCAAACCTCACAGATGGAGAAGATCGATGCTCTGATACCACTGTAATGTCTCCAAATAGAATGATTTAACAAAAAAGGGTTTTCTCCTAAAATTCACAATTTTTTGAATTCTGAAAATTACAAAATCAGCAAACCCTAGCTACTGCAATTGCACCTCCAAATTAAAAATTAACTCCAATTCATTTTGAAATAAATAACAAATAAATACCTTATGAATTTGGTCATCAATGGCTCTTACTACAATAAAGAAAACACTTGAAATGAATGTTTCAATCCTCCAAACCCTAGCGCCACTCTAGATGAATTGATGTCCTTTCCCACTCTAATCCTTACTCAAGCTTTTACAAATTGTAGACAAAATCATACAAAAATCACAACAGTCATATCATCTATGAATCATCAATAGTTAAGATTCCAAAGTGATCAAACCCTAGTCCAATCCAATTGCTAATATTCAAAAAATTAATGCAATAATTAAATCATAATTTGTGCCTTGAATTCACCTTCAAAATGATGTCAAAACCTTAGAAATAATATGCCAAAAATTCACAAATAATTATGATATTATTTGACCCTCAAAAAGGTCAATGAAACCCTTGCAAATTTGCCCTCAACAAATATATTTCTTACGCATAGCTGAAATTTTAAAAATTCATAATTCCCTCAATATATAGAATTATGATGCAAACAAGAGCTCAAACTGATCACAAAATTCATGACTATCAAATAAAAGTAATTTCAAAAATTTTCTACCATGAAAAAATCATCAAAACTCACTCTAAAATTTTGAAAACCCTAGTTTTCATAATTTACCTCTTCAAACATGAAACCCTTAATCCCAAACAAGTTTCCACTCTTGGAAAAATTAATGCAAATAATAATCGGATTTATTATGCTCAAGTTGGACATCAAATTATCCACCAAACCTTATCAACAAGCACACAAAGCAAATTGCCCCACTCTAGGGCAAGTAACAAATCCACCTTAACAATAAGTGGCGTCAAAAGACACATTTTGTAGAATAATCAGCTCCAAATCTACAAATACTTATTGAGCATACATCCCCATATCTTTTTCAAGTATGAAGAAACAATATCAATTTTTAGTATATCTTCAATTGTAATTTTCACCTTGTATTTGTACCTTTCAAAAAAGGTGAACCACTTTTGGGAGGTAAAATACTTCATAACCCTCTCTTGCCAACTTAAAAAATATCTTTTCCTTTTTTTTTGCTTTAGCTCCCAAGTCGACATTCCTTTTAATTTCACTTTAGGCCTTTTTGAATTAATTAAATAATTTGCCTCAATAAATTAGTAATTAAAATTAATTTTTGGCAAATTAAATAATTATTTTATATTAGGTCCTTGCTTCAATAATTAATTAAATTGTTCTAATAATTGAAGTGATAAAAATCACTTTTCAAGCAATTTATTAATTATAAAACCCCTTAGAATAATCATTAAAATTACCTTAATTTTTCAAATGGTTAAAACTACTTTTCCAGTAGTTCGAATAATTATCCAAGATAGTTCTATTTTAATAATTAATTAAATTACCTTATATTTTCGAATGATTAAAATCACCGTTCAAGCAATTTTATTAATTATTAAAATTATATGAAAAGGGGACATTACATTTAAGGTATGGGACATTCTCCATCTTAGAGTAGATTGGAGAGAATGATTTTAGGCTTGATCTTCCCTCATTCATGAGGATGTACTCAATAGTGAATTGTGAGAATTTGCATCTGTATGAGCCATCCATAATAGATGAGGAAGAATAAGGACAATTATTGTCCTCTATAAAAGACTTGGTCATGGATGCACAAGTAGAGTTGGAGGATGATGTAATGTCGCATTAGAAAGTCGGAGAAACTCATAAGGGACCACAAGAATCTTGGCAGGTTTGCCTCAAGGGGAAGACACCAAGTCAAGCGAGATGGTACCTCAAGGAGAAAGTAGGAGAATTAATCCCACATCTCCTCCCCCACTAAGATCTTGTGGGATCAAATGCCTCTCAAAAATGAGGTATGATCCATAAGGATTAGGGAAACAATCCATTTCATCAATCGACCAAAAAAAAATGAGTTTCAATTAGAAACGGGGCTTCAATTGAACTATTATACGTATGATGATGAAACCACCACTTCATGCAGGTGGTAGTTATGTAATTTTTGGGGTAGTTATGTAACCACAATTACTTGTAGAGTGGTGGTTTATCTGGTACATGTACAGTAATGACAAGGGACCTTGTCTCTTCAATTCCTAAGTCATTTTGGGATACTTTAGTTCATGAAAGGACATTCTTGAGCATGATAAGAGAAGGCACAAATTCAAATAATGCATTAGTGATCAGAGTTCATGTTGAGTTGATAGTAGAAAGGAATAGAGGGAAGCTTCGTGAGCAAGATATCAAAAAAATTGTACTTGTTCTACAAAATTCTTTGTAATCCATCTTTGGCCATTAACAAGATTGAAAAGTTAGGAAATTTCCAATTCCAACTAGTTTTTCCCCATTTTAGGATTATTTTTACAAAAAATTGTGTGTGTCTCCATGGTTTATAGTTACTATTCATATGAACTTTTATTCATATTTCAGTTCTAAAAGCACTATTTATGTTTTCCAATAACATGCCACATCAATTCTAAGTCCATTGAGTAGTTAACTGTCATTTTGAAACAAGTTTTCGTAGTAGAACTACACTTTGTGATTTTGTAAATTCTAGCAAGAATTGTTCCTAGGAATTTATAGATCATATAGAGTGTAAACGTCATCACAAACCATAATGTAAGACAATTTCATTACAAAATTAAATGTTATCATTACTTATAATGTTAACATCAAACCACTGCGTCAAAACAATAGTACATAGTCTCCAAAACAAATAATAAAGTGTCTTGATAAATGCAAGAGGGTGGATGTCACACATTTCCAATTTGTTGATATATTTTCTAAATTATTCTCATTGCATTTAAAAAGGACATTAATGATCAAGAAGCTGACATTAAAAAATTCATTCGTGTATGGGTTCATTTTGGATTGCTTAAATGCATTGATTCAGATAGAGATGCAAGGTTCTTAAGAAGGTTTTCAGAGACTCTATGATCTGTAATCGATATGGATATTCCATTGCACAATTCATGAACACAAATTTAGTTTGTATATATTTTGTTCCCAAATTCTATGCTATTGAGACAACACTTAACTGCTCATACTTGATGCTTTCTACATCTTTATGACCTCCATCTACATCATACATTTTATGTTGCAATTCATACTCCAACCATGCTACTACCAAAACATGTGATTCTTATTAAATCCACAAAATAATAGTGCATAAATAATATGTTGTTCTTAAACTTCATGAGAGAACGAATTCAATTCCTATTTGCTATCATGAGCAAGTGTTATTCTTGTGCTCATCCCTTCAATTGAATTATTATGCTCTCTTAAGTGTTTTAGATAGTTAATCAGTTGTAGGAAATAAAATTTTACAAACAATGAATCAAACGCACCAACATAAGAGACATACACAAGAAGTTACCTTGGATAATCCAATGTGAGAAAACTCCATAAGAGTGAAGCCATGCTTCCTCATCTCCACTATTGTCTCTGTATTTTTACAAGCTTGCTTTGTTCTTCAGGCATTCAAGTACGCCAACACCAATTGACAACATCCTACACTTGCAAATGCTCTTTGAAAACTACTGTGGATCACTTGCTTCTTTTGCAAACTCAACTAGTATCCTCAACCATCTACTTCATTCCAACTATCACACTTAATAGTGATTCCATCTAGTATCCATGATTTGAATGAATTGGAATGCCCTCTTGACACTCCATGGGTTCATCCATACGGCTGAAAGAAGCCTTAGGATCAAACAAGAAGCCCAAAAGTCAATAATCTGATGAGAAATTGTATCTCTATCATTTACGTTTCTAGGGTGTTGCATTGTCATGAAACCGCCACTCAAAATATGGTAAAATCATCCCAATAGTTGCAAAACCATCTTAGTAGTTGCAAAACTGCCCCAATGGTTACTTAACTGTCACCTACTTAAATTTGTGGTTTCGTAACAACAAAAAGTCTTGCATCTTGTAGAGGCCATGACATTTGCATATAGACTCAAATTTAGATGTTGGATTTTTTGGAAGCATGTAATGTTTCAAGAAGAATCCAAATATGTAAGATAAAACCAATTTGGATGTTTTTCCTACGGTGTTTTTTGCCTTTGCACCAAACTTACGTTTATGAGATCATAACATGTCGCAAATGGGTAGATGCACGAAGTTGGAGGGAAAAACATGACATTCCTATAAAAACTTCTCATTTCATGCAATGGGCATGCACCCTTTTTAAAAGGGTGCACGCCCTTTTAAAATGAAAAAACCATACCAAAGAATAATTGGGTCAATTCCAACCCTAAAGGGCATATGTCTTTTGTGAGAAAGGGCGTATGCCCTTTAGAAATGTAAAAAACAACAAAAACTAGAAAGCCACATTTAATTTCATTTTGCACTTCTTGAGCTTGTGATTTTGAAGAAGAAAGAGGGCATGCATGTTTTTGATCTCCCTACATCCCCACCAAGATTTCACACTTGCATCATGGTCTCAGGTATGTTTTTTTTCCATAGGGCATGTTTAGGGTTTGCAATGTATTTTTTGTGATGCATTTTTAATAATAATCACAAGGTAAGAGGGTGTTGAAATTAAATTTACATTTATCTCATGAAAACCTTCAACTACCTAATATAAATATTTATTTTTATAAATTTAGATACTTGATTGGATGGACCCATTGCTTAAAAAAAACCTCTAACAAAATCCTGATGAAAACCCCCAACATTTTGTCTTCGCAAAAGAAGAAACTGAATTATATCAATAATATAATTCAAAGCGACAATAATTGCAAATTATCATCAATAGTTTGTGTGACATTTCAAAACATAATACACACAATTCATTGCCAATACATTCGAGGCCGTTTACAATGAAGTGGGAAATATCACTTCTCAACTTGATGCAATGTTGCATCAAACAAAGGCATTGAAAGAATATTATTCTAATAAATTGTCATAGAAGGACATTAAAAAATAAAAAATAACAAAAGAAGAAGTATGTGCTTTGTTTCATATTCCTAGAACCACCAAACCAACACCATCGAGTTGCAAACACATTAGCATTGATTGGTGTGTTCATGTGGGGATTAAAAAAAACTTTTGGGATAGGTGGTGGCTGGTATTTGATGAACCTCCATGCAATAATAATGAGATTTCATTGTATTTTTTTTAAACTTTACTATTAATTTGTTCTATGAAAAATCTCAAATTATTTTGACATGAAGGCCTCTCAAGGTAGGGGAGGTGGGTCCTCATTTGATAGATCTAGTGCCAAGCGGAACTAAAATAGCCAAAATTGTTGACAGAGAAATATAAGGACAATAATACATACTTCCATCCCCAACATCTTGTATTGTAGAACACAAATGAACACCCTTGAGGTAGTTAGTAGTCTCACACAGGTTATAATTTACCAAGGGATGCATACGCTAAGGAGTTGTACATAGGCTACAAGTCATGGCACATCTAGTAGTGTCCCTCCTACTATTGGTGCTTCACGTGGTGGCATAACTAATAGGCATCCTACAGTTCTTGTACATTATTGCACTTCATGTGAGAGGAAGTGTAGTGGACCACCTATTCAGGTTAGACATACAGGGGTTATATTTGCAAATCCAATAGGCACACCTACGGAGTCTAGATGCACATTTGTACAACACACTAGCACACAACAATGTATGCCATCTATAGTTTCTTTAGCACATCCAGACACTAGTACATAACAATATATTCCATATGCAGTTGCTTCAACACCTTAGGACACTAACACACCAAAGTATATGTCATTTATAGTTGCCTTGCCACCTCAAGTCAGCACACGATTAGATATGTAGGGCTTATCTGCTTCACCATATGTATTCACATGGGTTTAATTAATTATAGTTTGTTTATGTATGCAAAGGAATATTAAGTTTATCTTTTAATAAATGTTTACTTGATTGATATTTGACTTCTTTCATTTGTTGCTTGTATGGATGATAACTAATATTTTAGGTACCCCAGTTGGTTTGGATTCTATTGTTGAGGCTACGATTTGCACTACATTATCTTGCACTTAGGTTGGGAAAGTGAATTGTCAAGTTTCTATATTGTTTGAATATTTTGTATACACCATTGTTTTAGGGTGTTTGCTTGCTTGGCCTTCCCCTCCTCTTGCGAGAGATAGAGACATAGGAAGAGAGAGGGAGAGAAAGAGAGAGAACATTGCATTATCACTCTCTCTCCCTCTCCCTCTTTCTTTCTCTTTCTCTCCTCACTCTTTCTCACTCCCTATCGCTATTACTATTTTTATCTCTTTATATCCCTCTCTCACTCTCCCTTTATGTACAGAAGGAATAATTTAAATCTATCCTAAATAGGTTATGTAAATTTTTCTATTTCATTATTAGTTTGTATATATGATGTTAGATGCTATTATTACCCCATCTAGACTACAACAATCTGATGATAACATTGCAATTAGCATTACAGTTCCCTGCCATTGTCTATCTCTCTTTATGTAGAAGGAATAATTTAGATTTATCTTAAAATATGTTTAGTTTTAATTGATTCATAATTGACCTTTTTCATTTGTTGGTTTTATAGATGATGAGAGATGATATGGGAACCCCGCATGGATCGTAACAACCTATGACTAACATTGTAGTTGCATCTAAAGATCTAGTATCTCCCCAGCACCCCCTGATTTAGAAATAGAGACTAGTGAGAACACATGATAAAATTGTCTTTTTTAACTCCAAGTAATGATAATCTACATCATATTTATATTTGAATGCACATCTAGATCTAACCCTATATGTATGCTCCATAGGATTCTCCATCATTGATATATTCGAGGTCACATAGTGCTAGGCAGCCCTTTAGGTGGCATGTAGTGAGTCCATAATCACCTTATTGCAAATGTTGTTCTTGAAAACTCTATCATTTTTCATATATCATTTTAATGCATTAATTTTTCTAATTTTTATGTTGTGCAGGCGCTATAGTTTTTTGAGGTTGTGTCACAGACTTTTGGCCCCTAAAATGACATTTGGTTGCAAGAGAAATTGTATCTCTTTACTCGCTCGTCCAATTGACGACTTGTCTTCATGAATGTGTCTGAATGGGCGTATAAATATAGGAATAGCCTTCGTCCACCATTTGTCAGGCCTCAGAGTCAAAACTTGTAGGCAGTTGGAGGCATCCCTTAAGACAATATTCTTGTCCCTAAGGAAGAAAACAAAACAAAATTTTTGCAAGCATTGTAGGAGAATCGTGAGTAGTAGAGATAAACAGTCAACTCCTACAGTTGCACCGATGAATTCTCTGAGCACCTCCTAGAGAATTTTGTGCCACTAGGGATTAGGGATAAATGGTGCACATTTTCTCTTGTAGCCAAATCTTGCTTTAGGAACCAAAAGTTGGTTAGTAGAATGTGTATCTATTTCACTCACTCACCCAATCGATGAACCATCTTCACGGACATGTCTAGATGGGCATATAAAAAAAGGAATGGCCTTCGTATATTGTCTATCAAGCTCTAGAGTCAAAAGTTACAGGTGGTCGGACGCATCCCTTAAGAGAATTTTCTCATTCCTAAGGGAGAAAATGGAACAAACTTTGTGGAGGCGCTACAGGAGATTGATCATTGATGCCCAAAATGGACCTCTTCACCTTCTTTTATACCTTTTCCCCTCCAAACCAACTCCCAAGTGGGGCACTCCATGTGGGGGGGGAATTGAAATATTCAAAAAGGGATTCTCCTTATAATTTATAATTAAGGGCAGACTTACATCAACAACAAATGCAACATACATGGAAGGAAATACAACTCCATCTACAAATATGTCTCTATCTTTAGTCTTATGTCTCAAGTTTGCATCAACAATAAATACAACATACATAGAATTGAATATATTCAATGAAGGAAACAAGGATGTCAAATCACACATCCTTTAGATTAGCAGTCTTATTGTGGAGTGCTACTCATCATGATCACACTTCATACCCTTTTATTGATGACCCAATGTCATGCCATGTCATATCCCACCATGGAAAAGTCTTGGGCTTGTAAGCATACTTCTAGATGCCTATCACTGTATTTTTACAGCTGTCGTCATACCAAAATCAGTTTTGAAAAATCTACTACAACCTTATTCTATGTGCATACAACAATTCAAAATGCATGCTAAAAAGCTACCATAGCTTTTACAATTTCTGATGTGCATACCACAAACATCATAGGCATGATACAACAACTATGATGATAAATCAAATTTTACAACCTGCTGCAGCCATATCATATGTGCATACGGCAACAACAAAATGCATGCTACAAAATTGCCACAGCTGTTATAATTTCTTATGTGCATACCAAAACCATCATATGCATGCTACAACCGCTATGATTTTGAAAAAAAGGCCTATACCTCTATAATACAACCATTGTAGCTCCCATGTGTTGGATATAACAATAATGAATAAAAAGACATGCCACAATTGATGTCATTGCTTAGAGAAAAGTGAAACCAACTTGCTGTCACCTTTGTGAGGCCTTGGCCTTTAACCTTTTTCTGTAGATCTCTCTCAACTTAGCATGCCTCTTGTACCTATCTTGTCATGTGATACAACCAATGGTAAGGAAATCATGCTAACTTGCATATCAACTTGAATATATGAGAATGTTGAAAATGATACAACCTCTTTGATGCAATGGGCTGCTCATACACGTGCTTCTCAAATAGATTGGATGGCTACTCCATATTCACCCTTGATGAGTGGAAGTCCTCCCTACTTTCTCATACAAGTGGAATTAGTTCCCTTTTTGTTTATTCAACAAATAGAACACAATAAAGCAATTTGGAGGTGCTTCTCAATGTGATTTTTATTCATACATATGCATGCCAATCAACATATTATCTTTGTAAATATTCTATCCATGAAACCAAGAATGAATTCTTTCCACTATCCACTCGAAATGGTGATGGCGACTCATTTATGGGCTTCTCCCTCTTGATTGTTTCTTCCTTGGATAACTCTTCTTCTTCATTTTCTACCTCTTGACTTATAGGTGCTTGATCAACTTCCCTCTTGCTTGTAGATGCATTTTCCTTCTTGGAATGCCACTTACAATTATTTAGGAGGAATTGCAGATGAAGTTTCCGACATTTTGCATGCCATTGCCCACTCATGTTATAGTGAATGAATGAATTCTTGCCCATATTCTTGAACAAAATTTCCTTCTTCTTTCCCTTATTCTCATACTGATTTGGAGAGTAGTCTTTACAAATTGCATCCTTGTTTCTTACACTTGATCTCTTCTTTGGTTTGTGGAGTGGTGTAGGTAAATTCCCTTCTTACTGAAGTACTTTGGGCTCGTAGTGATAGATTGCTTCTTCCAACACGTGGCCACACAATGGTTACTCATTCCATGAAACAAACATGGATAGGTATACCGACATTCTTGTGCTAAATGGCCTCTCTTTTTACAATTGAAGAAAACAATGGAAGACTTGTCTCTTACATACCTTCTCAGGATACCCTTGTGCTTACTTTTGCAAGTTTGATGAAATGGTATTGCTCTACTTCCTTTGGGAGTTTCTCCTCTCTTTGGAGATATTTTGCATTCCTCTTTGACGCTTTTTCCTTTATTGATAGATTGTCCCCTTCTTGGATTCAACTTGCATTCACCCACGTAATCATGAAGTGAAAATATGTTATCTCCTCCTTCATGGAGCTGCTGTCCCTCTCTTGGAGACTCCTCTTTGAACCTTTGAATTAGTGCAACACTGTCTTCCTCTTCATTAGAGATCTGTCCATTCTTTAGAAGAATCAATTCCTCATCAGATTTGACAAAAATCATGATGCCAATACCTTTCATGGGCTGTTTTTGTTGATCTATAGGCTTGGGCTCTTTGTCTTTGCAAACTTGTCTTGCTTCAGCTGTTTTGGAGCATTCTTCAACTTCTTCTTTGCCACCAACATACCTTGAACCTGCATATTTAGGCCTTTCCTCGTCCTTTACAAGATTTGACATTCTTTGGTAATTCTTTCCTTGCCCTTTTGCATCATTAGAGCTAATTACCTTAGGCTCATTGAGAAGGTGAGACTCATCCATCAAAGGTTTGCAAGAGCAAATTGAGAGGTCTCAAAAAAAATTACAAGCAAAGGCATGACCAGCATTGCATAGAGCATTGTTCAAGGTGTGTGATATGGTTTGGCTGCATTTGTCAAAGAAGAGGCTCCAAGGAGAAGGAAAAAATCTCAAGCCCATAAGGGATGGTCCATTCAATATTTTGAAGCAGTTTTGTGACAATACTTTCAAGTTAGAATTGCCCCCTTACATGAGAATGAATTATATGGTTAATGGGGAGAAATTGAAGTCATTTCAGCCTTCTTTGCTAGATGAAGTTCAAGACACTGAATTCCTGCTGTCATTTGGAGATTCGGCACTTGAGAACTTTAAGGAAGTAGAAGAATACACCATCCTTCAATGTAGCAGCAGGCTTACCAAGAGAGGGGAGCAAAAACATTTGCTGGTTTGTCCCAAGGTCCAGCATCTCAAGAAGGTTACATGGCTGTCCAATGATAAGATGTTGCAATATTATCCACATTTGTTAAATACTTAAGTTTCAGGGGACCCAAAAGCTGTCCATGTTGGAGATATGATTTAAAAGGATCCCGTGTATAATAGTCTTCCATTTGAGATGTTGAGAGCACTTTGAAGGAGACAAAAAAATTAGGAAGGTGAGGGAAATGAAGAGTCATTGGTGTCTTTTCACCTCCTAATTGCTGTTAAATCTATAAATAAGAGGTCTTATTTCATGATTGAGGATTTAAATAAAATGTTAGGGAAGTAGAGATCAGATTCCACAGAGCATAGTGGAGGGATAAGTAGCAGTTTGATAGAGAGGATTAACTTTTTCTTGCTCCATTAGAGCCATAGCCCGTTTGCATCTTGCAAGACTGAGCTCAACACAAGTCCACGAGTCCTCGTTTTCTATTTTGTAGTTTTCCCACAATAAGTTTCTCGATGGTAAATTTTGGGTGAACTTATTTGTATGGTTTTGTGGTAATAATTCCCTTTCATGTACATGAGCATTTCATTTGTGGAAGATTTCAACGACTTTCACAACACTTTCAAGCATTGTTCTAGAAGTAGTTGTGAAGTATAAGTTGGTAAATTGCTAAAGTAGTTTTACATATCACACTGATCCAATCACATACTAAGGTAGAATCCTTCAATAACATTTGAATAATTTGAAGATCACTATAATGGAGAGGAACAAATGAAGATGATTTCAACAACAATACATGTGCATGATGAGAATAATCAACCCTACTCGAATCCATCTATCAATCAACCTACCCCACCACTCATGGGGTGTGCCAAAACATATTTGTATTGATTCCTTTGCATGGAGCTGATGATTTTATCAATACAAAGGTTACAACTTACCATGAGGCTACAAATGGGCAAGGTGTTTGCTTAAGACCCTAGGGTTAGTTGTTGCGAATGACCCCTATGACAAAACTTGGGGTGATCCCCTAAATGTCCAAATCTTCACTACCATAGTGTGTTATATTGTTATAGACTACAATAACAATATAATGCAACTCAACATGCAATGCAAAGAAAAAATATAATGGAATAACTGCTGGGAGTTAAGTGTGACTAGGGAGAGAGTTGGCTCACAAAGATCCCACCAAATCGGTTCTCCAGAGGCACCAATTAAGGGATGAGGTTTAGTGCAAGCCTTAGAATAATTTGGAAAAAAAATACCTCTAGTGCTTAGTCCTAAGTTGAAGGAGGCCAATCGCCTCTGCACTCAATATCAATGGATTGTTTTGTTTGTCAAATAGAAAAACATAATGAAATCTCATCATTGTTGGATACCTAATCTTTAACACATATCTAATGGAGGTAAACAACTACAAGTAGTGTGGATGAACACCTCATTATTGTAAAACCTTGAATAAGGTTCTTATCCTAGCACTGAGCAAAGTCATTGAACAAGACATCATTGACATATAACTCTTTTATTTGCCAATATTTTATTTTGCCCTAATGTTGTTTCCCATTGCTTACCTAACTATCTCTATGATACATTTCTAGATGAATGGAATTGGATTCACTTATAGCATTTATTAAAGATAAAACACTATTTCTCAAAAATACCAAGTTTTTGGTAGTTGATTTGATACGTGTGAGTCTAGAGTGTAGACCAATTATTGATCATTTTTTAGCAATGAAATGAGTCATGTCAAGTAACTTCATATTTCTAACATTTATAAGTGAGAAAAGAGGAAAGTTTGTTGGGCTGTGGTCTACTGGTTAAGAAGGGAGGTTACATTTAAAAATCCCCATGTTCGAATCCTAGTAACTATAAAGCGCTTGCGTCTGGTCAGATGAGGGGGATTCAATTTGTAGTTTGTGTGAAAATTTAAAAAATGTGTGTTGGATGAACTAATTAATCAATATTTTGGGTGAAGAATGATGAAGAACAATACTATTTTAAGTTTTATAGCATGCCAATGTTTGCCTAAATATGGGTCTAGGTGAATCCCATGTTTGCCAAAACACCTTTAACATAATCTTTGATCATATCCCCTAGCAAGTCAACAATTTTCTCTTCACCGTGTTTGCTCAAACCCCCTTTTCATTGGAACATCAATTTAGGATTAAGCTTAAATTTTCTTTAAAATTGAGGAAAATTATTTTTTAAACTGCTTGTTTTTTACGCTCACACAACACATTCACCAAGATGTCCACACCATCTTCATCATTTGGAATCACTGGAATTAAAAGATTAAGGGAAGCCAACTAACCTTGTTTAGTCGTCTACAAATGGAAGATTCATCAATGTTGTCTACTTAGTTAATTTAACTCATTGCCAATAGCACACCCACTAAGTTTTGAAATGTTGTCATCTTAGAGATAAACACTCCATCTTGCCACTAGACCACAACCCAACAAAATTCTCATTCATAATTTTCTAATGTTATGTTTATATACAAATAACATTTCTTGGGCCCTTTGGGCTTGTAAATGTAAAATTTTGTTTTTAAAGTCACAACAAAAGCCCGCTGTCAATTCGAGATCCTCCTTATAGAGGCCTGCAAGGTGGTTCCTTTCCATTTCCTTCTACCACATACATTGATTTTTGAGTGATGTTGTCTTTGTTAATGTCTATAGAGCTCATAACTCTAGGAAGTCAAAACACCTACATCGGCGATATAGAACTCTTAGCTCGTCAGAGTTTAAACCTGGGTTGTTTGTACAATACACTATCTCAACCACTACCTTATATTTTTCAAGTTTTATATCCTCAAGATTTGGCTTCACAACTAAACTTGAAGAAAATTGATCGTTGATAATCCAACTTCCTCAGAGCATCCACCTACACTGAGAATACTCTCTTATGTAATAATTCACCCCCTAATACTATAATGAGAGTACTCTCTTATGTAATAATTCACCCCCTAATAATGACTATTAGAGCATTTGCATTTCTTTCTCAAACGCTTTGGGCAATCCTTGGGCCCTTTCAACCTTTACTTCCTTGGTTTAGGTTCTTGAGCTCTACCCTTCAGATAGGGCCATTCAAGCTCCTTGATCTCCTCTACTTTTTCTTTACATGCTTGGAAATAAAATCTAAAAAATACAACGTTCAAATTTATCCCACGCAATTTGTCACACTTAAAATACTGGATGGGCGTACCAATGCACAAATTTCCAAGGAAAGTGGGTCTTATAATTTAAGCTTTCTAAATTTGGGGACCCATACGATTCCGATCCCTGGATAATTAGAATCGAAATGTGCAGAAAAAGTTGTCCTTCAAAACGAATTAAACCGTATTTTGAACATTTCGTTGGCAGAAGAAACGCTAATCCCCAAAAAAGCATTGGTAAGCGCTTTTTTTTTTGACACCTGTATTGTTTTCGTTTGGTTAACAATTTACCCTCTCGGAGTTTTTTAACATTCCAGTATGTCGCTGTTAATTTATTAAATTTCTTGGAGCTTTATCAGGTTGCTGGTTTTCCGTCTGTTCACAGAGAATTTTCCCTGTTAAATTGCACACTTTATAATTGGAAAATTGAAGTGGCAAAAGCGGGTTTGACAAATGGGACGACCTCCTCCTCAGGGTGGATCTCAATATTTCCGTTTCACACAGAATGAGGTACTTTCTGTTTCTTGACAATTCTATTCAATTTCAATACCTCTTTTAGTTGATTTTTTCTTTCTTTATGGTTATTAGGGGATCGCAGCCTATATTACTGAATCTCCATTCGGGGGCATAGGGTGGAAATGCACACCATTGGATTGGGACTTCGGATTAACATTTTAAGCTTCAGCTTGTGGTTTTTAGGGGATGGAGAATGTAGACATGTGTTTTTTATTTTTCTTTTGTAGAAATGGCACTTGTATCAAAGATAAAGATATTTTTTTAGGTCACCGTTAATTGAGATACCAATTTGGTGTATGGGACCCCCTTGTGCCAGATCATAAGAGGATTGTTTTCCATTTACCTTCTGTATATTGTTCAAATTTTGTACTCTTGGGTTTGGATCTCATGACCAAGCTCAGTAGTAAATTAGAACTTCCCCAATCCACCTACGCCCGAAGTGCATCAAAGAATATAAGAGTTATATCAAATGAGGAATGGGGTGACAAGAAAAATTCTGACCTCAGAAGGCTAGAATGAGCAATATCTTGGGCCTTTATCCCAAGAGGCAAAGAGTCAACATTTTTCCTCAAATAAGTCATTTTGTCTGTAATATGCATTAGCCAAATCCTGCTAAGATACATTGAACCCTCCTGTGCTGATTCTAGAATTATCCTTAGCAAAAATTGCTTGCATCTTGTTCTCCAAAGGGAATGAATAACAAGCAGTGTCGTTGTATGCTGTATGTTTTTGGAATCATCTCTAATAAATAATTGAATATAGCCTGCAATCATGACCAAAAAGTCTTATAAGCTGAACATTTTTACAAAAGTGCCCAATTGATTCCTTCATCCACCTTTTATTGTTCAAGACATTGTAGATCCAATATATTCTGGTCAAGAGAGATTCACATTACCAATTTCCTTTCTACAACTGGGGGATCATCAAACTTGGATGTTAGGAGGGTTTCTAGAAATGTTCTTTGTGCCCCCCAGGATCATCCAACCAGGCCCATTTAGTCTTGAAAATTCTCCCTTGGATATCGTTAGACCTTGTGTTGGCGCTTTCACAATAATTAACGATGAAGGGGCTGATGCTTTGTTGTGTGATTAAGATTAAGGGCAGCCTTTGTGTCCAGTCATGGCCTTCATTAACCCTACTCTTCTTTTTCAGTGGGCCTTCTGTTGTCATGGTTTTATCTGTGATTCTTGTAATATGTGGCATTATTGTCTTGACATGTTTAGGTTTTACCTGCATTGAGTTCACTTCCTGCGTTAGATAGGCTCTTTTATTGTTGTGCTTTTAGTTTGGTTTTAACTTGTAACCTCTTGGAGCTTCTTTTTGCTCCCTCATGTTATTTCTACTGGTTATGCTTTCGAGTCCCATTGACATACTTTGGTCACATGTGGACATTTATATAATTTCTTTCGTGTAATGTCCCTTTCTAGGGATATTAGTTAAACAAAAAAATTATTTAACCACTCCAACAATTAAATATTAATTTTTAGAAAATTTCTTCGAACCCTAGCAATCTGAAAATGATAAATTATTGTTGCATATGCCTTGAAATTAGCTCCAAAAATAATATTTCAGTTCTCTAAAAATAACAGAAATTATATCAATATTATTGGCCAAATAACCAGCTAAAAACATGATTTTTGGTCAAATATATGGCCGGAAAATTAGGATAAAATATCAGAAAAATACGTGTGGCTGATCCACACCCTCCAATGGTCTTGTGATGACCCCAAAGTGGGTCGCCCAACCTCAAACCCCAGTTGCTGCCCCTTTTGGAGTATGCAGCCCTAAAAAATGCAGTTCGCTGCCCTAGGACAGCTCCTTCAAGCCTTCGCCCATTTCCTCCAATGGTTCGCTCCCCCTACAAATGATCCTTGGTGTTGAAAACACCCTTGTTTTGTCAATTTCTGCTCGATACAATTCCGTGATGAGTTGTTTTAGGTCTAAATTCAAGGGTTTTCGTCCTTGATTCAGCTCTCTTGAAGGGTTTTCATCCTCCAAGTGCAAGTCATTGTTTTTCGTGCTTAGACTCCAATAAAATAGTTATCAAAATTAGTCATGAATACATCAAATGATCATTTATTTTCCTTAAGTAGTCCTCCCAAGTGAAGCACCCAAAATTGGGAAGGAAGAGTAACTTAGGGATCTTAATAGACCCCTACCTTATAATCTTTTTCTTTTTCTTTTATTTTTTTCCTTTTAATTTTATAAAATCACTTAAATCATCAAAACCTTCAAAGGTCCCCTTTTTAAGTGAATTTGAAAACATAAAGTACTTTTAAAAAAGTACTTTTACACATATTCACTGAAAAACATTTCAATACTGATTCCTTACTTCCCTTTATATTTGTCCCTTATCCCCTGGGAAGGGTTTTAAGGCTAAGTGTCTTCCATCATGTCCCCATCAAAAGAGGGACATGACAATTCTTTTTGTCCAAAATTGCTTGTCCTCAAGCAATAGAAGCAACCACAAAGCTATCTCCATGGTTGGCCTTATGCCAAATTCGAACCTAGGCCATTTCCAAAGAAGAGACCCCTCTTGGTGATGTTTGCTACCGCTGCATATGAAGCTTTTGTGTGGTTTAAGCAAATTGAAAATGCAAAACTAGCAGTACCTCATGTTGCCACTTCTCCCTCTTGACCCCATATATTCAAAAGATGCTCCTAAGATGTGAGAAACAAGAAAATCCTTGGATTTGTCATCACAATGGTGGCTGGAAATTGGTATTCCAGCTAGATAGCCTTCATTTGTGAGAGCTTTGATTGCCCCTATGTCCTTATCTGCACATGAAACAAACATTTTAGTCAAAAACAATTATTTTTTATTCCTCTTGAGGGTTGTTGACCAAGATTTGCTTGCGAAGTATGGCTGCCAATTTCTGGATGTCACCAAGTATGCAGCCCCTATCAACCTTCTTAACCCTACATTCACTGATTTTTATTTTTTCCATCTTGCTGCCCCAAGTGTAACCGGATGTATGCAACTCATAATAGCTGAAAAAACTCTTCAAATTTCTCCCATGATGCACCCCATGGACTTAAAATTTATGTGTAGGAATGTCAAATCCATTTTCACCCCACTATTTTACTTGTACCTTGACATTGGAATGAACCAACCTCTTTGTCACACAACTACCCTGTTTCTTTATAACCCTACAATTCTTGGTTGGAGTAAAACTATTAAACCTTTTAGTGCCTATGCCACATTCAAGAGTCATTATGATCATAAAAAAGAAATCAGATTTGAAAGATTTCAAAGAGCTGCTCTCTATGTGTACTTTGAAAGCACAAGTTGAATTCCCCAAGTGTGGATGTTGCTTACCTCGGAAAAGTGAAGTAGTAATTGGTCCTTTGTCTTCTAAATAAAACTTACCTTGTTTTGAAAATCAGACTTTGTAGTGGGCTGTTCATTGCCCCTTTCAACCTTGTTCTAAGCATACATACCTAGCTGAAGTGGAACATTCATTCCCTCCATGTCATTGCTAAGTGTCCCTTTAATTTCAGATTTTTGAGCATTTTTCCCCAACCGAATGGACACCTTATGGAGCATGTTTTCACATAGTATGATAGGCTGGAATGGTCTATAACACTCAAAATTTTCTGAATGTACTTGAAAATTCTTTCCTAAATCATTTTCAGATTTTTTGTTTTTCCCCAAACATGGATTTTTAAGTTTCCCAAACACCCAATTCAAGCACAATTTCCCAAAACTAGTAAGAAACAGAGGAGTTGAATGAATCATTCCATACCTTGGAAACCCAATATCATTAGTTTTTTTCAACAAACCTCTCACATTACCATGCCTTAGGATACATACTTTATTGTTCTTAAAAAACTAGTTGATGCAAATAAAATTTTAGAAACTTTTTTCATACCTTAGAGGCTTCCTTAGACTCCCCATATTGTATTTTTCATATTGGGATCCATTTCCCATCATTCCTTTATTCCATGTGTCATATATGAAATCTTTCTCCTTCATGAGGATTGGCTGTCCCAACTTAGAAAATCCCATTTGCCTAGCTGCCCCAATCTGAATTTCTTCATTCATCACATTTTTCATTCTTTTGGACATTGCCCCCTTGGGTGTCCTATCTTGCAACCCATGCAAAACCACTTCCTTCCCATTGGCGTCAAACTTGAGCTCCATGGTTTGGTAGTTTTGGGTGTATTCCCCAAGAGATTGCAACCATTGTATACCAAACACAAAGTTAGTTTCTCCAATACCAACCACATAAAAGTCATCTTCAATGAGGTGTGTTCCCATCATTATGTTTAGCTTGGGAATTTTTGTGGTACAAGGGATGGTGAAGCCATCCACCACACTTACACGAAAACCATTGAATTCCATATATTGGAAACCACATAAAATCACTAATTTTTTATCAATGAAATTATGCGTGGCTCCACTATCAATAAGAATAGTGACCTCCATACCTTTTAAACTATCCTTGTCACGAAAGGGATAGTACTTAGGGGTTCCAAATAGGGAAGCAAAGGTGCCTTCCAAGTCTTCTCCACCAAAAATGTCCAAGTGCTCATCTTCATAGGTGGCTGCCCCATCCTCAACATCCTCATCTTCTTCATCTGAATGCACTTCAATGTAGTGCACTTGACCTTTTCCATGGTAATGATGATCCGGTGACCAAGGGTCTTTGCAATCAAAACACAATTTCTTCCTTCTTAATTCATTTCTTGTTTCAAAACTCCCTCTTGGCAGCTCTCTTTGCTGCCCCAAACCCTACTGGTTTGGTCTATCAAACTGCCCTATACCATGTTGATTAGGCTTGTCTAATTGCCCCAAAGGAGCTGATCTAGGTGGTCCAAAATTGCTGCCCCTTGGCTGCCCCCAATTATTGTTTTTTGGCTGTTCATAGGGCTTAAAAACATTAGTTTTCTCAAAATTGAAAGGCAGAATTTTACCTTGTGGTGTTGAGGATTCAAGATCAAGAGCTTTTTGAATGGCTCCTTGGAGATTGGAAGGATCAAAAGCTTTGACTAACCCTCTAATCGAATCCGTCAAACCTTTCACAAAAAGAACCACTAACCTCCTTTCTGAAACATCTGTCAGCATAACCGAAAGCCTTTGAAATTCAGTTATATACCCTTCCACTGTGTCTTTTTGTTTTAGTTGAGCCAATTCTCTAAAATGCAATTCCGGATCAGCCCTATCAAATCGCTCAATAATCCTTTTACTAAATTCCTCATAAGATGAAATGAGTTGGTGACCTTGAGTAACCAAACCATGATACCACCATTCATGGGCAGCTCCTTCCAAGTGCAAGGTAGCAAACTGAATGGCCTCTTTTTCCAACATAGGTCTTAGTGAAAAATAAGTATTTACTTTTTGGATCCAAGCCCCAGCTGAACTTTTAGGAGAACTATCAAAATTTGAAAGTGTAAGCTTACCCAAAGCATGGTGGAGTCCTCCTTGGCTGCCCTTGTGCTTATGGCCAGCTCTATTGCCTCCTATTTGACCATGCTTCCAAGAAGTGAAAGCTGAAAAATCCATTTGCTTCTTAAAAAGAGCTGGATATGTCATGTATTTATCATAATTCTTCAACAAGGTGTCCCTTAATGAGGGTTGTACTTCCCCCTTGGGAATGGGCACCTCATCTTGCAAAAAGGTAGGCTGGTTAGGCCTACGTGAAGCTCCTCCAATACCCTTATAAGGCTGGTCCAATATGTTATGACTCCCTGAAGCACTACCATCCCCATTGGGTGGCTTGTCACCCTTCAACTCCTTCATAGTTCGCACAAATTCTACCATCATAGCCGTCATTTGTTCTTGGACTTGTGTGTACCTATCAAGCCTTTGTTCTTCTCTATTTTCTGGCTCTTCTCTTGATTGATCTTGGTGAGACATGTCTTCTGTGTGTGGAAGTTCCCCCACTTTCTTCTTACTCCTCAAGTAATATCGTATTTCTCCTTCACCTTCTTGCATGTATCACTACAAAACCCACAGCTAGCCAAGATTTGGCTCTGATACCATTGTAATGTTCATTTCTAGGGATATTAGTTAAACAAAAAATTTATTTAACCACTCCAACAATTAAATATTAATTTTCAGAATTTTCCCTCAAACCCTTGCAATCTGAAAATGATAAATTATTGTTGCATATGCCTTGAAATTAGCTTCAAAAATAATATTTCAGTTCTCCAAAAATAGCAGAAATTATATCAATATTATTGGCCAAATAACTAGCCAAAAACCTGATTTTTGGTCAAATATATGGCTGGAAAATTAGGATAAAATATCAGAAAAATACTTGTGGCTGATCTACACCCTCCAATGGTCTTGCGATGACCCCAAAGTGGGTTGCCCAACCTCAAACCCTAGTCGCTGCCCCTTTTGGAGTATGCAGCCCTAAAAAATGCAGTTCGCTGCCCTAGGACAGCCCCTTCAAGCCTTCACCCAGCTCCTCCAATGGTTTGCTCCCCTTGCAAATGATCCTTGGTGTTGAAAACACCTTTGTTTTGTCAATTTCTGCTCAATACAACTCCGTAATGAGTTGTTCTAGGTCTGAATTCAAGGGTTTCCATCCTTGGTTCAGCTCTCTTGAAGGGTTTCCGTCCTCCGAGTGCAAGTCCTTGCTTTTCGTGTTTAGACTCCAAGAAAATAGTTATTAAAATTAGTCATGAATACATCAAATGATCCTTTCTTTGCCTTAAGTAGTCCTTCCAAGTGAAGTGTGGAGAGTCATGTAAAGATCTTAATAGACCTTTCCCTTATGATCTTTTTCTTTTTCTTTTCTTTTTTTCCTTTTAATTTTATAAAATCACTTAAATCATCAAAACCCTTAAAGGTCCCCCTTTTAAGTGAATTTGAAAACATAAAGTACTTTTAAAAAAGTACTTTTACACATTCACTTAAAAACATTTCAATCCTTACTTCCTTTTATATTTGTCCTTTAGCCCTTGGAAAGGGTTTTAAGGCTAAGGGTCTTCCATCATTCCCCCATCAAAAGAGGGACATGACTTTTCTTCTCTCTCATAACAACTGCTGAAAGGTTCAAATATACCAGCCTTGTTGAACCAAGATTTGACCTCCTTGTCTTAGTGAAACACTAACTTCAAGGAAATTTTGATGAGTGAGACACATATCTGAAGATGGGTGGATTGCACATATATGTCCTGTAGAGCCCTTAGTGTTCAAGTCCTTGTTTAGGAAAAATACATGCATGAACAAGGGCATTAGGGATGTCTTTTTTGAAGAAACACATCTTTTCTTATTACAAAGAACAAATGATTTACATCAGCTAAGCATTATGATTACAAGGGAATTCTCTCCCTACATAGGCAAGGAAAGAAAGCACTTGAGCTTGTGCACCATTGGGAAAATAATTCACATCCTTCCTAAACCACTCTATCTTACCTTGCACAATCAAAGCCAAATCTTGTCTAAAATGTTGCAGCTTCCTCATACTGGGTGGAGAGGTATCTCACTGAAAAGTAGCTTTGCATCTTGTGCCCCAAAAAGGAAGTTGTTTTTTGCCAACTAAATTGTATGCCATAGACTCTTGTAGCTATCCCTAATCATCCAATAATCCCCTAGAAGAGGTCCTTGCCAAGATAGGGGCAGTAAAAATGAAATTGAACCCAGCTTGCAACCATCCCCAAAACCTTCTAGCTGTTGAGCCCTTCCAGAAGATACGGTTGATTGTCTCCTCTTTACCACACAAAACACTGCAAGCATCTGTGATACCCACGGTACTAAATCATGCCTTGATAGCTAAACCTTAATGCATTACTAGCCATCCCAGTACCTTGTGCTTGGAGGAGGTTCTTGCTTTCCAAATAACTTGAAAATGCCATTGCCATCTTACCTCATGGTCCTTGACTTGCTACTGCTTGTTCGATCAGGCAGCAATAGCATTATAGATGTTTACAGCACTTCAGAGCAGAAACAGATTGCTTTATTCTGTAGTAAGTTTTTGGATCATAAATTGACCAGAATTTTACTCAAATTCTGCTATAGGGGATATATCAAAATACTTTGGAGATTCAGTACCTTTCTGCCCATGGTGGGCTCAAGAATACTTCTCATGTTTGAAAACCTTGGTAGAAGTTAGAGGGAGGAGTTAAAATAGTTTGGGTTTTAAAAAATACTAAGAAATTAGGGTAAAGATAGAAGTATGCATTTCACTGAGAATAATTACAAAATAGAATTATATGCAGCACATTTCCATTTATATGTTGTTGATGTGACTTGATCCCTGTAGGTCTTCATTCAGTTTTTATATTCCTTTTGCCAGAACTGCCTTTTAAAGTCTCTCAGTTTTTTTTTTTCCGTCTCTTTAAAACCTATACTCACAGTATTTGATCATTGTCTCAATTGGAACTCTTATCTCTTGCTCATTGTTTCCTAACCCTTGTCCCTTACTTTCAAAAAATCTCTTATCAATACACTTGGTATTCTTCTCAAATCTGTAACATACCTTTCTCAACTTTAATTCGAACAATCCTGTTGTATTTTTCAACAATGGTGCACTTAGCTGTCTCTCGTTTACATTATCATTGGGCTTTCTATCTATTTAATAAGGGAATGGTTGCAATTCCTCAACTATGATAGCTCATCACCTTTCTTTGTCATGTTTTTTGTGCATGTTTTGTTTAGTTTGTTGATAGTTCTTGATTCTTTCAAACTTCCTACTGTGTCTTTTGCAAATAACAGTTTGCAGCTATGGTATTATATTACAATTTTTTCAGTCTTTGACCTTTCCCAATTCGTATTCTAGTCAATCTATAGCTATGTCCTTTGCCTTTGGGATATTTTTGTCTTCTTCTATTCTCCATTAATGAAAATAGATTTTCAAAGTGTTATCAATATCCAAGGACGTGATCTGTTATTTTGCAAGATGGGACCACCAACAGCAAGACCTTAGACAATATTTTCTAAAGTCTTGCTGTTGGTGATCATCTTGCAAAATCAGAGTCACTCCTTGCCCTTTCTACAAACAGGATGAATCTGTCATCTGTCGTTTTTGGGATTGGAAAAAAAGTCAAGCGTTACTGGAATTGGGCTACAGAATTTCGCAGCCAATTTTTTTGTGGGGATTTTCCTTGAAATCAGTTTTTATTGATTATATCCATTGTTTGCCCTTGCCTTTTATGCGCTCTTCGAAGCTTCTCAAGGTGGAAATTCTCCATGAGATTTGGTAAGAGCAGAAAGATGTCTGGAGCTTTTTAATCTTTGCTGTCATCTCTGTTATTGCTGATAATTGTAGCATGCATATTGAATGTGAAGCTGAGGTGGTGAATGAACTGGAACACCTCTGGGCTCCAATTGTGCATCAGGAAAACACTCATTGTACTGTTAGCAGAGTCCCGCTTGAGCAGACTGGGCTGAAGTATGGCAGCAGGATCCGCTCTTAGTTGGCAGAGGGATCAGGGCAAGGAGGGGTGGGTGGTTTGGCTGTTTGGCGGATGCCTTCCAATAGGCCTTGTCCACCTGGGCTGTTTGCTGAGCAGAGTGCCCACACACTGTTCTTACGAGTGACAAGTACCTACATCCTTCATTAGCCATTTTACTTATTTGGCCTCTCCAGCAAGATGGCTGAGAGGTTTCCATCTCGGCATACTCACTTGATGAAATTGGTTTGGGTGCATCCTGGTCCAGCAATGATAAGGAGGATCCACCCTTGAGTTTGGCTGCTTGAATTGAATGTTTTTTAGTTGGTATCTTCTATATAGAATGTTCGGTTCCCATGGGGCTTGTTTTTGATGTAGTCTAATTTGCAGGACTGTGCAGTTTCCGTACAATTTTTTAAAAGTATGTTTAGGTTGCACCGGCTATGATAACTGTGCCCCCTTTTCTTGTTGCAATACTGTGTATTTTATCCCTTACTGAATAATATAAAGAAAAACATAAAAAAAAAGTCCTCTCATTATTTGATGCCATTTATCTTTTGGGGCCAAGGTCATGTTACCAATTTAAAATTCTTAAAAACATAACAGTATTGAATGTACGCATGTCCTTTGCATGGTGTAAGAATATTGTAGGTTCTTCTCTTCTAGAAAATAAATTCTTTCCATAATTGTATCTCGATATTTGATGTTGATCATCTTTTGGGGCCAAGACCATTTAACCAATTTAAATTAACTTAAAACATAGCCGTATTGACTATGCACAAATGTTCTCTCCGTAGCCTAAGAAACATGTAGGTTCTTCCTTTCTAGAAAATAATTTCTTTCCATAACTGTATTCTCCTCGATAAAGTGGTAGTTCTTACTTTTCCTTGTACCTCTATATTGTGTTATGAAAAGGAGCTCTTGACTACTTGCACGTGCCACACTTTTTTTTATCAAAATTCACGTGGTCTGCAAGTTTTGAACTTTTAATCTTTGCGTTACAACAAAATCTCTTTATCAACTCCACTAGCATAGCTTCTATATAACACCAAGCTCTAATTGGCATTATATAATTTTTTTGAACTTGTGATATTTGTTTTACATCAAAATTTCTCTGCTAAATCTACTAGAAGATCGTAATTTTTAATTCCATAAATGGCCAATTAAGAACCTTTGGAGCCTTAGTTGTGGCTTTTGAGGAAATAGGGGCTCAAATGAATGGTATCTCAAAAGTTGAAATTCGGAGACCTGTGGTGGTGCTAAATTGTGGGTGCATTGTGTGCACAGTGATTGCAAGAGATTAAAACAGATAATCAAAATCAAAACTTGCAGTGAAACTACAAAATGAAATTAAACAATTTGAGAATAAACCAAAACAAATGCAAGGAAAACTATTGCATTTTTACAAAATTTTAAGCTTGCACTTTTAGCTTTTAGCCCTTGTAACCAAAAATTTGTTAGCGCCTTTATTTTTAGCAAGCTTATTGGAAAGAAATGTAGCATTTCAGCAAATATAAGTCATCTTTGGCCTGCAAAATCTTTAATAGTGCTGCAACCTTGGTGGTTGATGGGAAAATTGCTATGAAGCATAAAGATAAAAAAGTATGAGAGCAATATAAATCCTAGCTGGTAAATATAGAAGTGAAATAATTGCTACGAGAGGCAAGCTGTAAATTCTTAATGACCAATTTTTCAAGCTTTATGACAATTGCACCTAAACAAGGCAAGCAAGACAAGAAATCAAGCAGGGCAAACTGGGGACAGGAAATAAACATTAATAACAAGCAAGATCGAATGAGGTAATTTAATGCCCAAATAGTACAAACAAGATCATGGATGTGAATCAAATAGGCAGATAATAAAACCAAGAGGGATGAAAACTAAACAAGATTAAAAAATTATAGTGACAAATTTAAGCAAAGAGCTAAGAGAGAAACCTAAGGAGACAAACAAGTTTGAACAGTCAACCAAAGTTGAAGCAAAAAGCTATAAGATTGATGTAGCAAGCGAACAAGAATAGACAAAAGAGTTGGAGATTGCAGCAAAAATCAAAGGAAACTAATGGGCAGGGTCTGGGAAAACAATCAACTCAGAAGTTAAAATAACAAGCAATGAACAAACAAATGTAAAACAAGATCAATGTAGAAAGCAAATGGCCAGGCAAATGCAAGATGGTAGTAGCAACAGTAGAAAAACTTAATGAATGGAGCAGTAAAAGTAATTTAGGAATAAGAAACCCAAACGCGATACAAAGCAACATCCTATCAAACAATCCACTCTCATAACCCAAGGTCTCGTTTACCCTAGTACTACATTATTTAAATGAATGAGTACCATTGACCTACTTTTGGTTGTCTATGGACATTACTATAATTTATTTCTCTCTCAAGGAAGAAGGCTCAACCCAAAGACAACAAATAAAGATAACAGTAGTGAACAAGTGCAAACCAAGCCTTAAGCTTAGTTTATTCTTCAGCAATGCAAACTCAAAATGATGAATGTAAGCCTTACTATTTTTATAAAATGATGCCTTGCCAAAGACCAAGATGATGGCAGCAATAAACAACTTCCAAGTACAGCCAATACAAATGCCAAATTGTGACGGGAATAAAGCTGCAATCAAATCCAGTGAAGAAGTAGGAAGGTACAAACTCCAATCCGATCTGAAGACCTATTAGCTTGATAAGTGATTAAAAAAACAAACAAACTAATGGAGCAAAAATTGTATTAAAAATAAGGCTGTCGTTATCAAGGTCAATCAAAGAGGCAAGTGTAGACATATGCTGGCCCCAAATATGAGAGAGTGTAACAGCAGAGAGGAGGACAAATGGACCAAAAGCAATGGCAAGTGGTATGCCAACCAAGGGACCAGGCCAAAAAGGCAAGTATGCAATCAAGGATAGGTGAAGTCATGAATTGCAGCAACAAACAAGGGGAATCAAACCCAAGAGAGGCCAATGAAACTTCAAACAAAGAGGCCAAAGTTTGAGCAAGACAAGCATATTAGAGCACACATATACACCAAGTAATCCAAACAAGCAATATAAAATATAAAAATAGATGATAAAAAATGTTAGTGTTCTTGAATGTGCCAAAAAGTGAAGTTGATGGTGTACAGCAGCATTGATGATGTTTACCTCTCTCATGAATATCTCTCCCAATCTAGATGCCTTGGAGCAGCAAAAAGATGGTCATGCCTGGGAATTGAATCTATGATTATGGGCTAAGGGTATATTCAATTAACTGCAGGATGATGGCAAAAATGGGATCCTATTGGCTGATTCCTAGAGCTATGGGATGGAGCTAGGGTTACGGTGTGGTGAAACAAGCAAACTAACAAGCCAAAACCAGAAACTATAATGATTTCCATGCTAAATGGGAAACCAAAGTAATAGAGGGGCAATCTATAGCCAATAAGCAATATAATGGGCATGGGCAGTCTATGGGAAGAAATGGTCTCCTATTGTCTTTAACATTTCAACACTTGTTCAACAAATGGTAGAGAGACCCATTTTTGATCTGTAAACTAGGTGGATATTCCACACTAAGCTTCACCAACACGAATCCTTTACCAAAATGTGCTGTCCTTAAGTTCTATGCAGTAGAACAACACCAAAAATGTTGTTTTAAGATGTATTCCAGCTCTTATGGTTGCCATCTACAACATACACATTACCATGCAACCATGCAATTCCCACATGCTACATCCATTGCATACAATCCTTCACACTCTACCCATGCTACTACTCCATACATGACTGCAATTGAAATGCTTGTATATAAATGCAAGACCAATGTGAAACCTTTAAGAACAAGTACTATTCTTGTAATAGATGATTCTTGAACTCTTTTAAGTTGTTTGATGTGTTAGACTAGTTTCAAGGTATTGAAAATATGCAAGGAAAACAAACACAACATGAAAGAGAGATACACAAGACATACCCGTGAGAAATTGAATATGAGAAAACTCCAGCAAAAGTGAAGCTATGCTTCCTCATTCTGCAATTTACAAGATTTTGCCTTCTTGGGCCGACAAGGACACCAACCTCAAAAGTATCCCACTCTCGTAATGATCTCTACACTGATCATTGGATGACTTGCTTCTTTAGCAAGAGGGACTACTAAACTCAACCGTCTCATTTGTGTAGTCTTCAAATTAGAGCTTCTTTGCACTTGACTGCATTCTCTACACTTAATGAAACTCCCATTCACTCACCATCCTTCCTCTATTATCAACTGTAAGTCTCCAAACAATCTCTTTAATACATTCGACTCTAAGTGAATGGATCAATGAATGAGAATTGAATTAATAAATGTCTTTTATGAACTCTATAGGTTCATATATATACACAAGTACACCTCTTAGGCTCGCACAAGAAGCCCAAGAGTTAGAAAACCATTGCTCTATGTAGGCTGAAACCACTAAAAGTTGCAAAACTGCAACCACCACGACAGTTTGCAAAACCATCGAGACGGTTGCAAAACTGCCACTTGCATATACTAGTAGTTTTGCAACCATGAAAAGTCCTTTAACTTTTGAAGGCCATAACTTTTGCATACGAATTCAAAATCACATGCCATTTTTTTGGAATTACATAATTTTTGAGAGGAATCCAAATATGTACTCTAAAAGTACATTTGATGCCAACCGTATGCTATTCAAGACCTTACAACAAAAACTAGCTCTTTTCTAGGACTTGGTGTGTCGCGAATACCCTTGTTTGATAGTTGATTGTCTTACCGACTAAATTGGATGATCTTCTTGATCCAAATTTCTGATCTATTATATAGGTTTAAATTGGGCTTCTAGGACCTCCCTTCTAGAACAAAACCGATCAAGGTGGTTACTAGGTAGCGGGAAACACAAAAGTGTTAGGCTTGGTACAAATAACAAGTCTTATTTTCTTTATGTTTGTAGTGTCAGTGCATTAGGAGGACACAACATTTTGTAGGGGCTGTTTTCTGAGTGTCCTACGATTTTTTTTTTAGTGTAGAAGCCCTAAAACTCAAAATGGGCATAACTTGGTCATACAAACTCGAAATTATGTGCTTTATAATTTTGGCTATTTTTTTGCAAAGAATCTATTGGTGAAATTAGCTTGGGAAAATAATTCTTCAACAATTAGGAAACCTCATCACTTGTAGCCTGATCCTTGGACAATGGCCATCAATGATGCAATATCTCAACAATTGTTTGTTTTCATTGAGTAGTATAGGGTGGGTTTGGAAATATTAAATTTCACATAAAATTATTTTTATCTTACTTTGGACTCATACTATCTTGCATGTTGTTGAACTAAATTTGCCTAGACTAGTTGCAAATAGGTATCGAATCAATGGTTTGTGATATCAAAAACAACAATCCGATAATTGCAATAATTCATCAGCAAGGAAAAAGGATGCATTGCAATTTGTCTATAATATGAACTTTAGTGCTACAATGAATGTTCTCTAAATGCTTGTGGATGCTCAATAGATTCCTGTGAACAATGAATGCTAAATGCTTTTTGAATTACCTTGCAATTGATTGTCCTTAGATTGATAATCGTACCTAAATGCACTAGGGTGCTTGGATATTTATAGACATCTTGAAATCAAATTGGACCCTATTGGTGTGCAAGCCAACATCATAACGATCCCAAAGCGAAAAAGAAGGGATAAGGTATGTGTCCACATAAGCCAACGTGGACCACAACACATGGGAACAAAACCATATGGTACGGCTTTGCAGGGCCCAAGACCGTACAGTACGTTTCTAACAGGGGACAGAAAAAATAGAGAGAGGAAAGATAAAAAGAGAGCTAGGGGAGGCTGATAAGAAGGAAAGGCACGACCAAAAGTCAACAATTGCACCAATAACACTTAATTTAAACTAATAATCGATAAGTACACAAACATCTTATTAAAAACATACTAAATTGATGTTAAAGTTTTAAACTATAGTTTTTAGCAATCAATTTTTCATATATGTGTAACTTTAAAGCACATGTCCCTTTATTTTGCAACTGGATTCCTATAATGATCCATGCTCTCATGTTCTTTTACTTTTTGTGGGTCTTTTTTGGGATAGGCTGAACAGATGGAAAAAGTCTTAGAAGAAAACGAGGGTGCAACTGCTAGGGATGTGGCGGAGTCCCTTGCCAAAAAGTTCAAGTAAGTTTCATTTATGTACAAAGAGATGCTTTAAGATCTTTCATTATACATGCACTGTAGAATAAGCATCGAGATCTTTTACTGCAATCCATTTGGTAACAAATAATTTCAAGTTTTGGTTGTAAGTGTTTTTTGGGTTCAACAGGTTATAAATTATGTCATGTCAATGATCATAAGGAGTAGTTCTCAATTAATTCTTAGAAGTATATCGGCTTTTCTATTTCTCTAGAGTGGTACTTTCTAATTGCATCACCTTATGTGATTAATCATACCCAATGCTTTGTATGACATACAGTGCTGCACCGGAACGGGCTGGAAAAGTTCCTGTACAAACAAAGCAGGTCGTAGGGGGATACATTTTTCCCACTGGTGTTTATTTTTGTACATCATTGACCTTATGCTTGCAATATATAACTTATATGTCATATCCACTGATGATTTAATTAAATATATGATTCAGATACTGCGCTGGTTCAGCAAAAGGCGGTATAAAGGAAAATGTGCTATAGTGTCAGCTACATCAAATACTGAGCCCTCACCTGCTAATGATCGTCCTGCAAAGAATGCCGTTGCAAACTCCGATGAAGTTCCTTCAGGTGCATATCTAGGATATTTGATTTGGCATTGTCTCCCCAGTATGCATGGATGCAATGCTTTCTTAGTGCTATATTGCAGAAGAATATTAGTCAATACATCATAACCTTGGCAATTTTGAAACTTCAAACATTTAAATTACAAGTACAATAAGCCTTATATTGCTTTTGATGAAATGGCAAACAGAATATGTTTCTTTGCTGGAACCACTATTTGTTTTATAGAAAGCTTATTGAACAATTTATTGCCTGCAAGTGTAGATCTCATTTCAGGACAGGCTCCTTATCTCTTTTACAGATGATAAATATGTAAAGTTTGCCCATTTATCTTTCTGCATTTGCAAATATCTGTCACCAGATGTAATATGTGTGTTGCCATGGTGAATTACTAGCCAAATGGTTTTGTATGAGGACCCCTTGGATAGTTTCCATTTCTAATGGATGCTAGTTTAAGCTCTTTGTTTCTGTTTTTCTTCCCTAAAAAGATTGAAATGCACCCATCCCTACCTGTCTTCAGATTCTCCAAAAGTAAAGAGAAATTTTCTTCTTACTAATGGGCTTTGTAGATGTGTCATAATGGTCTTTGCTCTAAAGTTTTCTACATTTGTGTTAGATTTATCACAATGCACAACCTTGTCAAGCCAATTCTTGTGAAGCCCATGGGTATGTTTGTTGCATGAATGATTCCTCAATTAACCTATAAGGGTTGTTGCATGAGTAATTCCTCAATTAATCTATACGGGTTGTTGCACAGATAATTCCTCAAATGTGATCTGTAGCCTAAGTAAGATTTCTATGTAAGCACAAGTCCTCTTTCTCTGCACAAGGACCAATGCCATCTTGACACAACGTTTTTGGTGATTGATGTTTGTTTCCTATGTAAACAGTAGCAAACATAGTACATTCGTCAGCAATATTGTTTTTTACCATATTTGCATTTTCAAAACATGCTTGGTTACAACATGTGCAACAAAGTGTTGACTTCATATTGCCATACCTTGGCCTGCGGTATAGAACATTTTGCCAGTCATTGCTATGAATTTTGGATAAACACAGACTAATGTTTTACACCCTTGACCTACTACATTAGCATTTCCAAATCTACTCTCTACAAACTGCACTTCTTATACAAGCTGTTTTCTGTAAATTGTAGACAGTGGATATATTTTTCTGGCAATATATTTCTGTTCAGATTTTTCATTTGCAGATGCACTTATTATGACGAGCAGGAATTAAATAACTTGCCTAGACATATTCAGTTTGCCTAATCCGTGAACCAACTGCCATGTATTTCTTCTTTGCAAATTTTAGTAAATAATGGTAGCATCTACTTCCTTTTTATACTTTTAATAATTTATCATATCATGTACTTCCTCTTCATATTACTCAATAATTCTCGTTCTTGGTTTCTTCCATTGTGATTATTGTTACCGCATAGGTTGTCTATAGTGCATGCTACAACCATAAATTGTTTTATGTAAAAAAGAAATCTTTGTGATTATTATATCTTTTCTGCACTACAACAGAAATAATAAGTCAAGTGCCAAGTTTAGGAACGTTTAGGATTTTTGGATCATTATGATTTAGAAAGGTGAGATTCCAAGTATTGAAAAAGCAATGCCTTTTTGGTAATGGAAAACACGGTTTTCCTGGAAGTTGCAATTTTTGAAAATGCCAAAAATAGATTGTTTTGGAATACTTATTTATGGTTTGGTTACGGTCCCACTGTTATCAGTTATTACTGATAAGTTTTTGTTGATAGTATGAATTTCATGCATAAATCTTATATGCGTTGAAAACTTTGTGATTTGCACTTTTTGCACTACAACTAAAATAATGAAGTCAGGATCCATGTTTAGGAACATTTGTGTCTTTTGACAATACTCGTGATTCATGAAATGAAAACATGATCAAAAAATTGCTGCACAAGAAATATCTTATTGAATGTCGAATATAGAACTAGATCTGAGAAAAGAATCAAACAAGGACAGACATGATTAGGTAGAATTAATCTAGCAATGAGTTGTTACATGTACATGGTAAACACTTCCCCTTTGAATGGTGGACACTTGTCACTCATGCAACAACTGGGAATCAGACATAAGACATCATTAATGATTAGATTCACAATATTAAGTTGTCACTACCTCGTAACTCATTATTAAGACAAAGTGCTTTACATACACCAAGGAGACAACCCCCTTACAACTCATTACTAATACAAAGTACAAAATACATTAAATACACCAAGGTGGCCACTTTTTGTGGGTAAAGAGCCAAGCACCTCTGATCAAGAAAGCAGAAAAAGGTAGCGAGTGACCCACCTAAATCTTTGTACAAGCTATATTATCTATCACAAATCTCTAGTTTATGGGACACTTGAAAATGACGTGTTCTACCATCTTCACCTCTTAGAGAGAGTAAAGGAAACAAAGAAAAATAGAGTATGCCATGAAGATCAGTTGAATTCATGGAATACATTAAATGAATATAATCCTGATTGAGACTTAGGGGAATGTAGTGGTCATCTCCTCTATTGGAATGGTCCTTTAAATTGTTGCCAAGGGCTAGTGTGATAGAACATATTCAAACTTTTCTGAATCAGTAGATTTGCTGATTTTTATCATTTGAATTAAAAATATGACGATCTTTGCAATGGTCTTGTAATGTCTTACCAAGGGATAGTGTGATGGAACATAACCAAACTTCCCAAAGTTAATAGATTTGATGATTTTTATCATGTGAATTGAAAATGACACTTTCAAAGGAGGGGTGATCAACTTCACCAAAATTGCCAAACTCTATAACCTTAATTAAAATGGTTTACAAAAAAAAAACATGTTAATGGATTGTTGGAAACCATTTGAAATGTGTTTTTTTATTTGGAAATATGAAGTTTTAAAAAAATTCCCATTTCTAATTGTCAAGTATAATAATGAATTTTTAACTTGCATTTTTCACTAGTTATTTTTTTTAATAATTTCTTGGTCATTGAGTTCAAACATGATGAAGAATCAGGTGGCTTAGAAATTTTGGAGTGGAATTTGGGAGCTAGTTCCCTCAAACGTGCTTGTCATTTGGTGATCATTGCTATTTCTGATGGAGTGGCCTACTTTATGTCTAAGTAATACTTTGATTCCCATTAGGGGTGCTTGAAGCCATTTCATACCAAGGCCTCATGACCATAGTTACGAGGAGATGGGTATGTGTACGGGAAAAGGTACACAGAGATGGGGACGATGATGGGTCCATCAGATTTTATAAACATAGGGGATAGGTGTTTGGAGATGGAAAACATCTATATTTAAATATATTTGTAAAATTTAGAGAAAAAAATGTTATACAGACTAATATAGCCTAAGAAAAACATTTGACTTTTGAAAGTAAAGAAATTAGATGTCGACAAAAGACAAGAGTACTTTATTGATATTTATCTTTGTTATCTCTTCATATCTAGGGTCAAGAGTACAAAACATTTAAAAAAATTAAAACTCTGAAATGCAAGTCTCTGAGACGAGTACTAGTGTCCGAGGCGCGTCTTTGATGGTAGGAGACGAGTTTCCGTGCAACACTGATCTTGACTAAGGGTAAAACGCTTCTCAATAACCAAAGGTCCGACATACGAACACCCTTTATATTGTCAAAATGGTATATCTATTTAAGCAAAATAAATACAAAGGTAATTGGCATCATAAGGGTGACCTATATACATACAAGTTGAGGAACTATTTTAAAGTACAGCTTCAAAGGAGGCAATCATTTTTCATGCAGAACCTTGGGTAAAAGGCAAACAACAATAAAGTGGCTATAAGGAAGGTTGGCACTGTCAAATGGTACGAAGGGTTTCCCAGTTAAGGGTTCTTGAACCTCTAAATGTCAAGTTGTCATCCCTATCACATAACCATATAAAACCATGATATATTTCATCATACATCATTCTCATCACCTCATAATTTCCTTGTGATAGGCTCTAAAGCTTATCATAATACTTAAAGTTATAATATACAAAATTCCCATGAGTGCATGCACACATGTATCATAATCACAATATTTGTGCATACAGAAATTTTATGAGGCTTGCACACATGTATCATAATCACAATATTTATGCATACAGAAATTTTATGAGGCTGTCACAGCCATTCTAATACAGTTGGTTCCAGACAAAGAAACCAACAAGGAATTCTAACAACTCGTTAACATCCATATAGCAGTGAAAAGAATGCTAACATATTCAGATTTTTGTGAGGATAGCAGCTGGGAGGAATATGCAAGTTGGTCGTTGTCATGGGTCATAAGCAGAAATCTGTGCCTAAACCAGGCTGCTATTCCCCCAGTACTAGTTTCAACTTGTACTAGTTTCAACTTGCTTTCTAAATGTTCCATTTCCATTGCTGTAAGTTCAGACTTGCTTCTCATAATTGAATGTTATTAGTTGCATTGAAAATTTAGCTGCATTAAAAATAAAGTTTCAAGAGCTTTCCTTTCATGGGTAATCATCATGCTTTGGATGAATATCAAGTTATCTTTAATATGATTACGCAGTTGATTTCAGAAGAATTTTACCATATTTCACACTGCGAAGAAATCAAACTTAAAACAAGAATATCAAGTTAGTTATGGTCTGTCAAATTAGTATGAGATCTTACCTAACTTCAACTTAAAATATGCTGCCCTTCTTTATAACTCAACAAAAATGTAACAACAACAGATTTGACCCAAATTCAGCAGAAAATAACACAGAATGAGCCTTAATATGGCTTAATGTCCTTATTTGGGCAATTGAAATTGCTTTGGAACAATCCCATTTGAGTAGATTGTCAAAATCCCAAAGTTTAAGTTAGAGGCACCAAAACCTGTTATATAATTGATCTGATATTTTTCTGCTATGCTGGTATTAATGTGTTATTAATAAAAGACAATGAAGTGGATATGCTTTGGGGGAATGTCCATTTCTATATATGCAAGTCTCATAAATGCTGATTTACGTTAAAAAAGAGGTATAAGGTTGGCACACCTTACCAAGTGGAAAATACCCAATGACATATCTAATGTTTACCAAAACATTATGTAAGAGGATTTCCAAAGAGCTTACTAGCAGCCCCCAGCAAAAAGACAAGCATGTCAAGCTGCTGGTCCTGCCATTGACGTGGGGTAGTTGTTTCTCCTGCCCCTATCATGCAGCCCCAAGCTAGGCATCTACCTCCTAATTGGTTGGGTTGAGTCCTATGTGTGACAAGGATCAGGCGGGACCTAGTGACTGTGGTGGCTCCAAGGATCCTGCTGTTTAGGAGGCGTCCTCAACCTTGGAGGTGGAGTTACAGATAAGCCTGCACAGTCATGCCTTCAACCACTTCATTGATCTACCGCCTGCTGCTAAGAAAACCTTTTTCGATAAACATAATGAATAAATATCATATTATCACAGTTGATGCATAGTGTTGGATTTTTACTAAGGGAACTGCCTACTGAACTGTATCAACATTTGTATTTCTTCGTTTCCTAGTTTTTAGGTTTTCTGGACTCTTGGCTGTAATCTTGTAGGCTTCACTTGATGTTTTATCTGAAGCTTTGTGAATTTGGTTTTGGAGGTGTCCTCCATCCGATACTTCATTGATAGACATTTTTGTACTCTCTTTTATGCAACCAACACAATATGTTTTCTTTCAAACAAATGACAGTTATGTAAGATGGTTTCCAATTTTAACATTAAGTGGCTTCTTGGCACATATTTGGGTGCGGTTCGCTTTTAACTGTAATGTTATAATCGACAATTTCAAAGCTTATTTGATTAGATTCGAGTGCCAGTACCTCCTTCCCCCTCCTCCATAGAGAAATTCTCTAAGGAAGAATTACCAACCAAACTATATCTTGGAATAGAGAAAAAGGAAAATAAGAAAACAATTACCTAGGGTCTATTTTTAAGACAGAGAAAACAAACTTTTGAATATAATTATCAACAACACAAAACTAAATGGCTACCTCACAATTAGGAATTATTAATTATGAAAATAGCTAATATCATTCTCCAACTTGACTGCTCCTATCATCAGCATATGATAATGGATGGCCTTAGGGCTCTTCTGAAAAGGCAAACCATCATTACCAAAAGGCTGAAAGGTTGAGCTCCCACAGGAGGCAGACATACTCCTGCCCCTTTGCTGCTAGACTGTGGATGATGGGGATGATAATGCCAGGGAGCATGAGAGAGGATGTGGTGATTGTAGAATGAAATTTTTTTAGAAGATAAATGTAAACAATGATAAATTTTGATATGTGAGGTGGGCCTGCATAATTTTCCCCCTTCTATATATTGGTACTAATAGAAAAAGTCCTGCCCCACTATAGAAGGAAAACTGTCCTAAGGCTAAAGATGTGCTGGAAAACACCTTTAGTATGATAATAGATATGGGTATTATGGTTAGTTCTAGCTCAATTTCCCATTTCTTGTTCTTTCAACTTTTAATGGAATTCTATGCTTGTATAGTTCTATGCTTAATCATAAAATAGGAGCGACAGAAAAAGCTGCATAAAGATCATTTTGGATTTTTGAGAAATGATTAAGAGATGGAAGACAAAGAATTTAAGCAATCCACACATTTTTGCACGCACTCCATAGCATTTGCATGTTTATTACAAAAAAGAATGGGTGTGGGTATGATTGGATCTTAATGATGTCTACCTCTGATTGGTATTAGCTCTGGTAGAAGTCATCTTCTCTGCACTTTGTGGTTGTGAGTTTGAAGAAAGCATGCTTGACTGTGTAGACAAGTTTTATGTTTCTGTTTTCAGCTTCTTGTAATCATGGGTGATATATATATCTAGAGGAAGCTGATTATGTGTCTCTATCCTTTCCACATTTTTACAGTTTTACTCTATACCAGCTAATGCAGAAGTCCACATTGGAATGAAAAGCATTTTTTTCTTTTTAGAAAAGAGAAAGGTAGAAGAATTATGAATCCACCTCTGCACCCTAGACAGAGCTTGCATAAATGAAAGGAAGGCACTTAGTAATTAATGTTGTTGCCGTCTGTATGAATCTGTGGTCAGGATGGTCCCAGTGTTAACTTATCTACTCCATTCTGCATGCTCTAATTGAAGCAATTAAGGCTGAAGTTGTGTAATGGGAGATGGAATTCAAGGGCAAGACCATGTTAGGCTATGTGCTTCTGCCTTGTTCATAAGGTGGATGATATATAAGCTGGTTGAGGATTGAAGAGAAGATTTTTGGGTCAGCCATTACTCAAGGTGAAGCATGGTCATAAATGTGAATAATGCAGTTTCAGAATGGTAATTTTTGCGGCTTCACTCAAGGCCTCCGTGAGCTACTTCAGGGTGTATTGTGCCTGTTAACATGCACTATTAATCTAAGTTCCCAATGAGTTTCCACTATTGGTGACTGATTTTTTTCATTCAACGTTTTTTGCGGGTCTAGGGTCCCTAACCCTAGTTATCTATGGCAAAAAAAAATCATTCTCTAACTAGAGACTCTGGATGCCCTCTCTCTAGTTCCCTTGCTATCTCCTCACTACTTGTAAGAGGGAGGAGGGAGTTGTGGTTTGGAAGAGGGGTGATGGTTGATCCCTTTGAAGAATCATTTGGAATTTGGAGATTGTAAGGGATTATTGGGGCAAACACATTTATTGAGTTTCGCTTTGCTATATGTTCAAGTGTCCTTGTCTCCTTCCTCTCGTACTTTATTTTCCTTAGGTGATATTATGAGAGCTATTCGGAAATTATGTACTAGAAAAGTCACAAATTGCGAGGAGCTTAATGATGAGTTTCTCAAATATAGAACATAAGCTATGCCTTTCCTTTGGCAGAGCTTTTTAATGAGGTTTTTTTCTCGGGGTTCCCACCCGCTTGGTCTCAACATATATTTCATTCCATTCACAAGTCTTAGACCTAAATAATCCCTTGTAGTGCATGTGCCTAATGGGTCCCCTCGCTTTGTGATTGTTACCAAAATTATACAAGGACAAATGTCATCAGGGTAAGGACTACTCATGGAGGTTATCTTGAGATGACTTCAAACACACAATTAAAATCCTTAAAAAATTAATAATCTGATTCAATTTCTTGTGGAAGTTGTCAATTACTTAATAGTTAACACAAATACATGATTCGGTTGTAATTGGGTTAATCCCACATTGATAAAAATTGTGAGACAAGGGTGAATAGTAAGGCTTTACTTGCTTCAAAAGCTTTGCCAACCGGAAAAGAGACTAGAAAGTGAGAAGTACAAAGCGGTGGATTACTTCACCATTTCTCCCCCTACTAACAAATGCTTATGGTGCTTGTGTGCAAAGTGGCCTCATTGCCTTATGATTATTACCAAAAGTACATAAGGAAAAATGTTATTAGGGTAATGACTACTCATGGAGGTAATCTTTAGATGACCTAAACATGAATAAAATCCCATAAAAAATAATAATCTAATTATATTGCTCATGGGAGTCTTCATTTACTTACTTATATGACTGTTATGATTGGGGACACATTTGCCAAACTTTATGCCATGATATTGGACATGAGGCTTTATTAGCACTGGAGAGTGGTAATTGGGCAAGCCTTAGGAGAGACTTTCAAACTATTGATTTGATTTTAACTTTTCCTGCCATTGTTGAGGATGCTTGTCAACAATCTTCCAAAGAATTTGTGTTTTTTGGATTTTGGGTATTGGAGTGTCATAGACCTTCATTACTGCCATCTTGAGGCTCTATGAGACAAATATTGGCCACTTCCAGACTCCACATAGACTCTTTGACTTTATCAAGAGTACCATTGGTATCAAACAAGAATGCCCTCTCTCAGTATCTCTTTTTGGAATGTACATTAATGAGCTTGTGGACTTTCTTTGACAACATATTCACATCAATGATAATTGTATACTACATATTTTGATCTCCATTCTCTTGTTTATTGATGATGTGGTCCTCCTTTCCCGAGCCTCTTACTATCATGGTAGGTGTCATGGATCCATTTCTATTTGATGCCATGGACCTTCTAGTTTTACTTGTTTTCATCCTAGGGAACAAAGACATGCACCATGACAGTTTTCTCTCCTCCTCTAGAGACTTTTTGACATTGGATGTTAGGAGAGGTCACAAAGAAAATTTCTTGTTTCCTCCTTGGATTGCCCAACTAGGCCTCTTAGCCGAAGAATTTCTCCATTGGATATAATCACATCTTGCATTGGTCCCTTGGTGATACCAGTGGTGGCAGATGATTATGTTGGTGTCTATTCTTCTACTTCAAGCTTTGATACAAAGTGAGTTTGTTTGTTTCTCGCATCAGTCTTCATTTTTGGATTTTTGGCTCTTAGCATTTTCTTTCTTTGTGTTTCCCTTGAGGGATTCCCCCTTAGTCGGCTAATTTTTTTTTGTACATGCAATCTTTGGATAGGGTTTACCCATCTTGGGTTTTTTTTGCTTAAGTGTTTCTTTATTTTTGCCTTATCACTTCCAACTTCAAGGGTTCTTTTCCATCATAGTATTGTTATTTTTATAACTAAATGTAATTTTGTTATTAATATACTTTATTAATTTATTTATACATTTGGAGGGTCATCGGCCATGGATGCTCGGAGAGGCACTGGATTTGTATCACGCTTCCTCTATTTGTTTGGTTGGGCACTCTTAACCCAATTCGTTCTTTTGAGGAAATCATCAAACTCTCTATTGACCCTTTTGTGGTGATTGATTAGGATGCCAACCCTTCTTTTGCTCCAAACTCTGATTTAGGATAGTCTTAATCTCCATCAACTCACTTCTCTAGGGTCCATTGGCAGTTCCTCTTGTTGAGGGGGCTTACTTTAATAGGATTGTTTATATTATCTGGCATTGTCTATAGTTTACCCATTTGGATTTTACCCTCCTCTTGTTAGGTTCTTTTACTTAGATAAATACTTTATTTTTGGTTGCATGGGTTCTTTTTCTCTCTTACTTGCTTTTGTAACTTGCTATACCTAATGTCCCATTGACTTACTTTGTCCATTTATGGACATTAATATAAGTTCTTTGTTTCTTTCTGTCTCGCAAGCCATTATAGCTATAGTTTTCTTTAGCTCTTTAAGGTTTGGCTAGTGTATGTGCGGATGTGAACATGCCTCAATCTTAGAAGGTTTGGTGGTGATTTATGGGATCTGTGCATCTTCAACTCTTGAGGGTTTTGGTGGTTGTGGGAGATGTTGGACACCCTTCGAAGGCCTTCTTCCTTTTAGCATGCTTAGGTGCAATTTTAGAGGCCTTAAAAATCTGTATTCCTAACTTGTGGAGTTTATGCTTTGTTTGTTCTTCAGTGTTACTTTTGCAGGCCTTGCTTTATTTCCAGATTTTAGCTCACCCCTTCCGTTTACACTCTTGGCTGGTTTTATTTATGTAATTTCTCTTAGTTTGCAGTAATAGCTCTTCTGATTTTCCTATTAAGTATATGGATTTTAATGGCTGAAGGGGTATTGCTTTCTATAAGTTTTTTTATGGGTTTTTGGTTTCCTGGTTTGCCTTTGGGTCATTTCTTTAGCTATTCATTGGGGCATGGTTTACCTACCATATGCTTCAAGGGCTTTTGTGAGGCCTTGGTGCTATTAAGTTTTAACCACATTGTGGGTAAGATTTCTCTGGTGTTGTGCTCTATCATGGGATTCCTCTGATTGCTATGTTTTTCTAGCACAAGGTTTCTTTGATTTATATGTAGTATGGAGCTGTAGTTAGGGTTTCATTTTAGATCTTTGTTCTTTTGGTTGGGTGTAGTCTTCTATGATCTGTTAGATTTCTACTTTCTCTAGCCTTGTGCCTTTTTAGGATTGTCAGGGGCTTGCTCACAGACCGGCTTTTTTTTTGTATTGATGCTTTGTACTTAACATTTACATGTTTAAATAGAAGTTTTATTCCAAAAAAATTCTCTTACCGAACTAATGCCTTCAGCATGCCTAGATGCAATTTAAAGTGCCTTCTCCCTTTTAAAGTTTTATGGCATGTGTTTGAATCTCTAGAACCCCCCCGAGTTCTTCAAAATCACCGAGTCCTTCCCAAAAATCTGATGGCAATTCTGGAAGGACTTGGAATTTCTGGGCCATTTCTGGAACAAAGCTTTGGCAGGGGTCTGCCGAAAACTTAGAGAAACATAACTAACTTAACCCAAATCATAATTTAAAAACCTATGATATTTGAATTATGTAGTGTTTGTTAATATTTTTTTATTTCAATGCACATGACATTGATATTCTGGAAAATTTTCTATATATATTTTTATATTTGTTCTATGGACGTTGCCATGACGAACCGTACCTAGGGTCCCAAAAACATGTGTGTTTCCCATACTCATTTCCTGATAACATAGATTTTGAGCTTGCTTAGATGTGATTTTAAAGACCTTAAAAATCTCTTGGTCTTACTTGTGAAGTTGCTGCTGCTTGTTTTCTTTAGTGTTACTTGTGCAGGCCTTTCTTTATTTCAATATATCCAATGTTCGGCCTTCATCTGCTGTTTATGCTCTTGGATGGTTTTGTTTATGGAATTTTTCATAGATACCAATAATTTCTTTTTGTTGTGACTTTCCTTTGAAGGATTTGGCTTCTATGTGAGATTTCTCACTATTACTGTTTTCTGTAATTAAGCTTTGTAATTGATGTCCATTTGTATAATTGGAAGCTTTATTCCAAAAGAGAAAAATCTCTTTCTAGTTGGCCTACTATGTGCGTTTATGGACATTTGTATATTTTTTTTCTTTTTCCCCCGAATAGTGTCTTTAGCATGTGGACTTAAGGCTCTTTGAAGGGCCTTCTTCCTTTTAGCATGTTTAGATGTGATATTAAAAGTCTAAAAAATCTCTTGGTGTTACTTCTGGTTTTGTGGCTTGGTTTTTCCTTCAAAGTTGCTTTTGTGGGCCTTGTTTTATTTGAAGATTTTCAATGTTTGACCACTGCCTGCTGTTTATGCTATTGGTTGGTTTTGTTAATGGACTTTCTCATAGATGCCAATAATTTCTTGTTGCAACTTTCCTTTCAAGGATTTGGCTTTTAATGGCTGAAGTGAGATTGCTCTCTATTAGTGTTTTTCCAGTTTGCCTTTGGGCTTTCACTCTAACTTTCACTGGGGCATGGTTTTTACTCCACGTGCTTCAAAACGTTTTTAAGGGCTTGGTGCTGTTTACCATTGTGGGTAAAATTTATCCTGTGTTTGGAGCCATGTTGGGCTTTAGTATAGGTTTTCTTTGATTAATATGCATTATGGAGCTGTAGGTAGGGTTTCATTTTAGATCCTTTTTGTTTTGGTCGGGCATGGTCTTCTGTATTCTCTTGATTTCCTAATTTCGTTAGCCCTACAACCTTTTATGATTTCCAAGGGCATGTTCACACTCCACCCAATTGTTTTTTAATGAAGCTTCATATTAATGTTTATATGTACAGATGGAAGCTTTCTCCCCAAAAAACTCTTTCCCAACTAATGCCTTCGATTTTCCTCCTGAAACATTATCACGTTTCTTTGGCTTCAACTATTGCTCTAAGTTTTATGTCCAACAGAAGAGCACAAGAATGTATGGTTTGAGTGGGCCTTGCATTTGGCCAATGTGTGCATCTGGCTCTAGCATCATGTTATTTTTGTAAAGACAGCGTATATGAGCAGAGAAATAGTGCTTGTATGAACTGATAACCTTTCTAGAATACTGGAATCATACCTAATAAACAACTGTTCAATGAACTCCAAATACATTGGTAGCATAAGCAAACACAGCACATCCATGGTCATTTTTATTCTTGTTTTTCTGCCACTAGATGTTCATGGCCTTGGATGTTAGGAGAGCTTCCCCCTAAGATTGCCCGTCCTGGCCTGCTCAGCCTTGGACATTCCTCTATCAATGTTCTCAGATCCTGCATTGGTCCTTTTGTGATGAGAGACAATGGTACTATGTGCTATCCTGGTCTGAGCCTTGCCTTAGACATGTTACATCGTAGATCTATTTTCACGGTCTCCCAATTTGATCTTCCTCAGCTCCATGCTTCATTGAGGGCTACTTCCCTCAGAAGACTCTTTACTTGCACCATGTTTATGGCGCAGGGTTTAACTGCTATGGATTTACGCCGTCTATGTTTTGTTTACATTGATTGAGTGCTTAGTGTTTAGCTACTTTTTATAACTTAGGGTTCTGATACCTTTGCACATCTACTTTTTCGAGTCCCATTGACTTTTCTGGTCATTTGCGGATGTTAATACATTTTATTTCTTTCTTCTTTCTATAATGCATTCTGGCCATTACTTGGTTCAAAACATGATGGAACGCATCTTTATCTTCTCAAACACTTTTCTTGTATTTTGGAACTAACTAGTCCACTTCTTGATAATTTTGTAAAATAATAAAATATTCTTCAGTCGAATTGGAGCTTTGCAGTATTATTTTTTTACTTTCTTTTAAACGAGAATATGAATTTCTACTCATGGTTTTCTATAGTTCAATATGTACAGGTAGGCAGCCACTAGATAGTTCTGAACTGGAATTTGAAGCTAAATCTTTGAAGGATGGAGCGTGGTAAGCTGGCTTGGTTGTTTGTTTAATATTTCTAATAAGTGAATATTTCTCAAGAATATTTGCAAATCATAATTTTGTATATTTGTTTCATTTGGATTTACCTCTTTGGATGGTCATTGTATAATGCCATTTTGAAAGTTTCCAATAATTGAAAGATATATTTAGCACTAAATGTGATCCTTTGCATATTTTAGACATTCAGTTCTTCTTATTGCCTTAGAAAGGTGCTTGGATGCCACATACCCATTGAATGGTGCCCTAGAAGAACTGCCACCTTACAAGTTCAAGAATCTCATTGGTTTGATACGCTGACCACATTAAACAACAAGACAAGACTTGTAAATGCTGATTATGTGTGTTCCACATAGGCAGTTAAATAGCACTGTGAAGGTTGATAGTCTCTTGAAGCTTGTGATACCATGCCGACTTCAAGATTACTAAGATTCAAAAGCTTTGAATTTACTTTGATATTATAAAACATTTGACATATCCATTGAATTAATCTACATGGCCTTCTTGCTTTTTTACACTAAAATTTATATGTGTGGGCTTCTAAATATGCCCACTCTCATATGAGACAAAGCCTTTTATATATTAGCTTTTCTTTGGCACGCCATATTCCCTGAGGGTGCTCATATGCTGTTTAGAATTCATTCTTTATTCTCAACCCATTTATTTATCAAATACGAAGACTACAAGCAGTCCTGAGCCATTTGTAGAACTTCCAGAAGCATCAATATTCTTTGTCTTTCATCTAATGTCAAATGGTGAAAATGAAGTACCATGATACCCTAGTGGTGGAAACTTATTCCATCCTTCCATGCATTACCAGTCTGTTCTAAGTCTCTACTGTAATCTTATTCTTGGAGTTAATATTGATGTAAAATATCTAGAATTTTCTTGGGAAACGCATCTTATATTAGATCAAGAACATGAAAATTACATCAGCCAAATAACAGAATTACGTGAGCTAGAAAGCTAACATTTGAGCCTGACCCCTGAGACACAAAGAATCAACGTCTATATGAAGTCAAACAAGTTTAATGTTATCAACCATATCCTAATCCTTATTAAAAAGCTTCAACTTACCTAGGCTGACCCTGGAGCTATCCACATGAAATTTTTTCTTACATCTTGTCCTTCATGGCAAATCAGTGTTAGATAACTGTATTGTATTGTTTTGCATCATCTCAAGTGTTCCCTTGAAAGTGGATCTCACCAAGAGAGGAGGGCAATGACGAATCAAGCCATTAATTAATTGCTCTGTCACATAAAATACATAAAAAATCTGATATACCAAGCATATGGAGTCATGATTTGACTGCCAAGCCTTGGGACACGCTAGCAACCCAAATAGATTGACAACACTTTTTCCATCATGTTCACTCACCCCCCATTGCTTGTTTAACCGAGGAGCACAAGTAAAAGCATTACAGAATCTGCCCTTTAAGTCCTTTGGCACATAGTTATAAAATGACTTCCTGTTACTCCACTTCCAGTCTCTCTAACAATGACCCGATTCTTGAAGTTGCTCAGATTTTGTGTTCAATTTAAATCATACCAGGTGTCATTCTTTTATCCCATGATTCCAAATATCTCCCCTACGAAACATATGTTTTTTCTTGTCAACATTTAACCAGCAAATAAAGGTAAAATGCCAAGCTGGCCATGAGAGGAATGAAGTCGATATAGGCCTTGGTCTACATTGCCAGGAAACGAAATGGAAACTGAAATGGGTATGGAAATGGGTACGAAACACGGAAACATGTATTTTAAAAAACCCTTGGTTTGGAAACATCATGGAAACATCTGTACAATATACTATAAAAAATATAAATATATAATATATTTATATTTATATATATAAAAACAATGCATAATACTCATTTTTAGTCCATAAAAGATAAAACAGTTTAAAAATTATAAATAGAGTACTCATTCAAACTTCAAAGATGAAATATATATTCAAATTTAAAATAAATCATCTACATTGTCCTCAAAATCATGAATGCTACTCCCACTAGCTGCACTCCTTGTTGCCATGGCTGCCTCCAAACTCCTCCTTGCTTTTTTAAATAACAACAATGATGAGCGTGTGTTTTGTCTGTGCATTGAGTGTGTTTATATAGGTTTTATGTAGTGTATCTAGAAGAGTAGGGTTTTCAAAATTTTGTAGCTGTTTTTTTTTTCCGACTTGGTCAACTATTTTTCTCCCGGAAACGCCAAGGTACGTGACAGAAATATCTGGAAAGTTTTTGGACGTTTCCAAGGCTGAAAGCGGGGGGGGGTGGGGGAGTTTCTTTTCATATTGACCTTTTATGCTTTTTGGCGCCACGTGATGAAATAGAGTGAAGTCTTTTACCATTTTTTAAGATTTTCTCTGACAACTTTTGGCACTCAACTGACACAGGTACGATGTTGCCACCTTTCTTACGCATAGAATACTGGAGTCAGGAGAACCGGTAAGTCATATTTAACACTGATTTCTTTTGAGCAACATTGTATCTAAATATTTCCTTTTATCCATCGACAGCTATTTTCTGACTGGTGGTCGAAATTCAAGCTCCGAGGGTTATAATAAATACTTCTTGTGTGGTGTTGTCTGGGAGGAGCTATGAGAGGAAAGTAACATACATTCTTTGCAATTTTTGGTTTCTTGGACTGAATTCTACAACTCAAAAATAATTTTATAGACATTACTTTCGATACAGTACAATCCTATCAGCAAAGAACATGCTCACGGAGAGAAATATCTGTAAAAGGAAAGCATAGGGTTAGCTAAGAAACAAGTAAGAGGTGGTCATTGCAAACTGATACCTTTCTTTCCTGTTACTGGATCTAGTTTCATTTATCGTCTAGTTTACTTTAGCTTCTCCCTTCATATTGTGTTCCTTTTGGCCCTTGGGCTTCCTCGAGTTGCAATCATTTCTTCTTCAATATGTTAGAAGGCATATTCTTTAGTGTGTCTGTTTGGGAATTTTTACAACCAGGTATGAAAAGCAAAGCTAATTGCAAATCAGTGTCCTCTTTTTTATGCTCACATGTTTTGAGAACTGATTGAGCACGTCAAATCTTGTGTTAAGATTACATTGAAGGTCATAACATCACAGCCAATGGTTCTTAATGTAAGTTACAATGTTTTAATTTTTCAGTTTGGAGAATGAAATAGTAAAAGCCTTCATGTTTGAAATTTACTACATTCACATCAACAGATTTAATTTAGTACATTTTTCTAGATTTTATTTAAATAAGACTCTTCCTCATAATTTGATAAAAAATAAAGTCTGTCACGAGAAACTGTGATTTATTTATAAAAAAGTAGTATACTACAATTCATTTGAAATTTCAACCGTTTTCTAGTAACATTTGAACAAAATTGATGTAAAGCTTAGTCTGAACCCAATCAATTAAATCTTAAAAATTGTTAGTACTTTATGATTAAATGTTAAACCAGATTTTGATTGTTTTTTAATATCTTATTCTTAACTATGCCGATAGGCGTAACCTGCAATGGCAGTTGGGGGTGATGGTAGAGTGTAATAGTGTGAGATGTCAATAAAAATGGCTGACCTTAAATTTGACATCCATTTGACTGTCACAGGGCAGCTTCGACCTTAAATTTGATGTCTATTTAACCATCATATGAAAGTTTTTCTTCTTGCTTGGAAAGGGCAATTGAAACATCATGATATCTTGGGCATACGGTGGATTTTGGAGCCCTTTTTTTTACCAAAAGAGTTTTTTGAGCCCAACGCAGTGATGCAGCTAGATTGAGGCCATTTCACAAGTAAGCCGGTGATTTGTGAGAAGGCAACGGAGTTGTTAATCAGTATGGTATGTGGCAAATCCAAGATAGGCACCTCGAGATTGATATCTCCCAGCTTTTTCCAGAGAGATATATTTAAGATATATGTACTAGTTTTATATATTATCCAAAGTTCAAAAACTTGTACTCATCAAAAACTCAGCAGCCCAAAATTTTGACTTGGACTTGCGACTCGGAAAAAAACTTTGCAAATTTCGACAAATTTTCCAGGAGTTAAAAAATATATAAGTTCATAAAATAAACTCAAATTCCTGACAAAATCCTTCAAATCCGATTGAAATCACTTCAGAGCAACTAGTAAATGATCAAATGTGTTTTGGTAGAGCAAAAAACAGCATAAAATTGAATGCAAAATTGAAAAACACATTTTTTAAAGTGCCGACTGTTATTGCGCAACAGTAGGTGAGTTTGCAGTACAGACTTGCGAGTACTTGAGCCCTTACTACAAACTTGCCACGCGAGTTTCTTGGCTGGGATCTTGGAGTTTCTCTGTGATTTTTTGCTAGTTTATAACTATGATAAAATCCATAGAGGTTTGGATATGAAGTGTTGGTGGTGGGTTTACTTTCAACAATTTAAGTGAAGTTGAAGGTGTTTGGGTGGTGTACTTGATGAAACGCTCCTTTGACAGTTTCTGAAAGGGGCAATGTTTCCATAAATTTAGTGGCAGCTTTTCAATGCTAGTTTTCTGCCATCAATGATGACAGTATTTCCTTCCTTTCTATTTATGCAGGTTGTGTTTTTTATATGTTACATTTTATGCATTGAAGGCCTCATAACTATGCATGTTGAGCTGCATATAAATTGTTTTCAGCGAAAAAATCATCCTAAATTTAGAACTTGTAGAAAATTAATGGATCTTGTAATTAGGTTAATAATGTATTTACTCCATATTTACAACCACCATGTATTGATTAGCAATTGTTAAAATTAATTGCTATTGGTGTATGAACCATAGATTCAGAAATCGCCAAAAAGTGGCTATAAATTGTGATTTCTTGCGATTAGGGTACATAACGATATATCTTTTACTAAATCATGATTCGAGTTTTTCTGATATTTTCGCTGAGTAATCATTGTGATTACTCAGCGAAAATCGCCGAGTAATCATTGTGATTACCCAGCAAAAATCGCCAAGCAATCCCCCTCGAATTGTGAACTATGTCAATAAAATCCAGGTCAAAAAAAGAAAAAACAATTTGATCATTTTACAACGAGATTTATCTGTGTTTTTTCCATCTGGGAACTCATTTACGGTGAGATTTGAATTAGGCTTTACACTATATTCAATCATTCCTTTTGTTATATCATGTGCTCATGCAGCTAGTAGATTTGTCATCTGAAATATTTAATATCAGTGATTCAGCAGTGAAATTTGGAAATCAACAATTCAGCAGTGAAATTTGAACATCAACAATTCATTTATACTGAAACATGCATTTCTGAATCTATGCATCTAGTCGCCAGTATAGTCACTTGGCCAGTACAGTCACTTTAAGGCTTCCACTTGCTCTACCAGATACAAACTCACAATACAGTCACTTCAAAGCTTCAAGTTCAATCCCTCAAGTGATTGTCATGTCTGATATAGTCATACATAATTGAATGAAAGCCATATTCAAGTCTGATACAGTCATACATAAATGAATGAAAGCCATATTCAAGTGTGATACAGTTTGATAAAGCCATAGTGATCAAAATTTGGGTCCTAATATACTAGTCATGTGCATTTGATATTGTCACTATGCCCAATTAGATGTAACTCATGTTCTTAAGACACTTTACTAAGACATTTCATACACTCAAAATATCAAATTAGATGTGCTTCTATGGCAAATTAGTATGAGGGTTATCCGGACATCTTCATAATGATGAGCTGAGAAGTTGCAAGCTCTTGCAACTTGAGGAAAAAGCCTTAGTCTCTATTGTAGGTGGAAAAACTATAATTTAATGAAGTCAAAAGTATATTTTGATTTCATATTTGAATTCCTCTCGAAAAAATAGACAAGTTCAAAAAAACGACATGTCATTTCGAGGTCATATGCAAAAGTTATGACCGTTTCAAGTTGATTGACTCTAGCTTCAGGTTTACTCAGGAGCCGACTGTTGAACTCCGGAGCTTCGTTGAGAACGCAAGAATTGTAACGGTTTTGACATTTGGCATTTCATTTGAAGTGCTGGGCGAATTCCAAGGATGAGGGAGTTTAAATACAAGTCTGGGGAAGGCAGAAGACATCAAAAAACATGGTGAGAAGGAAGGAAAGTTGGATTCACATTGTTTGTAACAAGTTTGAGTCTTTGTTCTTGTGATCTCATTATTGCCTAGCTGCAGATTATTGGTTCAATGGTGTGGAAGTGTGAAGAAGTTAAAATGTCATGTCCCCTTCTCAAGCTTGAATGGTTGAAGACCCTTAGCTTAGTTTTTGGGTGTTTTCCGTAGGCTAAGGGAAGGTAAAATCAAGGAGAAACTTTGGTTCTCCTTTTTAAGTTATAAAAAGATACTTTTGATATATCTTTTCTAAGTATGACTTAAAAAGGGGCTTTTGGAGCATGGGTTAACTTGACCCTTAATGAAAATAAGGCACAATTTTTTTAAAACTACTCTAACTCTCCCTCCAAGTGGAGTGCCCCTTTTTGGGAAAGTTTGATGAAAAAGAAGAGTATAAGAAGGGGAATGATAATCATTCGAGAGGTTACCATGTTTTTGAATAAAATTTACGAGTTTGAGCATGCTTGCTTAACTTTCTACCTTGGAAAACGAAACATTTTTTCGATAATCAAAATTTGGGGATGAAAACTCTCTTCAGATGGGTGACCTCATTTCAGAGGTCATAGTGGGTAGATTTGAGCAGTTTGTGGATTCCTAGGGCATCATTTGTGGATTGCAGCATTTGACAGAGTTTTTGTGGGTGGAGCGTAGTTGTTTGAAGACTTTTTGAGGGTGGCGAATCATCTTGACAACCCTTGTAGGTCAGCGACCCACTTGGAGGGTTTTTCCAAGGGTGGCGACCCAACTAGGGAGGTTAATCTACTTGTTTTTTGGGGCAGATTTCTAATATTTGATACTTTGATTCATTAAACAAATAATTGGTATTTATTTATGAATTTTCCAGCCTATATTTGCATGTTAAAAATCAGATTTGAAGAGGTTTTGGTGGCTATAATTATTCTGAATTTTTGGGCAATTATTTATTGATTTGCAAAATATGCCCTAAAAGGGATACTATAGTAGTATTAGAGCCAAATTCTTGGCTAGCTGTGGGAGTTTGAGTTGGCTTCATGCCAAACAGTGATAGGGAAGTGAGGTACTACGAAAGGGAAAAGAAAAAGGGCCCAAAAAATCAGGGAGAAGATCAAGAGCAGCCAAGGCAAGACTTGGAACAGCCAAGGCATAGCGATGGGTGACTCGGATAGGGAGAGGCTTGAGAAATTCTCTCAAACTCAAGAGAGTTTTGAGAAATTCTCTCAAACTCAAGAGAGGTTGACGGAGATGATGGCTGAATTCATATAAACCATTAAGGATATGAGTGGACACAAGACACAAGATGGTGAAAGTAGCAATTCAGGTACAAACAACCTTCCCCCTCCAATAAGTGTGATGGTAGGATCTACACAAAGGCCTAATCAGCCCAAGTTCCTTCAAAGAGAGGAGGTCATTCTAGTGAGGGAGGAGCAGCCTTCTACATGGAATGATGTGGCTGCAAGTTATGAGGAGTATATGAATCTTCCACTGCAAATCAGAGAGGAGATGAGCCTTGCTGATTTTGTGGGGTTGAAGAAAGGCAAGGGCGGTTCAAGGGCTGATCATAAACTAAAAAAGAGCCAAGGAGATCTTCAATATGCATTGAGAAAGTTCACACTTTCCAATTTTGATGGATCTACTAAAAGTTCAGCGAGGGCATGGATACCAAAGGTAGACACATACCTTACACCTCGACCTATGATGGAAGATGAGGCCATAAAATTTGTCACTTTGCATTTGGAGGGAGATGCCTATGAGTGGTGGTGCCATGGTTTGGTAACACAAGGGCACCACCTCATAAACACCTATGAGGAGTTCAGTAAGAGGATAATTGAGAGATTTGATAGGGCTGATTCGGAGCTTCATTTCAGAGAATTGGCTCAATTGAAACAAAAGGCTTCTGTGGAGGAGTATGTCACTGAAAAGGGTTTCAGTCATGGCAGCGGATGTTTCGGAGAGTAGGCTTGTAGTGTTGTTCATGGAGGGGTTGGCTGACCCACTTAAGGATTTAGTCAAGGCTTTCAGCCCTCTTACACTTAAGAGGCCATTCAAAAAGTCCTTGACCTTGAATCTACAGTTTCTATGGGCAAAACTTCGCCTTTGGGACCATAGAAAACTAATACTTTTGGGCCCTTTGGACAACAAAGGACATACACTTTTGGGCAGCCTAGGACGGCAATTGTGGAAAAGCCAAAATCAGCCCCTTTTGGGCAGCAAGAGAAGCCCTATCAGCAAGGGTTTGGGCAGCAAAAGGAGCTGCCAAAGATGAATAAAGATGGAGGAGAGTCAAGGAATGAATTAAGAAGGAAAAATTTGTGTTTTCATGCAAAGATCCGTGGACTCCAGGGCATTGTTGCCTTGGAAAGGGGCAAGTCCACTACATAGAAGTCGTTTCAGATGGAGAATAGGAAGAAGAAGAAGAGGTGGGGGGACAACCACCTATGAGGAGGAACAAGTGGGAAAAGGAGAAAAGGACAACTTGGATGGCATCCTTGCCACATTATACAGAGCTCCTAGATACCACCCCTTTAGAGTGAAAGGGGTCTTGCAAGGTAAGAAGGTCATTGTGCTCATTGATAGTGGGGCTGCCTACAACTTTATTGATGAAGGATTGGCAACAAGATGTGGGCTGTAAACCACCAATGTTAGAGGTTCTAATGTGATCGTGGTGGATGGTTTCACCATCCCTTGCACCAAGAAAATTCCAAGGTTGAACATTGCTTTGGGTAAGCATAAAATCAAAGATGATTTCTATGTGGTTGGCATAGGAGAAACTGATTGATTTCTTGGAGTACAATGGCTACACTCAATTGGGGAATTCACCCAAAATTATCAAACAATGGAACTAAAATTCAAGGCAATAGGTAAGGAAGTGGTGCTACATGGTTTGAGCAATGGAACACCCATGGTGGTGACTTCAAAGAGGATGGAAAGAGCCTTCCATAGAGGGTAGATTGCTTGGGCAGCCGAATGCTTTGTAAAAACTACAAATTCTAATTTAGGACAACAGCGTCAACACAAGGAATTCATTCCATCCTTGATAGGCATGCAAAGGTGTTTAATAATATTCCTCATGGGCTACCTCCAGATAGGAGTTTTGAGCACATCATTGAGTTGGAACCAGACACCAAAGTGGTAATTACTACACCTTATCGCCATCGAAGGGCCCACAAAGAAGAAATTGAAAAAGCTATCAGAGAGCTTCTAGAGATGGGTCACATAAGGCTTAGTTCTAGTCCTTTCGTTTCTTCAGTGGTGCTTGTAAAGGAGGATGGGACAACGAGGATGTGCATAGATTACCGATTGTTGAACAAGAAGACCATCAAGAATAGGTATCCCATACTTAGAATTGATGAGTTGATAGATGAGCTCCATGGATCAATGTACTTCTCCAAGATTGATTTGAAGACAAGGTACCATCAAATCCGGGTAAGGGAGGAGGATATGCAAAAAACCGCTTTTAAATGCCACTTTGGACACTATGAGTTTTTGGTAATGCCCTTTGGTTTAACCAGTACACCCGCCACATTTCAGTCATGCATGAATCATGTTTTTAGATAATACTTGAGGAAATTTGTGTTAGTCTTCTTTGATGATATCCTTATCTATAATAAAACATAGGTCTACAACACTTGGACATGGTGTTGGGAATATTGGGACAGCAAGCTCTCTTCATCAAAGCATCCAAATGTGAGATTGGAGTTTTTGAAATTTTGTATTTGGGGCACATAATCAATGCCCAAGGGGTCCATGTGGACCAACAAAAGATACAAGCCATTTTGGATTGGCCACCCCCCACTACTATGACACATTTGAGGGGATTTCTTGGTTTGTGCATCTTGTATAGGCGGTTTGTTAAGGGGTTTTCACAACTTGCTGCCCCACTAATGGATTTGATGAAGAAAGGAGCATTCAGGTGGTCAAAAACAGCCATGGGAGCCTTTGAAAGGCTCAAAGAGGTGATGAGTACTTACATTGTACTCGCTGTTCTAGATTTCACCATTCTATTTGTTGTGGAATGTCATGCTTTCGGGGAAGGTATAGGGGCTGTCCTAATACAACAAGGACATCCTATTGCTTTTGAAAGTAGAAAACTCAAGGAAGTAGAGCGTAGATTCTCCATTTATGACAAATAAATGTTGGCCATGATGCATCCCTTGGCCTAATTTAGACAATACTTGATTTGTGGTGAAAACGGATCACAATAGCTTGAAGTATTTCTTCAACCAAATTGATTTGAGTGATAGGCAACAAAAATGGATAAGTAAATTGCAATCTTATGATTTTGATATTGAATATGTCAAGGGAAAAAACAATGTAGTCGCTGATGCATTGTCTAGGAAGCCTATTTTATGTTCTATGAGTGAAATTACAGCAGATTGGAAGGCTGTAATCACAACTGAGGATGCAAAATATGAGTTTGCCACAATTTTCATGGAAGGAAAGGTGGATGATGAGAGGTACAAGGTGGTTGATGCGCTGATTTTGTACAAAAATAGGGTCTTTTTGACCCCTAATTCCAAGTTGAAACAAATTATGAGGGCTATAGATAACACTCCCATGGCTGGTCATCTAGGGTACTTCAAAACCTATAAGCAAGTAAGAGAGATTCTTTTGGAAGGGTCAGAAGGGGGAGGTCCTTCAGTACATCCATGAGTGCATTGTGTGCCAACGTAATGAGGAGCACACTTTTCCAGCTGGTCTCTTGTAGCCCCTACCGATTCTGACACAAAAATGGGAAGGCATATCAATGGATTTTATTACGGGGTTGCCCATGGCACAAGGTAAGAGTAGTTTGTTAGTTGTGGTGGATAGACTCACCAATTATGTGCATTTTTTTGCACTTCCAGCCAAGTACAATGTTCCTATAGTGGCTGATATCTTTTTCAAGGAGGTGCTCAAACTTCATGGGATGCCTATGAACATTGTAAGTGACAGGCACAATAGATTCATGAGAATCTTTTGGCAATAATTCTTCCTTTTGGTGGGCATGGAGTTGTCTGCCAGTACTAGCTACCACCCCCAAACTGATGGGCAAATTGAAATAGTGAATGAATGGGTTGAAGGCTACCTCTGAAATTATGTTTTCGGCCAGCAAACAACGTGGAATAAGTGACTGCACATAGCTGAGTATTGCTACATGTCATACCACATGTCAATTGGTATGTCACCCTTCAAGGCCTTGTATGGGTATGATGCTTTTTCCTTTGTAGATCTGATTTTAATTGATAGTAGAGTGCCCGGGATTGCTGATTTGGTACAATAGAGTATTGAAATTTTAGGACAACTTAAAGAAAATCTTCAACATGCACAAACTAATAGAAATTGTATGCGGATTAGCATCGGCTGGAGAGTGAACTTTTGAGGTTGGCGACATGGTATTTTTGAGATTGCAGCCATATAAATAGTCATCCATCAAATAAATTGGATTGGAAAAAATTAAACCCCTCTTTTATGGTCCCTACAAGGTTCTAAGGAGGATTGGAGAAGTCGCTTATGAGCTAGAACTCCTCAAAGGTAGCATGATTCATAATGTATTCCATGTTTCGTGCCTCAAAAAGGCACTTGGGCAGCGCATCACTCCTTCCATTGATTTGCCACCACTTTATGATGAGGGTAAGTTGATTTTGGTTACGGATTTTATCATTGGGTTTTGGGAGATGAAACTTAGGAACTGAAGTATCATGGAATACATGGTTCGTTGGAAGGATTTGCCTATTGAGGATGCTACTTGGGAAGGGGCAACCATCTTGTAACATCCAAACTTGCAATTGCTTGAAGACAAGCACTTTTGAGAAGGGAGGATTATCATGTCCCCTTTTCAAGTTTGAATGGTTGAAGACCCTTAGCCTAGTTCCTAGATGTTTTTCGTAGGCTAAGGGAAGGTAAAATCAAGGGAAAACTTTGGTTCTCTTTTTTAAGTTATAAAAAGATATTTTTGATATTTTTTTTCTAAGTATGACTTAAAAAGGGGTTTTTGGAGAATCGATTAACTTAACCCTTAATGAAGATAAGACATGATCTTTATAAACTACTCTAACTCTCCCTCCAAGTGGAGTGCCCCTTTTTGGAAAGGGTTTGATGAAAAAGAAGAGTATAAGAAGGGGAATGATGATCATTTGAGAGATTACCATGTTTTTGATTAAAATTTATGAGTTTGAGCATGTTTGCTTAATTTTCTACCTTGGAAGATGAACCTTTCTTCAATAATCAGAATTTGGCGACGAAAACCCTCATCTTCAGCTGGGTGGCCTCATTTCAGAGGTCATAGTGGGTAGATTCAAACAATTTGTGGATTCCTATGGCATCATTTGTGGAACGCAACAGTTGGCAAAGATTTTGTAGGTGGAGCATAGCTGTTTGAAGACATTTTGAGGGTGGCAAATCATCTTGACAGCGCTTGTAGGTCAGCGATCCACTTGGAGGGCTTTTCCAAGGGTGGCGACCCACCTTGGGAGGTTCATATGCTTATTTTGGGGGGTAAATTTTTGATATTTGATACTTTGATTCATCAAACAAATAGTTGGTATTTATTTATAAAATTTTCAGCCTGTATTTGCATGTTAAAAATCATATTTGAAGAGGTTTTGGTGGCTGTAATTATTTTTGAATTTTTTGGCAATTATTTAATGATTTGCAAAATGTCCTAAAAGGGACACTACAAACTTAAAAAAGAGAACCAATGTTTCCCTTTGATTTTACTTTCCCTTAGCCTACGGGAAACATCCGGGTACTAGGCTAAGGATTTTCAACCATTCTGTAATGTCCCCAAATGGGATGAATTAGCAAATAGGGGTTTTTCCCCAAATTCTCCTTAAATCTGATCTGAAAATTAGTAAACCCTAGTTTGAAAATTAAATTTACAAAATCAATTTTTAATGCAAGAAACCCTAGATGCCAAAAATGAGGGTTTCATAGGGAATTTTATGCCAAATAAATAATCTGAAAATAAATAATAAATTTCAGATTTAAATCCCTCAGATAAATACCTTTTTCTTTCCTTCTGATGCCACAAAATGAAGGAAAAATTCAGTTTTAATCACCAATTTTCTGCTGCTGTTTGGAGGATAAAATATCTTCAAAACCCTTGCTAAAATCGCTGCCAACCTTAAAAAATTAGAAGAAAATACTAGCGTTGAATTTTGGCATATAAATCGCAAAATTGACCTCCTTAAGTCAATCGCCACACTCTTGGGAGCCCTGGAAAAATAGTAGAAAAATAGGACATTTGCAGCGTTCCACAAGCAAGAAAATAATCTGAAAATTGTTAGAAAAATTAATAATAATTTCTGAAAATTATCTATAAATTTTTCTTCAATACCCTTCGCAATTGGTCGAAAATACCTCAATAATGATTATAAAAATATGAAATAATTTGCAGCAAATTATTTATGAATATTTTGACCACAAAATGCCTTCAAACCCTAGCGTCCACGTCTCCAAGTGGTTCGCTCCACTTGCAGAATTGAATAATTTTAGCAAGCCAAAAATAGGAAAAAGCACATGTTCAAACCCTCGAAGCAATCACCAAACCCTCCCAGATATTTCACTCCACCTCTAGGGCACATAACAAGCTTTTATTTGCAAAGGTGGTGTCAATATACACCTTTGTAAGATTGATCAATCTCCAAGTAGAGCAAATCTATTGGGCATGCATCCCAATAGCCTTCTTCACGCAGGAAGAACAAGAGTATCGAAATCAACATATCTTTTTAGAAGCCTTTGCAATGTATTTATAACTTTCCAAAGGGTTTGAACCCCTTTGGGAAGATAAACATCTTTCTTTATCTTCACTTTAGCTCTCATGCCAAAAATCTTTTTTTTTTGAAAATATATTAAATATTAGTCTTAATTAAAAAGAGTAATAAAAATTACTTTAAGGCCAATATATTAATATTTATTTCACTTAAGCACTTTAGTGGTAAAAACCATTTTTAAAAATATTTTATTAATTAATTTAATAATTGCCTTATGATAAAAAATCATTATTTCGACAATTAATAAATAATTAATAAAATAACTTTCCCCAAAAAGGGCTCCTTTAGTCTATGGGGAGATAGACTAAAGGTCTTCATACCTGTTTAATTAAGAGCGAAAAAATGGGGACATTACACATTCAAACTTGAGAAGGGGTTATGACATAAAGTGTAGAGCATAGGTTGTATATGAATTTTGGGCAAAATGGTATTGAATGTTCTGTCCATATAGGCCAACTTGGGAGTACTTTGTATACTCTTGCATTACATAGTGAAAGGGGAGTGTGGTTTACCTCACTTATTGGAGTTTTTCCCACATTGGGTTTCTCTAAGATAAATTTTGAGTTGTGTGTAGTGTGCTTTGCTCATTCTTATGCTTCATGTTTATGTTCAGTAGTTTGTATATGTCACTTTCAACATTTGTTATTTCTGTTTTGCAAGGTTAATAACCCATAATAGTCACATATCCAATTGCTTGTTAAGCTAGGAGAATAGGATTTGTGTTGATGAGACTTTGAGTGGAATATTCACCTAGCTTATGGATCAGATTGGTATCAGAGCTGGTTTAGTTTTAAAGTCCTTTGTGTTGTGTGTTGAGTACATTACAAGTTTATGCCCGTCATTAGAGCTAGTAGTGCTAGTGGTCAAGGTGTCTTAGTTCCCTTTGAAGCAGGTATTTCCACAAGGAAGTGGAAGCCAGGAATCAAAAGTATGGACCATGCTGATGATGAAGATGCTTGAACAACAAAAGAGCGGTTTTGCAAGCTTGAAGGAGGAGCAACTAGCATTCTCTTTCTATGGGAAAGCTTGATCGGTTGGAGTCCATCATGGGGATTTTAATGGAAAAGCTTGGTGTTTCCATGGAGACATTGAAAGCAAACAAGGAGGACACTCTCGAAAGCCATGAGAAGCATGAAGAACAGCCCCATGCCAACCTTGTTCCACCTCCATTTAAGGCTGAGGCAAAGACTGAAATTCAGCAATATGATGGGGATGCGAATGCAGAGAGGCTAGACTATTGGCTAGTCCAAGGTATATTTCAGTTTTCATCAGATTAATGAAAGCCAACAAATTTCTTTTGCAAGGTTAAAATTATCTAATTATGCTTTAATTTGGTTTGAGAGCTATGTTCATTCTTTAGTTGTTAAAAAGATTCCTCCTATTACTAAGTGGGATGATTTTAAGATGCTAATCAATAAACAATTCTATCCTATTTGTTATGAGGAAGAGAGGTCCATGTATTGGAAATATCTTAGACAAAAGCAAGGCCAAAGCGTGCAGGAGCACACCAGTGAGTTTTGCAAGAAGGCTGTTCAAATGGGCAAAGATGTGGTGGACCATGACCTCTTGATGAAGTACGTAGGCGGACTCAATAGTAATTTGAGGAGATCAGTGCTCTTGGCCAAGCCTACAGATGTAGATGAGACTTGTTCTCAAACTCACTACTTAGAGATGGACAAGAAGAAAGCTCCATCTACCTTTCAAAACAACTCCAAGCAACAAAACAGCTCCAAGCAAAAGGGGAAAGGTAAGAAAACAGCTACTTCCATTTCTAAGAAGGATATTAAAGTACATTGTGCTGAATGTAATGTTGATACTCATTTCGAGGATAAGTGTTGGAAGCTTCATCCGGAATTGCATTCGTTTAAGAAGAAGAAGAAAAAGGCTATGTCTTCACTTCAAGGTTGCAATTCCGATGTGGATGATACTTTGTGTTGTACTTGTCAATAGAGAGCTATGTTTGGGTAGTAGTGGTGCTCAAGAGAGTGAGCTTTCTAAATTTTTCCATAGTAAGATTCAAATCAATAAAACAAAAGTTGATGCTCTTTTTGATACTTGTTCACAAGCAAATTTGATAAGTAAAGAGTTGGTAGACAAAATGGGGTTGGAAACTTACAAACATCCAAGTCCATATTCTTTGGGTTGGGTAAAGAAAGGTGTAGACATCAAGGTGACTAAACAATGCAAGGTTAAGTTTGCTATTAATGCTAATTTCATTGATGAGGCTACGGTGGATGTTGTTCCTCTTGATGTGTGTGGTGTAGTGTTTGGCAGCCCATACCTAGATATCTGGGACACCATCTTCATGAGGAGAGCCAACCAATACCGCTGAGGATGGTAAGAGCTACATCATTTCAACCTATGAAGGAGATTCTAAGATATCCTTGGTAAGTACCTCTGAAGTTAAGAAGTTTATTAATGCTAGTGGAAACTTTGCTTTGTTTCTTTTGAGATATATTCAAGATAAGAAAGTAGTGGTAAATAAAACTTCTTGTATCATGTTTACTAACAAAGAGCAGAAGCATATGGGAGAGATAGTACAATAGTTCAAGGAAGTTTTTCAAAGAGCCTACAGGGTTACCACCAACTAGGTCCATTGAGCATGGAATTCATTTGCTGCTCAATAGTCTGCTTCTAAATCTCGGGTTACATAGGCAGTCTTTGAAGGATGCCAATGAGGTAAAACAACAGTTAAAGTCTTTGATTAATCACTGTATAATACGTCCTAGTACTTCTCCATGTGGTTCTTCTATTGTTTTAGTACCTAAGAAAGATGGCACATTGAGAATGTGTTGATTATAGAGCACTGAATAAAATAACCATCAAGAATAGGTACCTCCTTCCACGGATTGATGATTTTCTTGATCAATTTCAACATGCTAAATATTTTACCAAGCTTGATTTGAAATCTGTGTATCACCAAGTGTGGATTAAGGATGAAGATATTTGGAAAATAGTGTTCAAGACAAGGTAAGGGTTGTTTGAATGGTTGGTTCTTCCTTTCGGGCTATGCAATGCATTGGTTACCTTTATGCAGTTGATGAATGAGGTAATGAGGCCATTTATTGATTCTTTTGTCGTTGTATACTTAGATGATATTCTTGTTTTCAAAAGAACTTTTGACAAACATATTGTGCATCTTAAACAAGTTTTACAAGTGTTGAAGGAGAACAAGTTATTGTTGAATGAGAAGAAATGTGAGTTGCCCAACAATCACTAGTATTCTTGGGACATGTGGTTGGAGATGGGGAGTTGAGGATTGATCCAAAGAAGATAGAAGCCATCACGAATTGGCCAAGGCCATCCAATTTGATCGAGATAAGAAGCTTTATAGGTGTGTTCCAATACTTGAAGAAGTGTTGACAATTCTTTCGCAGGTCAAATTGTCTCTTGCCATTCGGAAAGTTCATGTCTCTAGCCAAGGAAGAGTTCATCAAAGAAGGTTTTTTTTACATAGCTTTGGAAAGGTTCGAAGGAAAAACAAAGACAATTTAACAAGAAGACAGGGCATTTTTCAAATAACCCGAAGGCATTTCAAGGAAAAGAACACTTACAGCAAATTTGAAGGGACCAGTTCACATATTAAATGGACTATTTTCAAGGTTGAATGACACTCAACAAAATTCCTTCAGAAAAGATCATTTAAAGGAAAAGAGTCACATTCACAAGTCTCGAAGGGCACCTGCCCTTCGGGAAAGTTCAAAGGATGAATTCCGAAGGGCTTGTCATTTGGAAAAGTTTTTTGCAAAAATCCGAGGGGCTTGACAATTTTTTCGCAGAAAAGGGCTAAGTCTATCAAAGAGACGACACTTCCATGTTTTTCGAAAGGCAGAAAAGGACAAATCAAAAAACCCGAAGGGCAAGGTACCCTTCAGAAGGGTCATTGACAAAAGACCCGAAGGGTAGGTACCCTTCGAGAAGACTCATTTCAAGATCGGGAAAGTCGTTTGCAAGATACCTGAAGGGCATGTGCCCTTCGGGAAGGTCCATCTCGCGAGTTTAAGGGCTTTACAAAAAGCCCGAAGGGCACCTGCTCTGCGGGAAAAGACCATGATAGAAAGCTCGAAGGGTTGTTCTTTGGAAGGCCAAGGAAATGTCCGCGAGAAGTTGAAAGCAAAAAGCTCGAGAGAATAGAATACAAAGCAAAGAAGGAAATTTGAGGAAGATATCCTCTAGACAAAAAGTCCGAAGGAAAAATTGGCTAACAGGAAATCCACAGGAAATAAAGTCCGTAGGAAATGAAACCAAAGATAAAGCCATGAAAAAATCCGAAAGAAGGATAAAACAAAAGATCCAAAGAAAATCCAAGACCAAGGAGATATCCGAAGGAGATAGACCAGGAGAAGCAAAAAAAAAAAAAAAAAGCCGAAGGAAATGATAATCTGAATCAAATACAAGTAATGGAAGGGATAGACTAAGTTGAAAACAAAATAATCCCGAGACTAAATAAAAGAAATATAGGTAAGATAATCCAAAATAGAATCCCGCAGAAAATAGAAAAGCCACGAACAGGGAAGAAAAATGCACACACAGAAACCGAGAACGAAAAATCGACAAACGATTCAGTCTAAATATGTCTCACTCATGCAAGCAAGGGCTATTTTTGGCATATTGCTAAGTTTTAGTTGACTATTCGTTTTATTCATGGTTTGACTAGTCATTCTCATGCATTCGAAGGTCCAACTCAACTTCAAATTGAGTTCTCAGTCCAAGTTTGGCATCGTTTTCATGCAAAAAATGATTGTTTTCTCGATCTAGTAGCTCAAGGGGAGTCTATTTTTGAAATTTGACATAATCTCCTTGCAAAGAGAAGTTTGACTTTCAATAGACCCACCATCCATTTCTTAAATGCCAAAGAGCTAGTGAAGTCTCTAATTTTAGACATGGCTCAGTTGAACATGCACAAACAAAGTCAACCGTATGAATTCACCATCTAATTCTAATGCCAAGGAGCTTTCATGCCAAGAGGAAGAAGACAAAATAGACTCTTTGTAAAGGTTGAGTTGGACTGATTTAGCCTCTCTCCTATTTTCCAACGCCAATCTCTTGGCTTTTGTAATTTTTTATATAAAATTGGTTTTTCAGTGTTAGATTTTTATCCTTCTTTTGACAAGAAAACTTCTGTCAAAAAATTGCGCTGTAACTTTTTTCAGAATCGATAAGAGGACTGTGTTTTTTTTAATTTTCAACACTTGGTACAGTGTACTTTTGTTATTGATTTGCCTAAGTGATAGATTTTCTTTCTTTTTTGTCAAATCTGGATTCGGACTTAGTTATTAGCTGGTCATTTATGTAGGCCACATTCTGTGTTTGAATGTCTTTGCTGAGTTTATAGTGGATATTAGTGGCTGTTTAGTGCCTTTCATTAGGTCTATTTTTTCATTTTCCTCAAGCTTAGATCATTAGATTAAACATTTTCGTGAAATACTTGTGTATTGATCAATTGGAGTTGAATTTACGTCTCTTCCTTGTCTGAATCAGTGTTCTCAGATGCTTGATTTGAGTGGATTAAACAAATTAGGTGTATCACCATTTTAGCTAGGATTTCTTTTCAAGTTCTTTCTTTTCTTTTTCCTAGACAGTTTGTAGCGTAAAAGTTGATATCCTTATAGATACATTTTACAGGAACCAGTCTTCTCTGAGGGTTCTTCTCATCATTGAAGCACCCACTCTTGTGAGAAGATCCGATTGTTTCAACTAGAACGAGGATTAACCATTTCAGCACGTCTTCGATTAGTTTGCAACTCCAGGTTGACAACAGCTTTTGGCACGTCCGGTGGGACCACGAAGGAGTTCTTTGCATATCGAAAGAGTTTTCGCAGTAGCAGAAGATATTCATCTACATCTAGTTGTAGAGTTCATAGCATCATTCAGGGAATTCATTCATGCCAAAGGTTACCACAAGGTCAGCAACTAAAGGTACTCCTTTTGAATTTTTATCATATAAGAGACAGGTTTAATAGGGCAAAGCCATATCCTCAAAAGCAATATTTGCCTCCTGGTCAGCGTATTGTTCTAAGTACTACAATCCCCACTATTCAGATGGCCATTAAAAATCAAGTGTTTGCTCCATTCAATAGGGGAAGTCCACTGAATTTAGCCCGGTTGGATGATATTCCAGTGTTTACCCTTAAGAGCATTCCATTCTTCTCAAGAGAAAATCAAACAACCCCTATTGAGCATATCCAAGATGTTAATCTCTGTTCAGTCCATAATGTTGCTATTAGATTGTTGGCTGCCTCCTTCAAAGGAAAAGCGTTGCAATGGTATCGAAATCTGCCACTTAATTCCATTGCCACCTGGGATGAATTGGGTGCAGCTTTGGTCAAGCAATTTTAGGACAAATCTGATCATCTCTCTTTGGTTGAGCAATTGACCACTATAACAAGGGCTCCTCATGAGGTCATGTTTGATTTTAACCTCAGATTCCAAAAAACATGGACTAGGATATCTACATTGATCAGGCCATCCTCTCAATATGCATTTCTGTACTATTTGAAAGCTCTTAATTCTGACATTAGTGTGATGATACAGTCAATGGGTGGTACTACTTTGCTGAATGCTTATGAGGTTGCAATTAAGGCTGAAAATAGTTTGATACACGCTGATAAGCTTTTTTCAAGGCCTCCAATGCCCATATTTCCAGAATAAGTTCTATACCGACGCCTCAAGTTCTTATTGCAGCCCCTACTAGTCAAGCTAGTGAGATAGGAGAGTTGAAAAGTTTGCTACAGTTTTTTGAAAATGAAATAGTACAACTCAAAAGACAACAATTTCAGTCAAATAGGCCTTATCAACAGCAAAATCAGAACACCTATCAATTCTTCAAATATCAAAGGCCTCTTTATCAGAGTTTCAGAGAAAATAGACCACCTTATCAAGCACAAAGAGCCATAACTCCAACTAAGCCATATGCTACTCTTGATCTAAATGCTCCTTCCACTTCAAAAGCCATTGTTCCAACCCCACCTCAAAATAATTTGGTCCAGGATTCAGGTTGGCAGCCCTCAAATCTCTATGATGTTCAAAAACAAGCCTTGGTATCACAGAACATCACCATGCCACAAATGACATAAGAAGAGTTTTTTTTTTCAAGGAGGTCAGTATCAAGATATAGGTTTGGCATCACAAGGAGAGACTCATCAAGTTCAAGGGCAGCCTGATGCTATTAAAGTAAATTGGCAAGTAGATGATCGTGTTGCTTTTATTTAGGACGTTAAAACTAACGATACAAGTGGTCAAGTTGCAGCTATAACCTATCAAAGAGCTAAAAGAAGCGCTATTGATGAGGTTCAAGCGGTAACAAATAATTCAAGTAGTCTTAGTATCGTTGTTAAAAGTACAAAAGAACAACTTGCTACCCCTACAACTCAAAAAAATCAGAATATAGAGGTTAGTAAGGTTCATCAGCTACCTCTAGTTCGTGAATACCCAGTGCTCCAGAAAGTACAACCAAAGGTTAGTGGATCTCATTTCAGTATAATAGATCAGATGAAGAAGTCTAACATCAACATTAGCATGTGAGATTCTCTTTCAATTCTAGGACAAAAAGATAAGCTTATCCAAGAGCTTTCAGCTCTTGAATTGTCTCCAAAACCGGTTGAGAAAGAAGGGGTTGTCTTAGCTAATTCAGATCAACCAATTAAGCAACAGGTACAACAAGCAAATAAGATGGCAAAAATTGACAAAACTGAGGTAAAATCAAAGAAAACCCTTCCTTTCTACCTTCTTTGATAGTAGGAGATACTTTGGTTCAAAATTGTATGGTAAATAGTGGATCTAGTAGTACAGTCATGCCTAAACATATTGCATATAAGTTTGGACTCGTTTATGAGCCAAATACTAAAAGAGTATTGCAATTGGATGATAGACATCATCAAAGATTTGAAATTGATATTACACGCATGTTCTAATATTACTATTCAGCAGGATGTTGTGGTAGACTTGCATCTCTACTTTGCTGTGTCTCTCAAGGGATTTCACTTCAAAGATTGGGGGATATTTATCAGTTGATTGGACCTATTTGCTATTCAGAATCAGGGATGATACAAAGGTAACAAATTATTCAGAGCCTATTGCATGTTTTCATATGGAGCCATACATGCCTAGTGTTGTGAATACTAATTGTATCATCTCAGATGAAATATTACAAACTAGTGATGTAGAAAAGGACTCACCTTTGGATGGAGTTCCAGATTTGTTTCTTGATGAATGGGCTTCTACCTTGCATGAGCATGATCCCTACAAGCTGATTGAAGAGGAGGGTCTTGGTGTGTATTGCCTTCATGAAAATGATGCACCAATTCCAGCCATGGCCAAAGAAGATGAGTCTAATGAAGGTTTGTGGCAATTGTACTTTGATGGATCAAGAAATAAACATGGAATTGAAGCTGGAATGATGTTGGTTTTTCCTACAGAACAAAGGTATTTCTCCTCTATTAAATTTCAGTGTGGTTGTTCAAACAATGTTGCTGAGTATGAAGCGCTAGTTCACGGTTTGCAGTGGGCTAAGAAGATGAAAGTCAAATGTTTGCAAGTATTTGGAGATAGTGAACTTGTAGTTCATCAAGTAAGAGGTTTGAATGTATGCAAAAATTTATTGCTTAAATCTTACAAGCATAGAATTTGGGATTTACTTGAAGATTTTCAAGCTTTTAACATTCAGGTTATACCAAGGAATAAGAATAAACATGCTGATAGGTTGGCTGCTGTTGGAGCACAATTTAGTATCCCAGCTGGTTTAAAAAATGAAAAAATTCAGTCATACATAAAGGTGGTTGTAAGGCCTTCTGTTCTGGATAATTATGAGAATTGATAGGTATTTGAAAATAACAATGAAATTGTAAGATTTTTGTAGGAAGACAAGTTTTTTTCAAGAAATCAGTCAAAACACTTACAGTAGTATGGTGATCAGATTGTACAATTGAAAACAAATAGGCTGCCCAAGGGATTGGTCACTCTTGAGAATATTTTCAGTGGAGATGATGAGCTAAGGAAAGAGAAATCATCCTTGTCAACAAAGGAAGAGCACTATGCCAATGTAGAGCTTGCAGCTGGTAAGATTTTGAAATTGGGCAAGGTATGCACTCTTTCACAAAAGAAAGCTTTCATTGAGTTATGCACAAGTTTTGTTGATATATTTGCATGGCAGTGTAGTGATCTCAAAGGTTTTGATTCAAGTTTGGCTCAACATACCATTGAGTTAGAGGAGGAAACTAAACCAATGAGACAAAGACAAAGGCCAATCAATCCAAAGCTTGAGCCTTTGATGAGAACTGAGCTTCACAAGCTCATAGAATCAGCTATTATATTTTCAATCAAGCACTCAATTTGGGTGGCGAACCTTGTTCCAGTACGGAAGAAGAATGGTGAGATTCGTTTGTGTGTTGATTTTCGTGATTTAAACAAGTCTTCACTTAAGGATCACTATCCATTGCCATCAATGGAACAAATTTTACAACGTTTTGCAGGTTTAGACAGGTTTTTCTTGTTGAATGGATATAGTGGCTACAATCAAATTTTGGTCAAGGAAGAAGACCAATTTAAGATAGTCTTTACAACCAAGTGGGGGACATTTGCATACAAAAAGATGCCATCTGGAGCAACCTTTCAGAGAGACATTTGCATACAAAAAGATGCCATTTGGAGCAACCTTTCAGAGAGCCATGGATATAACATTTCAAGGCCTTCTTAGCAGGGTTGTACTTATTTATTTGGATGATATAACAATGTTTTCAAAGAATGCAGAAGATCACATGGTTCATCTCAAACTAGTGTTCGAAAGATGTAGACAATTTGGGGTATCCTTAAATCCCAAGAAGTGTGTCTTCTCAGTTCATGAAGGTAAGCTTCTTGGACATATTTCAAAGCATGGTTTAAGCATAGATTCTGAAAGGATTCAATCCATTCTTGCACTCTCCTTGCCTAAGCACAAAAAGGCTTTGCAAAGTTTCTTTGGGAAAATCAATTTCATAAGGTGATACATTTCAGATTTCGTTACTGTAGCTAAACCACTTAGAGTTATGCTAAAGAAAAATCAGATCTTTAGCTGGTCCATGGAGTAAAAGGGTTTGAAGATGTTAAGAAAGCCATAGCAAGTGCTCCTACGCTTTTAAACCCAGATTTTATGAAAGATTTCATTTTGTATACATATGCTAACATGGACACCATTTCAGGCATTCTTATGTAGCAGAATCATGAAGATTTAGAGCAGTCAATAGCTTTCTACAGCCAAGGCTTGGAAGAGTATGAAACAAGGTATTCTTTTGTTGAAAAGCATGTTCTTTCAGTTATAAGATCTCTTAAAAAGTTTAGACACTTGTCCAATAATAAGATACATCTAATGGTTGCCCATCCGAGCATCAAAGAGTTTTTCTTGAACAAGGATATAAATGAGAAGAGCGCTGATTGGATAACCAAGGTAATGGAATATGACGTGGAGATTAAGGTCACAAAACTGGTTAGAGGCAAAGGATTGTGTGAACATCTAGCACAAGACTTGCAAGAGGCTAATGAGCTTGTTTTGGTGTCAAATGATGAAGAGATTGCAGTTGTTCATACTTCACATTCCAGCTGGTTTCATGACTTGGTAAGCTATCTCCAAGATAGTATTTATCTTTCTCATCTAAGTGCTTAAAAAAGAAGGTATTTCAGATTGCAATCAATTCCATTCTTGCTCATTGACGGTGTTTTGTTTAAAAATGATATTAATGGAATGTTACTAAGGTGTGTAAAACCAAGCCAAAATCAAAGGTTACTTAAAGAATTCCATGATGGACATGGTGGAGGACAATTTTTCGCAAGAACTACAACGCTTAAAATCATGAGAGGTGGGTACTATTGGCCTACTATATTTGGTGATTGCCATACATGGGTTTGGAAGTGCAAACAATGTGTTATGTTTGTAGGAAAAGTTAAATTTGCAGCCTTGCCTTCAACCAATTGTGATGGATCAACCTTTTGTCCAATGGGGATTGGACTTTATTGGCCTTATTAATCCTCCTTCGAGTTCAGGGCATAAATGGATTCTCACCGCTACAGATTATTTCACACGTTGGACAGAAGCAGTGGCATTGAAAGAAGCAAACGAAACTAATGTTCTGGATTTCTATGAAGGTTTGCTTACTAGGTTTGGAGTTTCTTCAACTATTATTTCTGATAATGCAATGGCTTTTGTGGGATCTAGGATCAGCCAGTGGGTTGTCCAACATGGAGTTTATCTCAACACTTCATCGAATTATTATCCACAAGGAAATGGCCTTGCTGAATCTACAAATAAGAACCTCGTAAGGATCATACAAAGGACTAGTGAAGACAATCAGAGGTCATGGCATCTCAAGCTGAAGTCAGGTCTATGCGTTGATAGGATCACCTACAAGAGGTCAATAGCCAACTCTCCATACACGCTGGTATATGGTAAAAAAGCATGATTACCCATTTTTCTTGAATTTCCAGCCTTAGAGCTGATGCATCAGCTTGAATTGTTGGAGAATGAGCCTATGGAAATCAGGTATGCCGAACTTATGGAGCTGGAAGAGACAATAAATCAATCTATGCTAGCCATGGAGATTCATCAAGCACAGGTAAAGAGAACCTTTGACAAAGGAGCTTTCTCACGAAGCTTAAAAGGAGATTTGTTCCTCAAGTGGGATGATGATCAAGCCAAACTAGTAAGACACAAAATTTGATTCCCTTTAGAGTGGCCCATACACAATTTCCAACTGCAAATCCCACAATGCCTTCCAACTTGCAAAGATGGATGGCCAGGATCTTCCAATCCCAGTCAATGGGATACATTTGAAACATTGCTATTGAAGAGTAAAGCTCCATGTACATAGTTTGTTTTGCTTTCCGCCAAGTGCTATTCAAGCACAGTAGTTTCTTTTAGTTTTGTTCCAATAAGTGCTTGTTTGCACATTTGTTTCTTAGTTTTCTTGCTTTTGTGTGTTTTCCTTATTTTGAAGGAGGAAGGTTACTTGAACCATGATCGAAGGAGATTTGCAGTCATGGGCCAAGTTTACTTGCAGTCATGGGCCAGGTTTACCATTGTTTTATGAGTTCGAATATCATGTTTGTGGTCTAATTCTCAAGCATAGCAGGGATGCTTCCCAGCAAAGTTGCCAGAAATGTTGACAATTCTTCCGCAGGTCAAATTGTCTCTTGCCATTCGGAAAGTTCATGTCTCTAGCCAAGGAAGGGTTCATCAAAGAAGGTTTTTTTTACATAGCTTTGGAAAGGTTCGAAGGAAAAACAAAGACAGTTTAACAAGAAGACAGGGCATTTTTCAAATAGCCCGAAGGCATTTCAAGGAAAATAACACTTACAGCAAATTTGAAGGGACCAGTTCACATATTAAACGGGCTATTTTCAAGGCCGAATGACACTCAGCAAAATTCCTTCAGAAAAGATCATTTAAAGGAAAAGAGTCATATTCACAAGTCCCGAAGGGCACCTGCCCTTCGGGAAAGTTCAAAGGATGAATTCCGAAGGGCTTGTCATTTGAAAAAGTTTTTTGCAAAAATTCGAGGGGCTTGACAATTTTTCCGCAGAAAAGGGCTAAGTCTATCAAAGAGACGACACTTCCATGTTTTTCGAAAGGCAGAAAAGGACAAATCAAAAAACTCGAAGGGCAAGGTACCCTTCAGAAGGGTCATTGACAAAAGACCCGAAGGGTAGGTACCCTTCGGGAAGACTCATTTCAAGATCGGGAAAGTCGTCTGCAAGAAACCCGAAGGGCATGTGCCCTTCGGGAAGGTCCATCTCGCGAGTTTAAGGGCTTTACAAAAACCCGAAGGGCACCTGCCCTTTGGAAAAAGACCATGACATAAAGCTTGAAGTGCTGTTCTTTGGAAGGCCAAGGGACAATTCTCGCAGACTTTTTGTCTGCGGGAAGTTGAAAGCAAAAAGCCCGAGAGAATAGAATACAAAGCAACGAAGAAAATTTAAGGAAGATATCCTTCGGACAAAAAGTCCGAAGGATTCATTCGGAAAAATTGGCAAACAGGGAATCCACAGGAAATAAGGTCTGCAAGAAATGAAACCAAAGGTAAAGCCAGGAAAAAATCCGAAGGAAATTATCTAAGGGAGATAGCAAAAAATCCTAAAGAAGGATAAAACAAAAGATTCGAAGAAAATCCAAGACCGAGATATCTGAAGGAGATAGACCAAGGAGAAGCCAACAAAAAAAAAGAAAAGCCAAAGGAAATGAAACAAAAGGACAAGCAAAATACTCCGAATCAAATACAAGTAATGGAAGGGATAGACTAAGTTGAAAACAAAATAATCCCGAGACTAAATAAAGGAAATATAGATAAGATAATCCAAAATAGAATCCCACAGAAAATAGAAAAGCTAAGAACAAGCAAGAAAAATGCACGCACAGAAACTGAGAATGGAAAGTCGGCAAACGATTCAGTCTAAATATGTCTCACTCATGCAAGCAAGGGCTATTTATGGTGGATTGCTCAGTTTCAATTGACTATTCGTTTTATTCATGGTTTGACTAGTCATTCTCATGCATTCGAAGGTCCCACTTAGCTTCAAACCGAGTTCTCAATCCAAGTTTGGCGTCGTTTTCATGTCAAAAATGATTGTTTTCTCGATCCAGCAGCTCAAGGGGAGTCTATTTTTGAAATTTGGCATAATCTCCTTGCAAAGAGAAGTTTGACTTTCAACAGACCCACCATCCATTTTTCAAACGTCAAAGAGCTAGTGAAGTCTCTAATTTTAGACATGGCTCAGCTGAACATGTACAAAGTCAATTGTATGAATTCATTGTCTAATTCTAATGCCAAGGAACTTTCATGCAAAGAGGAAGAAGACAAAATAGACTCTTTGTAAAGGTTGAGTTGGACTGATTTAGCCTCTCTCCTATTTTCCAACGTCAATCTCTTGGCTTTTGTAAATTTTTATATAAAATTGGCTTTTCAGCCTTAGATTTTTATCCCTCTTTTGGTAAAAAACTTTTGTCAAAGATTGTGCTATAACCTATTTTAGAATCAATAAGAAGAGGACTGATTTTTTTAATTTTCAGCAGTTGGTATAGTGTACTTTTGTTATTGATTTGTCTAAGTGATAGATTTTTTTTCTTCCTTGTCAAATCTGGATTCATATCTAGTTATTAGCTGGTCATTTATGCAGGTCATGTTTTGTGTTTGAATGTATTTTTTGAGTTTATAGTGGATATTAGTAGCTGTTTAGTGCCTTTGATCAGGGCTATTTTTCCATTTCCCTCAAGCTTAGATCATTAGATTAAACTTTTTTGTGAAATATTTGTGTATTGATCAATTGGAGATGAAGTTCTGCCTCTTCCTTGTTTGAATCGGTGTTCTTAGAAGCTCGATTTGAGTGGATCAAGCAAATTAGATGTATCACCATTTTAGATAGGATTTTCTTTCAAGTTCTTTCTTCTCTTTTCTCCAGGCAGTTTGTAGCATAGAAGTTGAGATCCTCATAGATACATCTTACATGAACCAGTGTTCTTTGGAGGTTCTTCTCATCATTGAGGCACCCACCCTCGTGAGAAGATCCCATTGTTTCAATTGGACCGAAGATTAGTCATTTCAACACATCTTTATCAGGGTACAACTCCAGATTGACAACATAAAGTTCATCAAGAACTTCTCTTTCATAGCCGCACCTTTGCATGCCATTACAACATACGGTAAGACTTTTACTTGGGGTAAGAAGCAACAAGAAGTATTTGAGTTGTTCAAACATAAGATTAGCCATGCTCCGGTTTTAGCGTTGTCTAACTTGCAATTGCCTTTTGAAGTAGAAACAGATGCTAGTCACTATGTTATGGGGGTTGTTTTGCTTCAAGGAGGTAAGCTAGTATGCTCCCATTTTGAGTTATTCCATGGTGCAATCTTGAATTATTGTACATATGACAAAGAATTGTATGCTCTTGCTCAAGCAGTTAAAAAATGGAAGCACTAACTAATTGGTAAGGAGACTATTATCCATACAGATCATCAACCTCTTCAATATTTGCAAGCTCAAACTAAACTTCAACAAGCTAGGTACTATAAATGGATGGGTTTCTTGCAACAATTTTATTTGATTATCAGGTTTAAGAAAGGTGACTAACAAACTCGCTGACATGTTGTTAAGACCTCCTTTACTTACAGCTATGGGCACCATAACTCTTATTGAGCCTTTTATGTATGAATCTTATGTAGATGGATATGAGCATGATGCAGATTTTGGGGACCTATTTTTTCAAGCAAACCAGTCCCAAGGTGCAAGATTTGAACCCAATGAGGATGTTTATCTTTGAGATGGATTGCTCTACAAGTTGGATAAGCTTTGTGTGCCTAAGGAGGAAAGAGTTCAGCTAATGAGAGAGGCACATACTTCAAAAGTTGCAAGTCAATTTGGCGTTACAAAGACTGTTGCTCATTTATAGAGGTATATTTATTGACCTAATATGCAAGTTGATGTTGCCAAGTTCACAAGAGGTTGTGTTTTATGTAGTACAAGTAAGCCTAATAACAGAAAGTTGGGTTTATATATGCCATTACCAGTTCCTTCTAGGCTATGGAAAAATATTTCCTTGGATTTTGTAGGTGGGTTGCCTATGTCAAGGAAGATGCATGACTATCTCTTTGTGGTTGTGGATCGGTTTAGTAAGATGTGTATTCTTATTTGTTATAAGAAAACCCTCAAAGGTCGTGATGTAGCTGAGTTGTTTTTTGCTAATGTGTAAGTTCACTTTGGTTTACCTAGTTCCATTGTTTTAGATCAGGACTCAAGGTTTCTTTGGAAGTTTTGGGCCACATTGTGAGAGAAGATGGATAACTAAGCTGAAACGGTCTACCCTTCTTTTTCCACAAACCGATGGGCAGACTGAAGTTGTGAATAGAACATTGGTGCAGCTCTTGAGAGGGTACAATAGGAATCATCCTAAGACAGGATGAAAATTTGGTGTATATTCAGCATTCTTATAACAGGGCTTTACATTCTTCTACTAGTAAATCTCTTTTTTAAAACTTGTTTTGGATACTTACCTCCATGTGCATTTGATGTTGTTTTGAGACAATCATACAAAGGCAAGGGGAAAGTGGATCCCGAGGTCCACAAGGCTGAGAAAATCATTGAGAAAATTCAGCTTATTCACCTCTAGGTGCAAGAGAGGTTGAAGGAGTCTCAAGATAAGTACAAAGCGTGACATAATCAATAGAAGACTAGGCATAGTTTCCTTGTTGGTGACAAGGTATGGTTGTATTTAAGTAGAAAGAGACTCCAAGGTATGTCTAAGAAGCTTAAGCCACTAAGGTATGGTCCATTTGAAATTCTGGGACAAGTGGGCAATAATGCTTTTAAACTTGATTTGCCTTATATAAAAATCGATTCAGTTGTTAATGTTGAGAACTTATGGTTTTTTGAGCCATCTATGTTAGACAATGAAGACGAAGGGTTGTTGCTACCTTCTATTGAGAACCTTTCTCTAGATAGTCAATTGGCATTGGAGGAGGATGTTGTTTTGCAGGAGGAAAGGACAACACGAAGAGGAGTGGAAGAACATTGGCTAGTTGGGTTAAAGGGTCAGCTACCCAGAAAAGCCAAATGGTGTTCTAGAGAAGATATAGGGAATAAATTTCCTCACAAGATTCCTAATGCTTTTAGGGACTTAAAAGCCTAAAATTGGGGAGGTATGATCCAAATTTGGGTCCCAATGTATTAGTCATGTGCATTTGATAATTTCACAATGCCCAATTAGATGCAACTCATGTTCTTAAAACACATTATTAAGACATTTCATACACTTAGAGTATTAGATCAGATGTGCTTCTATGGCAAATTAGTATGAGGGTGATCCGAACATCTTCATAATGATGAGCTGAGAAGTTGCAAGCTCTTGAAACTTGAGGAAAAAGCCCTAGTCTCTGTTGCAGGTGGAAAACTATAATTTATAGAAGTCAAAAGTATACTCTGATTTCATATTTGAATTCCTCTCGAAAAAATAGAGAAGTTCAATAAAATGGCACGTCGTTTCGAGGTCATATGCAAAAGTTATGATCATTTCAAGTTGACCGACTCTAGCTTCAAGTTTACTCGGGAGCCGATTATTGAACTTTGGAGTTGACTGTTGAACTCCAAAGCTTCGCCAAGAACACAAGAATTGGAACGGTTTTGACATTTGGCATTTCATTTCAAGTGCTAGGTGAATTCCAAGGATGAGGGAGTTCAAATACAGGCCTGGGGAAGGCAGAAGCCATCAGAAAACATAGTGAGAAGGGAAGCTGTATTTACATTGTTTGTAACAAGTTTGAGTCTTTGTTCTTGTCATCTCATTGTTGCCTAGTTGTAGATGATTGGTTCGATGGTATGAAAGTGTGAAGAAGTGTCTGATGAAGTGCAGAGTGTAGGTTGTATATGAGTTTTGGGCATAATGGTATTGAATGTTTTGTCCATATAGGCCAACTTGGCAGTACCTTGTATACTCTTGCATTACATATGAAAGGGGAGTGTGATTTACCTCAACTGCTAGAGTTTTTCCCACATTGGGTTTCTCCACGATAAATTTCGGGTTGTGTGCAGTGTGTTTTGCTCATTCTTATGCTTCATGTTTATGTTCAGTAGGCTGTATATGTTTTGCAAGGTTAATAACCCAGAATAGTCACATATCCAATTGCTTGTTAAGCTAGGAGAATAGGATTTGTGTTGATGAGACTTTGAGTGAAATATCCACCTAGTTTATGGATCACATAGTCAACTCTGATACAGTCATACATACATTTTTGAAACTTTGTACTTTTTTTTGGTAAAAAATTAATAGAAAATATACTTCGGCATTCTCTACATTCATTTCTCATGTCATTTAACAATGTTTTACATGTTTAAGTTTATTTTATGAATTTATATGTTTTTTAAAGTAGCGATAAAGTTGCCGAGTAATGCTGAGTAATTGTCGAGAAATTCTAGTGCCCCGAGTCTTGGTCAAAATTTTGGCCTGTCGAGTACGAGTTTTTGAACTATGGTATGAACACAAACCTCGGCAGAGGAATAAAGCTGCCTGCAAACAGAGAGAGAAAAGAAAGGATGTTTTCATATTAAAGTGGACAAGCAAAATAAAAGACATAGTAAAGGAGACAGCCATCTTTTGTGTGCCTTGAGTCCGAGGAATTGTTTGAGATTATTGGAAGCAAATCCTAAATAAAATCACAAACGGGAACCCTTTTTTAGCCCCAGTAGTACTACTGATATCATCTAAAAATTGTGTGATGTGCATGTGACCAATGCACCTGCAACTTTCATGAGGATGATGTATTCTACAACCCTTTACAATTTTTTTTTGTTTTTTCTCTTAAAGTCTTACTACTTTTCAGCAAGACGTGGGAAGAACACATGAACCATGTTCAAGTTGTTCCCCAAACTCTGTGCGGGCATAAGATTTATGCCAATTTAAAGAAGTTTTCTTCGCCATGAAGCAGATTCAGTACTTGAGGTACAATGTTGACGAATGAGGAGTTCATGTTGATGTAGGAAAGACTAAAGTGGTTCAGTAATGGCCAATTCTTGGGATCCACAAACTTCTGGGACTTGCAAACTTCTACTGAAGGTTTGTAATGTTCCTTGCATTACATGGTCTCTGAACCAGCAAACAGTGGTGGCGCCAAGGTTACCTTTACTTGATCAAACACAAAAAAAGGCATTTAGATAATTAAAGCATTGTCTTTGATTAGCACCAGTACTTGCCTTGCTAGACCTACAAAAAGTGTTTGAGATTGAAATTGGTGCTTCAGATTATGTGGAATTATCTATTCTTCCATTTTGGATACCATTGTATACCATCAGCTGAAGTGTGTCATAGATTGATTTGGGAAGTACATTTCAGTAAAGTATTTGGGCATTTTAGACTAGAGAAAACATTGTCAGTTCTGAAGATGTACTTCTATTGGCCACATCTCCGAATTGATATTGCAAGATACATCAACTCTTGTACAGCATGTGCCATAGCTAAACTTGTAAACAAAGCCTAGACCGTGCACTTCACTGCCAACACCAACCAAACCCTGTAGATTCAGTTTCCATTTAGGTTTCCCATTACTAAGCATGGACATGATTGTGTTTTGGTAGTAACGGAAAGATCTCTCAAGACGGTTATTTTAACCTCTTGTTAGAAGACAGTCTCAACACTAGATACTGCATAACTTCTTTATCAGTGTGTTTGGATCATTTTGGTTTGCTAACAATAATTGTCTCAGACAGATACCAGATTCCTAAGCATGTTTTAGAAAACCTTTGGTCAATGATGGATACAAAGCTTACTATGTCAATAGCTTTTCACCATAGACACAGTTAATCAAAAGTGGGCAGCAGAATGATAGTGGCTCTGTTGAGGATGTACAACTCAAAGCACCAACACATGGGATGAAAGCCTGTTTTTATTCAGCACAACTACAACAAAGCTTCATGACATATTTTAGAGAACCAACACTAAATATTATTGATGTCATGACAATGATCAAGGGCCTCACCAGTAGAAGGATGGTCTTAAAGTTTGGCTACACCTATAAAAAGACTTGCAGGGCCTCACTAGAACATATCAAACCTTTTCACTATGGACCCATATAGTATCATTGAGCACCTTGATTTGCACATTGGTTTCAATGTGGAGCTTCTATGTTCATATTTGCCAACTTTGTTAGATGCACCACTTGCAGCAGAACAACTCTAGTCAGGAGAGTCGAATATCTATTTTTGGTTACCTGCTGAAGTAGATCAAAATTTGGACATAATGGCCAAAGACAAGGGACCAAAACATCACCATTCACAAAGTTGTGAAAGCAGGTTGAATGACTCATCAAGGGAAGTGGGTTGCCAAAGTACATGTTGAGAAGAAATTTTCACACTTCATTACTCAGCTTGGAGCAGAGGGGGCCATTGCTTCTCAAGGAGGGGTGACTGATCCAGGCGGAAACACAAGTTCTATGGTCAATCTACGTACGTGTTTACCTAGTCAGCAGTAGTCCACTGAAGGAAGCATTGTTTTCAGATAGCCAGTGCCGATTTTACAAATTTTTGGCACCCCACTCCCTGCAGATGGTCCCAAAACCCAATCGTAATTGAGAAGTCCAGCGGTCAGAATATGTACTGTTTTAGTTCTTGTGACAGCCTTATTTCATCTTTCTTGATGAGAAATGTGTAACTGTATCGTATGATTCCCGGAGGGTTTCATCTATTCTAGTAAGTATGCCATGCATTCATACATCTATAGAATTTGCATAAAATTCTATATCTCTTAGTGTTTGAGAGTGGATGACTTTTGTTTTTGGTCGCATTCTCCATCCTATTCTCTTTGCTAATGCGCTCTAATTGTTTTTCTTAAGCAATAGAAAAACTATTTCTGCTCATAGCACATTGGATTTTCACGAGGAGTTGTGTGTTGTCCCTGGATCACTCCTACGATCCATATGTGAGGTATGGTTGAAGACCGAAATGGATAGGATTGTAATGAGGCTGACTTGTGGCCAGTTGCTGATCATTCTTGTCTTTGTGATTGGACTGGGGGTGTAATGACCCCTTCTCGAATCTGAGCTCATAATGACCGTTGGCCTATTCCTGGAAATCCGTAGGCTATTCGGAAGGTGCAAAAGAGGGTTTCCTATTTTTTAGGATGTCTTTGTTCGAAGTTTTGACGGCAGTTTCCTTCTGGGTTTTTCGAGAGCTTCGCGGAGGTATGTTCGTTTCAGTTTTCTGAGCATTTCCAGGAATTTACTATTTTTAGTAAATTCTATTTTTGGCAGCTAGCAGGATTATCGCAAGGAGTTTATTTGCCCCTTTTAGTTGTCTCATTCAGTTGTGGGCTTCAGAATTCGGTCTTGGCGGAATAAGTGAATGTCACTTAAAAAATTAATAATAACGTTATATTTTAACGTTGACCTTGGCCTAGACTTGTTAACTTAATGTTATTTTAAAAAGAGGGAACTTGAAGGGGGGGGCGCCACATTGCATGGAAAGGGGGCGCCACTTTTGAGGATAAGCTTCTAGAAGAAGCCAATTGAAGCCTATAAAAGAAGGCATTGGGCTATCATTTGGGCATCTTGGTTTTAATGCATTGTTATGCTGCAGCTTTGGCTCTGGAACTGCTTCGGGGAATGAAGGCCTCCTAGCAAGGGCATCTCTTCATGCTTGCAAGACAGCATCTAGGGGTGAATTAATCTTTGATATTCGTATTTGCTTAAGTAGTACTTCAGTTATTTCATTGTCAGTTCTTTTGATAATATTAGAGTTTCAGACATTGTATTTCTGTATGAGATAAACCTAGGGTTTTCATTCATAAAGGAAAAAATACAAAAAAATTAGTTCTGGGTATCAACCCATTGTTTTAGTTTGGCTTAGGCGCCCCTCTTCTCAAATTTTCAGAATTAATAAAGCTTGCATTTATTTCCTAGAGCAAATCGCCCTTCTTCCACTTGGACGCCCCTTTGGGGTTTGGCATTGGTTTTTGTGTAACATTCTGGATGCAGATTTGATCAGTTTGATGATGCTAACTTGGGCGCCATACTCCTGAAGAGATTTTGCAACAGGAATCAAGAAGATTGATTAAGTTTTGCCAGAGTTATGAATATCTGAAGAAATTAATAAGGGCTGGTTTTTTCCTTCTTTCTAAGGGCAAATTTCACTTAATTTTGTAAGCTGACAGTAGTACTGGCAGCCTTCTCTATTAGTTCAATTTTCTTTTAAAATATTGTAATAGATTTCAGCTCCGCCTTATGGTAGCTACTTTCCCTATTGGGTTAGCAAGCACATTCTAGGTGTAGAGCATCCGCCCTATGGTAGCTACTTACCCTTTTGGGTAAGCAAGCACATGCTGGGTGTGGAGTAGTTTCATTTCAGTATTTCCATTAAAGCATTGTTATTAAGCTCACTCCGTCATATGGTAGCCCCTTACGGGTAGCACATACTTGACGTAGAGTTCTTTATTTGTAATTACTCCGTCTTATGGTCGCCCCTACTCCGCCTTGGATTGGGTAGCACATACTGGACGTTGAGTTCATTTCTTGCATCCTAGTGGCAAAGTATTTCAGTTTATTTGAGATTAACTTTTAATCTGGACGGAACTTGCTTGTGATGTTGTAATCCAAAGCCTAAAAGTTGAAAAAATTTGGCTCGGGATATTTCAGGGGGAGGCTGAATGATCAAACTCTTTATCCAGAGTCCTCTAATAGCAAGTTCTATTATGTCATTTCTTCTTTCATTTGTGCATTTGAAAGGTAAGAAAATCCAGAATCTTCTTGACCACATAACTAGGAATTGGAAGATTGGGAATGTTTTCAGAATGACTAGAAACAATCGTCTCCTGCATTTCAAATCCCTTCCTCAATAATTTTTAGTGGCATATTTCCATGCCCTTGTAACGTTCCTGGAACAAGAAACCTGTACTACGTTTTCTTCTTATTTCAATGTGATCCCATACCAGGAAACCCGTCTGTCAACCACTGGTAATTGGGCCACACCAACACAAAATGGAATCAGACAGTTGAATAATTAAATCCAATAGCAGTGAGAATGAAGACCTGCAAGATCGAAATTAATCACATGAGAAAAAAGTAATCATACTAAGGCCAATGGGACTCGAAATCACAGCTAATTACAGTAGCTTGAAGGCGCCTTAAATGAACAAGAACAAAATGCTATAATAAGTATACCCTAAGTCAGGAAAGACAAAGCCATATGTTACAAATAGCTGGAGGAAAAAACTGGCCCTGATATGTATAAGAATGTGAAATAGGAGGAATGGCATCCTCATCAATTGCCATGAAAGGACCTATACAAGAAAAGGAAGCTCAAAAGTTGTGGAAGTAAACTCTACAGTGGGCCAAAAAGAAATCATATGCATGGCCAGTAAATTAAGTAGCTAAGATGCTGATTAGGAGGAGGATAGTGATAACACAATGTGTGACAAATCTAGCGATTCAATCTAATATGGTTATTATCATCTTATCATCGGTTTATCTCTAAAACAGGCATCCTCATCTATTCCAAAACATTTAATCTTATTCAGCAATGATCAATATTACAACTACTGCCTATGATGGGTTTCCCTATTGTCATGACCTTCTGTACTCTCGAGTACTTTTACAAAGTAACCAATGATGGACACATACGTGACTGTACAAAGTCAGCATCATGTGGTCTATGGAAACTAGTTTTAAGTTTTAACCACTTGACAGGTTATTTATTATGTTTCTATTTGTGGAGTGTAAGCATTGCATGTTTTGCATTTCAGGAAGTTCGTGTGAGGTTTGCTGGCTTTGGGGCAGAGGAAGATGAGTGGGTCAATGTGAGAAAGGCTGTTCGCCAACGATCTATTCCGTGCGAGGCATCTGACTGTGTTTCTATTAGGCCAGGAGACACTGTGCTTTGTTTTCGGGTATCATTTTTCCAATTCATCCATGTTTCTTCTGCTTTACTCTTCTCTAGCTGAAGAACCTTTGCTATCTGTTTCACTATATATGGCATTGTTAAAAATTCTGTCTAAAATTGTATCAGGAAGGAATAGAACAAGCAATCTACTTTGATGCCTGTGTCATTGATGTCCAGAGAAAGCGGCATGATGTACGGGGTTGTCGTTGCAGATTTTTTGTTCGCTATGACCATGATCAAATAGAGGTATATGGCAATCTTGCATTGGAAAGTATGCAAGACTTCACCTGTAGTACGATTATTTGTGTTTTAACTGCAAAAACTCTTTAATATGTTGAATTCGCAGGAAAGAGTGCCCTTGCGAAGAGTCTATCGGCGACCAGAAACATGATTTCTATTGTTGTAATGCAAAAGATGAAGATAATTATCCTGAATATGTGGGTGCTGTACACTTCGGAGAAAGGGTTCTATGGAGGAAAGTTGATAGTATGTATTCTGTATTGTCTAGTATTTGATTGTGAAAAGAAGGGGTTATTAAAGAAATTTGCAGGAAATATTATCTAGGATTTGTCAGAATCCAGGCACTTTATTGTGCACGTGTATGGATGAAAGTTTAATGAGTTGGATGGACAATTTCAGGTTTAAAATGTTAAAACCCCTCTCGTAACTCTTTCTCAAGAAGCCATTAGCTTGGATTTTCTTTTCAGAAAAGCAGGTAGGATGTGTATTCTTATGTTGTGTCTGCAGGTACCTTAATTTTTTTTTTTTTTTTTTCCATTTTATTCTGTTGATGCACCTATATTTCCACCAAATCTTGGATCAACAAGGAGGAAGTTGCCTTACCCTTAACTGTGCCTTATTAAGGCCGGGTAAGCTTAAATGGAACCTACTTGTTCAGAATGAAGAAACTATGACACATCTAGTGTGATCATTACCAGATTTAATCATAGCATCTAGCCGTAAAAAAATTATCCATTTATCCATTTATGATGATATTGGTTATCAAAATTGCCACAATATTTGTTGATAGAATTTTGAGACCTGGCCTTTTTTCTTCTTAAACAAATTAATGCCGCCAAATATGCACCTTCATGATATATAAGGTAACATTATGTTAAAAATCATTGCGGGTTCATTTTTTATAGGTTCATTCTCTGCCAAAGGGACCATAATTGATTTTCTTTGACTTATCCCTTTGAATATTTTTAGGTGACAATTAAGATGACAAAATTAATATCAAATTCTTAGAGGAGAATAATTCACTTGAGAGTATCACCACAAAGTGAGGGTTACAGATAGTGGATGGGTACTCTTGAAATAATTTTCTACGAGTGTACTCTTTTTGAGTTTAAATTCATTGAGTGTGTGGCTGATTGTTAATGACTTGCTCTTTCCCATGACCAATGGAAATATTAATTGTTGCATAGAGTATTAGTGTTTTTCTTAGGTTTAGGGCATAGGGATAGGAAAAACAATTCCACTCTTAACGTCAAAGAAAACTTGTTAGCAAGTTCAGGTTAAAGTTAGATGGCTCCTATCTTCCCAATAATGGATCTAATCTTTCGAAGGTTGGTAGGAGAGGGAATGTCCAAACTTGTGTCAATCTTGTCGTGGTTGATTGCAATACCTTAAACAAAGGTGATGATTTCTAAAGTCTTGCTTGATGGCACCCCAAACATGCATTTGGTTAGGTTAGGGATAATTTTGTACATCCTAAGGTGGTCAAGGATATTAAGGTCGTCAAGTTGGGCTCATTGCAAGGATTTTCCTTGTAAATTATGTACATAGGAATTTATTGTCCTATGAATAATGCTATGGAAAATATTCGTTGGTAATGTTCTACTAGTGTTGTTGAGTCCAAAAATACATTACATAATAAAATTTGCTCTAGTGTGTGCTAAAGGTTGTTTTGGGTTGATCTTCAACGGAAAAATTTATTTGGTCATACTTCATATGTGGGTGGTAGGATCAATGCTGATGTTAATATTGCAAAATACAAAAAAATCGTTTGGGAAAGCTAATTGTACGTTTTAGAGGTCTATGGATTTGGATAGTTTCATTTTTATTGAAATTAGGGGCTAAGTAGGAAACCCAATCAAGATAGTCTACAAGGTGGGACATACCTTAAGCAACTTTCTAAGCTCTTATTGGGCCATTATTTAGAATTTTTTTGGGTGAAATCACTAGGCCAAGGCAATAAGAAAAGTAATTAGCCACATATATTAGAATAATCCCAATCAAATACAACTTATACTCATGAAGAAGGTTGGTGTATTTGAGAGCCATTATTTAGATTTTTTTGGTGAAATTCACTAGGCCAGGTTAATAAGAAAAAGAATAAGCCACATGCATTTGAATAGTCCAATCAAATACAACTACATGCTTATGAAGAATATTGGTGTATTTGCCCTTTTTTAATCAGGGGAAATTGAAAACTAAAAAATTGAATTTAGTTTAGGTTAATAAAAAAAAGGAATAAGCCACATGCATTTGAATAGTCCCAATCAAATGTAACTTCATACTTATGAAGAATATTGGTGTATTTGTCCTTTTTTAATCCGGGGGAAATTGAAAACTACAGGATTGAATTTAGTTTCAGGTTCAATGTCTATTGCGTTTTTTTTATCATAAGGCCATTGGCATTACTACTCACATGGGGCTACAGGCAAATCAACATCGAGACCAATACCAACATCACTGTATTTGAAGCAATTTAACTTTTTTAGTCAGGGTTAAAATGACTTTTAAGTCATATTTAAGACAAGTTTCAAGGTTTTTTTCATTTTCACGTTTTTAATTTGACACATTTAAGACATGGCAAGGTGTTGTAACGCAGTCGTTCAGTTATGTTTTCATTTACAACACCTCTACTACATCTTTACAACACTTTTACAGCACAAAAAAAAATGACTCATTAAAATGTTGTTTGCATATGGTTAGGGTGTTGTTTGTATGTTGTTGCCACATTGTTTCAAACCCGTTTGTGTATTTTTATTAGTGTCAGTAATTTGTCATTTGGTTACTATTTTTTGTCATTAGTATGTAGCTTTATTGTTGTAGGTTGTCATTGAAGTGTTGTTAGGATGATGTTTACTTGTCATAAGGGCGTCGTTTGGTTGCCATTAGGGTGTCATTTAGTTACCGTCAAGGTGCCATAAATCTAATTTTAAATTAATAAAAAAAATATCATTTATTATTATCTAATTAAATACTAATAAATAACAATCATTTGGCTATGGTTCAACAGTTGATTGGCAATGAAAAAGTATATTGTCACCATCGGGTCACAAGTTCTAGTCACAAAAAATGATTTCCCAATAAATTTGGCATGCAAAGCATGTGTAATAGCACGCCCAAAGAATGGGCATCATTCATGTCCCATGAGTGAGGCCCCACCAACCTTTTTTTTTAAAATATCAGAGCAAACACAACTAATAACAAAAAGCTTTCTATTGTTATTTTGTCAACTATTTTTAAACCTTGACTTCCTAATGCTCTTCGCTCAAGTGACTCGGCTAGGCACAAGGGAGGTGTCCACACTAGTGTAATAGATGAAAACTAAAACATTGAAATACATCAAATATAAACATTAAAGAATTATTTAACTTGTTTGTAAATAAATCAAATATAGTGAAATTTATGGTTATCACGTAAGGTAACCGATCATCATCCTCATAATGGTTGAATGTCATAAATGGTTGCATTCATGAAGCAATAACAAACATAATAATTTTTTTGTTTATTTATATATCGGTGAAGGATATAAATTAAATAAATATTTTCAATCAAAGCAATCACTCATCTTTTTTAGAGTAGTGTAAATGAGATTATTATAAAACTTACATGTCCTCTTATAATAAGTTTATTGTGTACCTTGAATGTTTTAAATCAAACTCATTCCTTTTGAGAGTGTTGTTATTTAGAAATGCTTTTGGACATTCAAAAGCTTTATGCCCAACTTTTCCACATTTAAAGCATTTACCCATGAATTATCTTCCGCTTTCTCTTCCAAAGTAACCTCTACCTCTAAAAGAAAACCCTCTTCCCCTTTGGGTTTGATTATGATTTTGTGAAGTTCTTGCTTCCCCTTAATAAGTATGTTTTCTTTCATTATTTATTTGTCATCTTACTCTTGAGAATCTTCCTCTACTTATAGAGTTAATTTGTTGCCTCTTAGAGAAATTTTTCTCCACCTTCAATGAACTTTGATAGGCTTCTTCCACCGACTTTAACTTAAACTTTCCAAACTTATCTTGAATGGAAATACGAAGTTCATTTACATACCTTAATAGATTCTCTTGATCATCTTGCATATGACCAATTATAATGGTTAATTTGTAGAACTTTTCTATATATACTTTCACACCCAACTCATATTGTCTCAAGTTTTGCAAAATTTTTAACAAACTCAACTGATAATCTAAAGGCAAGCATTGACATTTTAGCTTTGTGACCCTCATCTCCCAAGTTATGCTTCTATCTTTTGCTTCTTCTCTCCCTTTGTAGCTACACATGCTCCCACTATAGGGATGCTTGACCTCCCAACTTGGTGCATGGAAACTTCACTTTTTTGGGGTCTTCCATTGACTCATAGTCAAAGTTTTTATCCATTTTCATGATCCAATCTATGATCTCCTCAATGCTCAAACTTACTCTATACTAAGGGGTGTCCAGCTTTGCTTCGCTTTCTATCTTTGCAACAACTTTAAGAAATCTATTCTCAGGGTCATCCAATATCTCCTCCACTTGAATCTCTTGAGTCATTGGCTTCTCATAATCACTTACATCATCATTAGTAGTTTCCCTTCTTTGTGTTGTCTCCATTACATCCAACCTTTCCTCTTGACATCTATGTGAAGTCTGCAACTCTAGATGCCCTTCCTCTTCCTCTAAGATTTCCTTTTATTTCCATATCTTCACCATAATGCAAGATTCTATTTCACATCTTGCAACTTGACTCACAAGAGTCTCACATGCACAACCAATCAACACAAACCTTGCTGTATAGATTAGATCGCCTAAATAGAGGGGGGAGAGACACAAAAAAGGGGGTAAGAGGGTGCAAGGGCGAAATGTGGGGTGCGGGCAGTCATTCATAGCCTTGAAATCCTATCAGTCCATATATATGGGTAAGTGCACGAAGTTGGGGGGCCAAAAAGCGGACACATTTTGCGTTCAAACGGATTTCAATGTTTTCACGTACGCGGTTTAAAAAAGGTGTGTACGCGGTCTTGACACATTATTGAGCTAGGATTGTGTACGTGGTTTTACTCTTTAAAACCATGACAGTTTTAGTCTTTAAAACCACGTATGCGATATTGTTGTTATAAAAGCTCATACATAGAATAGTTTATTATTAGATTGGCATGCATGGTATATAAATGAAATAAACATTAAGTATAAGTTTAGTTTCTTATACATAATGTTATATTTTATTTATATACTTTCAGGGTGTTTGAGAGTGGTTTCAGACCTCTAGGAGCTATAATGCAAATTGTAGGCTTTGGAGGATCTTATCATATTTCAGATTTTTAGATTCTAAGGTTTCAGGGTTTCAGACTTAGCCATATTTTAGAGTTTCAAAATTTTAGGGAGACATCATAGGATGTATGAAGGTTGCATGAAGGGATGTAGGTATGATAGAATAATATGAAAATATCTCTCATAAAATGCCACAAGTCAATCCCACCCCATTCCTTGTGCACCCCCTAAGGTATACACTCTGGGATAGATACATCAGTGAGTCCTCAATGAATACAAGAACCATCTAATGCAAACAATCATACACAACATGATTTACAGTTCTAGGATACATTTCTAAAACAATCCCATGGAGAAAACACACACCTCACTTCTTTCATTCCATAGATCGTGGATATTTCTACCAAATTTTGATAGATTTAAGTAGTTTTTTACTTTGTTAGTTATTCTCAATTAATCGATCACCCCCGTCAATTAATACCCAGTTAAAAAATCTTTGCCATTGTGATTGGACCCTAAACCCTAAACCCTATACCTTAAACCCTAAACCCTATACCTTAAACCCTACGCCCTAAACCTTAAACCTTAAACCCTAAACCATTCGATTTAGTCTAAATTAGCATCCTTTAGAGTAAGAATTACATTCACAAGGCTCAATAGGGCCCAATTCACATCACTGATTGCCCTAATTGACTAATTGGTTCAATTTGTGATGACATTGGGGCTAACTGAGCCCAAAATCACATTATTTAGTCACAAATAGGTTCAACGAGCTCAAATTGTCCCGAATTGCCTATTGTCATAGTTTTTGAAAATGATGAAAAAATGGTGAAAATTTCAATTTAAAAAAAATGACTATTTTTTTTGAATTTTGCTTAAAAATGCCAGAAATTTTGAAAAATTCAAAAAAATTGATTTATGGCCAATTTGATTTTTACCCCAAAAATGTTTAAAAACAAGTTTGATCATTCTCTGCAAAAAGTAGCTAGCATTCCCTATAATTTACAAAAATCATTTCACTTTTTGTGAGTTGCGTAAACACACTTTCTCTTTTCACAAGTTGTGTAATTTGTAAATATGTTTTGGGTTTTTGTGCAATTTGCAAAATCTCTTTAGGTTCTTGTACAAATTATGAAAATGTTTTTAAGTTTTCCCTAATCGTGCAAATAAGCTGTCCACTTTCCCGATTGTGCAATTTGCAATTTTTTCTTTTCACTCCTGTGCAACTGTTGTGATTATTTCTTTGAGCCATGCAAGTGAGACTTAGTCTTCCCAAAAGTTTCACATTTAAAACAAAATTATCAACATGTATATCAAGTGTGGTGGTTTTGCATATGCTTGTGAAGTGTTTGACAAAATGACATAGTAAGACGACTTATCATGAAATGTGATCATTGCAGATTACAAAAGACATGGGTGACCTTGCCAGGTTTTGACAATCTTTCATCAAAATGCAACGAATGGGTGTCCAACCTAACCACTTTAGCTTTTCCAGCGTACTCTCAACTTGTACCAAAATAAAAGCTTTGGAACAAAATATCGACATCCATGCAAGCATAATGGAAAGCGAATTTTTATCAAACATTGTAGTTGCAAGTGCTCGGATAGATATGTATGGACAATGTGGAAGCATCTTCAAGGCACTTGAAGTGTTTGACCAAATGCCCAAGTGAAATGTTGTCCAATGGAATACAATAATCTTTTTAGATGTTCTAAGTGATATTTTCATAAGCGCTGATGGTGAAGCCTTTACATTGCATAAGTTTCCTTTAATCATCAAGGGAGTGGGATGAGCATTCTGTGATGAAGGATATTTGAGGATGTTTTATGATGGAAAGATAAAGAAACATGTAATTGCGGCTGTCTATAAAATGTATCAGCTCGAATATCACATACAAGCATACAAGAAAGCTCTGGTGGTAATTGTCCATGCAATTCCAATGATAAAATTTACATGCATAGTGATGTGGTCACTCATGTTGCAGTCCCCACAACAGACTTCTTTATGATAGGTAGCTATGATGGTCACATAAAATTTTGGAAAAAGAAGCCATTGGGCATAGAATTTGTGAAGCATTTTTGCTCTCATCTTGATCCTATTAAAGGCTTGGTTGTTAGTGCAAATGGCTTACTCTACTATTTGATTTCCAATGATCATTCAATAAAGATTTATGATGTGGTCAACTATGATATGATGGTCATGATCTATTTGCCATTTGTTCTTGGCACTGTTGAATGAGTTTTCAAGCAAGGAGATGTTAAAGCGAAGCTTGCAATTAGTGTCCAAAACTCACTTGATATTCAGATATATGATGCACATACTGGTAGCATTGAACCTATCATTTCAAACAAGATCCACAGTGGACCAGTAAAAGTTATGAAGTATAATCATGCTTTTGACATGGTGATATCTATAGACAATAAGGGGATCAAAGCCCTGATGGAGTTGTATCTACTCCAAACAAATAATGGAGAATATATTTTTATAAGATGTCGTAGTTGCAATTTCCTGGTGGATATGTATAGAAAATGTGGAAGCATCCAAAAGACACTAAACTATTCGACAAAATGCCTCAAATAAATGTGGTATCGTGGATTGTGATGATTGTAGGATATGCAAAAAATGAGAGTTTTGAAAAGGCATTAGATATCATTAAGGAATGGAATTAGGATCATGAATAAATCATATGATGGAATTATGAAATCAAATGGTTGTGGAGGTATAACATCACATGGTGACAACATAAGAGGTGTGTATCCACACCAAGGAGAGATAAAAAAAATCTTCCAACGGGTGCAATTGTTATCGATTTTGCTTATCAGATCCATTTAGAGGTTGGAAACAAAATGGTATCTATTTCTCTCAATTTCAGCTTGTTTCTATTTAAAGAAGTAAGAAACTAGTAATAAGGGTGTGGTAGAAGATCCTGTTTGTTTGTGCACACATGATCCAGACGATCACGAAGAGCTCCTCTTTCTCTTGGGAAGAATGACATGTAGATAAGAAAGCACTCATGCAAAGGGGTTGTTAGATGGGTAGTAAGGTGGATTGCCTAACATGAGCTAGATCCAAGAAGCGCAAGCGTACTAGGAGGTTATCAATCCACTCTCAAAACAGTTAAGTTGAAAGAAATGAAGATAAAATATTTGCATCAAATAACATAAAAGATTGAAAGGAAATGCAAGAAGAAATAAATGCTTGATAAAGGAAATAGACTAATTATTGCAAGTAGTGGGTCAATACTAATGCTAAAGGGTCAGGTTAGGTTCAGAAGATAGATGAGGTCTCTGTGAACAGGCAGGGACACATAAAGTAGAATTTAGCTGAGGGCAGGTAGGTAGAAATAACTTACTATTATTTCTTATCATAGTGACCGTCGGTGGTTGGAATGACTGTCAGTGGTTATGTTGACCGTCGACAGTTCTGCTGACCGTCAACGATTGGGTGACCATCGATGGTCAGGGTGACTATCGATGGTTCCTGTGGAATCTGAGTATGTTCAAGAAAGAGGCTAGTTCAGGTTGTAGAAAGGGTTCAATAAATGTTATTGGGATCTGATTAAGGTTAGGGGGTCAGAGGGTAATAAACAGAGGGGTCTGGGTCAGAAACCAAGTAAACCAAACTTAAAAACTAGAGATATACTTAGTTGGTTGCTTGATGGCTGGTGGTTGATCATGGAGTAATTTTGACAGAGTAACGGTACTTTGCCCAAAGAACAATTTTGGCTAAGGTTCGGGTCTCTGTCGTGGTTTCTAGCTTACTAAAGGGAAAACCTACAAAAAAGTTTGATATCCCCTAATGGCTGTCGATTGTTTGATGGATGAATACTTGGATTATTAAAATTTGGATCCCTTTCACCTCTTGCTCCCCTTGTTTTATAAGCAAATAGAGATGGAGGTATAAGGTTTCATAGGAGGTTCGGTTGGTTTTTGTGATGTGTTAGCTTGCCGTCTGTATTAAATTTTGGCGTGTTAGTTTGCACACAGCTTGAGTTATCTTTGTGGCTAGGAGGTGGGGACCTAACCGTCGATGGTCAGGGTGACCGTCGGTGGTCATGATGACCATTGACAATTGAGTGTCCAGAGGTAAAGGGGTCAAGATGGATAAAAAGGGTTGGATTAAGGGTTAGAGGTGAAAGTTAGTGAGTTGGTTAGCTTAGTTAACTAACTTGACTTAGGGTCCAATGGGTTAGTGGGTTTGGGCATCTGGGAGGTCTCGAGGCATTTCGACATCTAGAACTATTATGTGTGGTTTTCTAGTGTCTACATTTTGCCCATTTTTATTATGTAGTTTGTGTTAGCAAGCTGTGAAACAAAAATGGATTGCAAGTTGAAGGTATGGTTGTCTCGAGTATGGGAGGAGGTGTTCCCCTTCAAATCAAGATTTGTGAGGTGAAACTGAAATCAAGTCAGGGTTTGACAAGCAATTTATGGCGAGTCACGAGGTTGGTGACAATGCTGGTTGGGAATTCGCACAAAATGTGACTAAGTACGATAGCCGAGATCGTGCATAGACTAAGTTTCCATGGTAAAAATAAGGTCAGTTCTAGAAGGATGGGTGACGGGGTAATCAGGCCACAACATTAGGCATACCTGATTGGGTTATTCTTATCGAGTCTCCTAGAAGGGGTCAATGTTTTCGTGGGTATCTTAGGTAGGAAGTGCTCCCGTAAAAAAACACAAATGGTCTGGTGTGCACTAGATGGTGCAAATTCAAATGGCCAACATGGCAAGGTTGGTTGGTGTGGTTAAAAAGACCAAGGCAAGGTCATCGTAAAATATGCGATAGTTCAGGCCAAAATGGCCAACGTCGAGGTGGACGTGGCTGGGTGGTTGGTTGGTTGGAGAGGGTGTTCTTCGAAGGTTGGTTTTGGTTTGGTGGAGAAGGGTAATCTATAAAAAGGTGACACTAAGGTGTGGGTGCCAAAATTTGCAAAAAAAGAGGAGACCCTGATCGTTGATGGTCATGGGCTCCAAATCGACCGTCGACGGTCAAGGGGAAACCCTAAAAGCACAAAGGATAAAAAGTGAGAAAGACAAGTCATTTTCAATTTTGACTTTCACAACTTCCCGACTCTCGTGTGTACCAATGTTTTTGGCATGTTGTGCGGGGTTGCTGATGAGGAGATTACGGATTGGTGATTGGTGTGAGATTTATGTTGAGTTGATCTAGAGTGGGATCGAGGATGCAGGGTGAATGAGGACATGGTCGAGTAGCGAGAGCTAGGATTCCTCCTTGGTGATGGTCGAGGAATGAGGTAGGGGATACCTTAAATTGATAGGATAGGTTGATTTGGTCATTTCTTAGTTGAATTTTGTTAGTTTTTTGTTGGTTTGGGGGAGGGATTTGGGGTTTTGACCTAGTTTTAGGTTAGGTTGTGATTTGTTAAAATTGACAGGTAAAAATCAAGATTGGGGGTGTAGGTAGGTTGGGGGTAGGGTAGAGGTCAAAATTTGGGTAAGTAGATGTGGGATAGGAGTGGTTTGGGTGGGTAATTTTAGGGTTTTTACTATCGACAATCACAAACAGTGACCGTTGGTGGGCATACCCGACCCTCGGCGGTCGTAGTCGATTGTCGACGATCGAAAACCTAGTGTTAAAGGATTAGCCAACCATTGATGGTCATAATGATTGTCAATGGTCGACCAAAATGGGGTAATGTCTTTGAAAAAGGGCTAAGGCAAAGAGGTAAGTTTAAAATGCTTTAGCATTATAATGGTAGGGGGAGCATTGGAATAGGTTGATAGAAAAAGAATAGGTGTGATTGTGTAGGATAAATAAGGTGGAAAGGGGTTGAAGTCTCTGGGTAAAGTAGTTTGATAGAAAATTAAGTGTGTTTTCTAATGAATTTTGCAAGCACGTGATTAGATCCAGATGAGGGATCAAGTTCCTCAGATCTTTACAGAGATCCATGGAGGGATGACATATGGTGACTAGGCACATATGGAGGAGGTGGGCCTCGGAGCTATGATGCATTACCAACACGTGCGTGAGATGCGATGATGACCATGGCCCTCATCAAGAGATGTGATCCGACCATGAACACTTTTCTCCTATCGATGGGCCAGATGACCGTCCTATTAGAGGACATTCATAGGATCACACGACTACCCATTCGAGGGGAGTTGATATATCATATTGAGAGCGAGGAGAGAGATGATCACATGGAGCTCCTATATGATGATGATTTTATGTTTTTTAGGAGGCATATTGGTGGCTTTAGTTACAATCCATTGTATCAAAGGGCTATAGATGATCAGAGGTTGATGACGACGAGGATGACAATTTCTTGCTTTGCATTACCATATTCAAGTAGTGGGAGGTTTCCATATTTGCTGTTGGGAGTTTTGGTGGAGATGTTATTTGGTTAGTAATGTTTGAGTGGGCACCTATTTTGTTGGTACAAATATATAGAGAGTTGTGAGGGTTTAGAGCATATAGGAGATATGGCATCAATGTGGGGTTTGTGCTGCAATATTGGGCTTATGAGCATATCCAGGTTCTGAGATCGATGGGGTTGCCATGGGAGGGATACACCCAAATGGACTTTAGAGTGGGCTTCATGCGGTGGAGGGGTGACTACACACTCACAAGAGCTAGAGGAGGTATGAGGGATATCGATTGGTTCAAGGGGGCATTGGATGCCCTTGGAGATGTAGTTTGGAGGCCATATGTTAGCTTTCTAAGGTGGGCCCACTACACTCGACACATTTTGTCAATGTAGAGTTATAGATGGATTTTTGGGAGGAGAGACAGTGAGAATGAGCTCATCCCTTTTGATAGGGTTTATAGGTAGTTAGGCCTGGTACAAGGGATTCCAGGCCCATTCTTGAGGTACAGGCAAGAGGATGCCAAGTTTTTGCTTTTAGCGCCACAGTCAGTGGAAGTGGTTCTTGATTGTGAGGAGATGCTTGTTAGAGCAGAGATTGATGATGTCAATTTTGTCGATGGTTATGCGACATGGTATCAGGCCATCTATGCAGATATATATTTTAGATGGGTTGATGGGGGTAGGCAGCCCATGGATGTGGACTCAGCTGGTGGGGGTCCATAGGTACAGGTACAAGGAGGTGGCCCTGATGGACAGGTAGGAGCAACGTTAGCTATTGCATAGTTCCAAATCATAGCTGTACAGGGGTAGTTGGCCACATTAAAAGGCTAGGTTTCTACCTTACAAGGATAGTTAGCCCTCGTGACAGGTGAGAGGGATAAGGGTAGGACTTCACTAGGCTTGGTGACCTAGGAGAGGGACACCCTGAGATAGAGAGGAGCAACTACAGCACCAACAAGACCACCAGGTAGCATCCTTATGGCATGGTACTTGGCCATCATTGAGGAGTTGCATTATTATGAGGCCATAATTCTGACACAGTGTTCTGATCAACCTCAATGGGGTGAGTACAGATCTAGCTTGGCAGATGGTGTAGGTGTAACGACTTGGTCACTTTGGTGGGTGGACAAGTAGGCACCTCAGGGGGGTAGACACTAGATGGCAGTAGTAGTGTAGGAGGGGCTAGTGGTAGTGGTGCCCCGAGGGCATAAATTTATGATATGATATGTATAGATGTATATGATTTTGATATCGCCATGTGAGCCGATGTAATTAGATGTATATATTTTTTAGAGAGAAATGCACATAATTATATGTACTATTTATTTTGATGAGAGATGATGTATATGATGCGATGATGATATATATATGCTATTTTAATGGTTCATGGTTCATCGTTTTGATGTTTATGTTTATTATGATTATGCTTATGAGATGTAGACTCCGTAGCTTAGGCATGTGATGATTATGGATGATGCTTTGTTTTATGCATGGTTATGGTGTTTATGATTATGGTTCCTTGGTGGTGATGTTTTGATTATGGATGTGATGTTATGATGATGTGGTTTATGAATCATGGATATGTGATACTCATGGTTATGGATATGTAATGTGGTTTATTTTATATATGGTTATGATGTTGTGATGTTTATGGTGTTGATTATGATAGTTACGATGTTTTGATTATGGTTATGATGATGGATATGATGATATGATTTATAGTTTATTTTGTTGATGATAGCACATAAAGTAAGAGATAACAAAACTAGATGTGTGAAATGAAATGAAGATCACGAGACATACGTCTAAGTGAATACATGAAACAATTATGAAAGGATACAAAAAAGGCATGATGATTCTTCATTGGTAAGGACTAAACAAAATCGAAGTTAGATTGGCTTAATGAACATAAGCCCTTCGAATGCTTCACATTATCATGCATTGGTTGATAAAAAGGTGTCTTGATCACATTGTGTCAAGTAAGCTCAAATTCCCTTGATTTGTAGATGGTATAAAGGGGAGATAGGTGATGTGAAGGGGAGTGTAAACTTCTAAGGGTTGGTTAGCCCCTTCTATAGGTGACCTAAGAACCATAATAGACAGTCCATGTTTTAATGCAGGGTGTAGATTGATTGATACAAGAAGTCTACTAATGCTATATACGAAAGCTGATTGCAACTTTCTTGGGATAGCTTGTTCTTGATTTTGATATAGGGTCATTTATTGTTTGTTTTGATAGGTTTGTGAAGCTGATCGATGCAGGAAGCTTCAAATGATTGTTTTGACAAATTTGACGTAGCTATCCTTCAAGGGAGTGGACCAAGTTTAAGTTTGTTCATTTTGGTAGCTATCCTTCAAGGGAGCAGTTTATCCTTTTAAGCAATTTAGTTTTTAGGTAGCTATCCTTCAAGGGAGCAATTTGCATGTTGGAGATGTTTGACCCAAGTGATGTTTTGGTATCCCAAATTGTTTTGATGCTAGATTAGACATGGACAAGTCTATTTAGGCTTATAGGTTTACCTTTATGAGGGCAAAACTTAGAGCACAAGTGGTTAATGATAGGTAAAAGGGGTGGTTTTGAGAGACAATGACCATGGAATTTAGTCTGATTAGGGATGAAAAGTATCCATGATAACCATGCCATGGATAAATCCATGGTACCCATATTTAGGATTCGGTTTTGATTGTGATATTTAATCACATGGGTCTATGTTGTAATTGGTTGTCCTCAAAATGGAGGAGATGAAAGTGTGAGGAATGTGAAAATATCATAAATCAAAGGATGAGCTTAAGTTAGACAAAAGATGAGTCTGATCCCTGTTTAACAAAATAAAGGACGTAGATGCGAAGCATTAAGAGGCTCAGGTTCTAGTTTGCCTTTAAGAGAAGATAAATGATAAGCTCCTAATCCATACTTGTGGGTTATGATGTAGGGTCAAAGCCAATTAAAAACAAACTTTCCTTGCTTGCTTTTATCCATATTGGTCACATGTTGATTTTTCTTCAGGATGAGGTCTTCGATGTTGAATTCTCATTCTATCAGGTGCTTCTTATAGGCATGCTTGATTTACTCTTGATATAAATGAAGGTGGTTAAGCACTGCTAAGTGGTGCTTGTCAAGTATCTCAAGTTGTGCTACATGCTCTTGATGATAGTCGCTCTTAGAAATGATGTCTTGCAAAGATATGCAAAGAGAGGGAATCTAGACTTTGAGAGGCAATTTTGCCTCTGATCTGAAGACCGAAGAGAAAGCGGTAGCACCCATGGAGGTTTGAATGCTAGTGCGATAGGCCCATAAAGTGAAGGGGATGTGCAAGTGCCAATCCAAACCAGAAATACTGACCATTTTGGTTAACATCTTGTTGAGGGTTTTGTTAGAGGCTTCTGTCTGTCCATTTGCTTGTGAATGATAAGGTGAGGAAAAGCTTAACTTGATGCCAAATGCATCACAAAGACCTTGAACTTGTTTATTTTTGAAATATTTGCCATTATTGGTGATGATCTTATGGGGAACACTAAAACAATAGATGATATGATGATTGATGAAATCGACTATCTTGTTGGCTTTGGTTGAGATGAGAGGAATAACCTCCACCCACTTGGTGAAATACTCGATGGTGGTGATGATGGAATGGTGCCACTGTGAGGAATGAGGATTGATTTCCCCAATGAGATCTAGTCTCCATTGTGAGAAGGGCCGAAATTCCTTGGATACTTAAATGCCATAGGCTAGCACATGATGTAAATTGGCGTGCTATTGACATTTAACACACTTCTTTACATAACCACAACAGTCTTGGTTGAGGGTGGGCCAATAGTAACCAAGGTGAAAGATACGTTTAGTGACATCTAAACCTCTCAAGTGTTCCCCACAGATTCCATCATGTGTTTCCTTGAGAGCATGGGAAGCTTCATGATTGCGTAGGCAACGGAGAAGGAGGCCGTCGAAACCGTGCTTGTAAAGGATTCCCTCGAGTATGGTATAATGAGAGGTACTCTAAACAAAAGCTCATCAGGCATTCCTAGAGATGTTGGGGGAATGATTTCGAGGTCGAGGTAGTTAAAGGTTTGCTCGTACCAAGTGTCTGATGGAGATGCCTCCACACTACAAATAGCAGGGAGGTCGGATTGGATATAAGAGGATGTAATAAAATGATGAATGGTGACAAAGAGATTAGAATCGATAGCTTGAGATGGGATTTGAGAAGCAAGGGAAGCCATTATATCCATAAATTTATTGGTAGATCATAGAATAGATTGGAGAAGGTAATGATCAAATGATGCTAAGAGTACATCTACCCACTGTTTGTACTTTTTCAAGAAATCATTCTTAAATTGGTAAGATCCATTGACTTGGTTGACCATAAGTTGAGAATCGCCAAAGACACCGATCGTCTTAACTCCCAAGGCTAGAGTGGTTTGGAGAGCTATTACTAGGGCTTCATACTCAACCATATTATTGGTACACTCAAAATCAAATTTGAAATAAAGAGGAAGAGGTTTGCCATCGAGAGGAGTGGAATAACCTAGCACCCCCACTGCACTGACATTTCAAGCTGTTGAAGAACATGGTAATTTGGTAGGTGATGTCCTCTTGAGAAAGAGTCAGGATGGATTCATCCAGAAATGTAAGAGGAAGTGGTTGGTTGTCTAGAAAAGGAGCTTTGGCCAATTGATTGACAATAAATTTCCCTTCAATTGAATTTTACTAGAGGAACTCAAGGTCAAACTCAGCTAGGAACATGAGCCACTTAGCCATACACTGGTTTTGGTATGGTTTAGAGTGCATGTACTTGAGTGGGTTAGTGTTGGTGATGACAAAGGTTTTGTGATTGAGGAGGTAATGATGAAGTTTGGAATCCACAAAGACTAAGGCGAGGCAAAGCTTCTCGGTATGGGTGTATTGAGCCTCATACTTTATAAGTGTTTGACTTATATAGTAGACAACTTGCTCTTTGTTTTGTTCATCACGCTTAGCAAAAATTGCCCCCAAGGAATGGTCAGTGGTGGAGATATAAAGATAGAAAGGTTGGTCCTCTTTAGGAGGGATAAGAATGGGTGGAGAAAGAAGGTACTCTTTGAGTGAATCAAAGGGTTGTTGACACTCCTTATTTCACTTAAAGGATTTATCTTTCTTGAGAAGGTGAAAGGGTTGACATCTATTTGATAACTGAGAATTGAAGTGACAGATGGATTGGAGCTTCCCCTGCAGGCTATGAAATTGCTTAAGGTGGGTTGGATGTGGCATGTCTAGGATCACTTTGATTTTGGCAATGTCTACTTTGATTCCTCAAAGAGAGATGATAAATTCAAGAAGCTTTCCAAATAAGACCCCAAAAACACATTTCTTGGGGTTGAGTCAGACATGGAAATGGATTAGGTGCTCAAAGATAATTTTGAGAATATGGAGATGATCTTTGTGATGTTTGGATTTCCTAATGAGATCATCTACATAATTCTCCATGATTTTGTGGATGACATCATGAAAAATGTAGGTCATTACACAGTAGTAGGTTGATCCAGCATTCTTCAAACCAAATGGCATGACCCTATAGCAAAAGTTTTCGCAAGCGGTGATGAAAGAAGTCTTATGCTGATCCTAGGGGGAAATCAAGATTTTAATGTATCCCAAGAAACCATCTATGAGAGATACCATCTTGTGGTCAGTTGTAATATTAACAAGTTGGTCGATGCTAGACAAAGATAAGTCATCCTTTGGACAAGCAATATTGAGGTCATGAAAGTCAATACAGAGATGAAGTCCCCCTGTGGGTTTGGTAATAGGGACATATAAGAGGCACTGAAGCTCTTATTTGACTAGAAGGGCAATGCGAGGGTGCATCCTGCAAAGCTTTTGTCTAACAGGCTTAGCATCGAGACAAATGACAATGTTGTGGAGAGATATAGAAGGGTTGATTCCTAGCATATCCTGATAGGACCAAACAAATGCTATGTTTTGGTCACAAAGGAAGGGTAATCCTATTGCTCTATGGAATCTAAAGATTGACCAATATTTATAATGCGAGGGTTATCCTGAGTACCCAAGTTGACGTCAATAGTGGATTCATTCAACATGGTTTGGTTCTTAGGAGGAAGGGATTTTTGGATAGAAGACTACCCCACACCAAGATAGGTGAGAATGGAATCATCATCCTGACATTGGATGGTGTGGATGGTAGGAGAATAATTCTCTACCATGTCAAGATGAATTAGAGGAAAGATTTTAGTTCGGTTTCCCTTTTGATAGGTCAGGGGGCCCAAACTAACGATATCGACTAAAAAAAAAGTTAGGAGGGATGATTTAAAAATCTTTAGACTTTGAGGGAGATGGGGTTGGTGAGGATGGGATGTCTTCCTCAATGGTGGTGATGGGTTTGGGTGAATCAGTGGGTTCTTCTGGTGGTATGAATCCAAGGCCAAATAGCTCATGAGGTTTCTGGGTTTTGATCAATGGTAGCTCGTGGGGTCCATGTTCATAACGGTCGAGGCCAAATCCCTTCTAGGCACACCTGTGAAGGGGCAATATGGCAAATGTTGGTTTGTCCAAATAAGATAAGTCAGAGGTGGATGGTTAGATAAAAGAGGTGGTGGAGGAAGCAGGAAGCAGATGATCAAGTCCCCCATAGATGAAATTGGTTTGGTGGTTGGGAAGCTTGAAAGGAATGATGGTTTTGATATTGGGGTCGTAATTAGGATCATGGTCAAGGTTCCCATTCTCTTGAGTAGGGAAGGCATCCAAGGCCAAAAGATGATACTCTCATAGTGAGAGACATTGAAACGTAGGTTTCAAGAGGTCCTCTATGGGGATTGGAGAAGAAGGGATAGATGAGATAGTTGAAGCTTCATTGATGGTAGGGGTGGAGTTGTTGTTGGTTTGTGGTGAGGTGGATGAGCGAGGAAAAATAACATCATTGGGTCGATACGTCATGTTGCAATGTGCAAAAGGACTTAGGTCAGCTTGTATGGTGATGACCTGACCCTCGTGTTCAAATTTGACACATCGATGTAAGGTGGATGGGACATAAATCATGGAGCAGATCCAAGGTCATCCAAGTAAGATGTATTGGAACTCACCTTCTACGATGTAAAAAATCTCTAGAATTGTGCGAGGTCTTAAGTAGATGTGGAGGATGACCATCCCCAAGGTTGTAGCTATAGTATCATTAAAGGAACAAAGGACCACTGTGGTTTTCGACATGATATTCTTTGGCAGTTAGAATTGGTCATAAGCATGAGAGGAGATAATATAAATATTAGCTCCTTTATCAATCATCACCCTTTTGATGCAAGCTTGATTAATGTATGTGGTGATCAAGAGAGGAAGATCAGGATCTTTAGGATGAATAGAAGGTATCTCTGAATCTTTAAATATGACAAGGGTGGAAAGTCAAAGGCTTTGACAAAGGCTACATGAGGTTGAGGGTCTTCAGGTTGGACCTCTATAGATTGCAAGGTCTCTATCGATGATTGATGGTGATGGGGTAAGGTGTTGATCAATTCGTATAGACTCATCTTCATTAGTGTTTGGTGAAGCTATTTCAGAACTACTCATTGGATAGATTCAGAAGGGTTGGAGGAAGAAGCACCCAAAATGGATATTTTGGGTTTTGGTGAAGGTGAAGGTGTTTGAGTTCGGTTGAAAGGTTGAGGGGTGGAAGGATGTCCATGGAATGGACACTTTGGCCTTTCCCTTATCCTTTTGTTGGGATCAAGACCGGGTGACCATATGGATAGTGTGGATGAGGGGAAGTATTAGGCTAGAAGGTTACTTCGGTTCCTCCTCACTCTTGGATGAGAGTGTGGGAGTGGGTAAGTAGTGGATAGTTTGATTTGGTGGTTGGGTTGATAATGAGTTTAAGGGAGGTTCATCAGATAATAGATCATCCTCATCTCATAAGTTATGGACAAGTGCTTGGAGAGCTTTGCAGTTCTCTGTGTCATGTCTAGGTTTCCTATGGTATGCACAGATTAAACTATCATTGAACCAAGATGGTTTGGGACTTGAAAGGTCAAAGAGTTTGACAGGTGGTAGGTTTAATGAAGAAGTTTGCAAAAACCTTTGTAAAATGGTCGAATAAGATTCAAGCAAAGGTGTTGAGGGTGATTTTTTTTCAGTTTTAGGCATGGGAGCCTTCTTGGAAGTATGCTTCACCTCGAGGGTTGTGGGTGGTAGAATGGTTTTGGTAGGTGAGTTTGGTTGGGATTGATTGGCGTTGGTTGGTTTGAAAGTTGAGGTTTTAAAGGTGAAAGATTTGGAGGTGGATGATTGAGATGATGAAGTTTTAGAGATAGGTGGGAAGGTAGAGGTAGATAGTGTGGTAAAAAAGGAGGAGGTTTGGTTTGGGTAGTTTTGAGAGGGTTGGCCTTCTTGATATAAGGATGAGCTCCTAGGATGGAAGATGGATGGGGTCCCAAGATAGAAGGTAAGAGAGAAGGGGGTGGTACGGTTCTAGTTCTAAGTGGAAGTTTGGGTAGTTACACCTTGGTTGGTTTGGTTAAGGTTTTATTTGGTGGACTAGATGGGTTTAAATCCAACTTCAAAGATGGGTGGGTAAGGCTAGGACTAGGAAGTACCCCTAGGTTCTTGATGGGTTTGGTTAAAGAGGTGTAAGGTGATTTGATAATTTTAGATGGAGATGGTTTGGATAGTTCTTCGATGATTTTGGAGGGAGAGGTGTTTGATGAAGGGATTGAGGTGATAATAGGTTTAATGGTGTATACAAGTGATGTTGAAGGTTCATATTTGTTTTGATAGGGGAGCCCAAGATGGTGTTTGTAGAGTAAATTTTTACTCTATGTTGCATTTGAATTTTTAGTCACGCACTGTAGTTTTGGTTCCCGCATACCTTGGTCTTGGCGACAGAGTTTTGGAGCAGAGCGCATGTTTCTTTTCTAGCTAAGTATCGAAGTGCAGCGAGGGCTGCCAAGTGGCGTAGTCCGACCAAGGGTTCTCTTTCCCCCTTTTTTGTTTCCTTCATTTCATTTTTGTCTAAATGTTGAATTCGAGTGGAAGCCGCCAAGTGTCACTTTTTGAAACATAGAGCCGACCAACTGGCATTGTCCGAGACACTTTTCTTAATTTTCAAGAGAGCCGCAAAATGTGCCACGTATCCAATAACTGCTAAGCGGAATGCGCCACGTGTTGGCATCCACGTCTCATATTGGCACCCACATTTCTTCTATTTTTTGGCAAAGGTTTTTCAATAAGCTAAGTAGCAAGAAGAAGCAGAAAGTGCCAGGTGGTAGTCATGGAAGGCCCTGAACTACCTTTTTCATAGGGAAAGCGGAAGTCACCACATGTCGGCATCTAAGAGACAGTCGATTCAATGCCTGGGTTCAATGCCTTGGTTAATTATTTTTGGTTCAATACCTCAGTTAATGTGTAGATGGCGTGTAGTGTTGAACCGTTGAACCATTTTGGTTCATTGGGCAGTTCAAGGGAGTGTCCCAAAGACCAAAGGGGTCAAGTACCTTTTCGAAAGGCAGAAAGGCATCGTTTCAATTTGTTTAAGTGCCGAAGAGTAGCGGAGGCCGCCAAGTGTCACTTTTCGAGCCCCTTTCTACTTCATTCCCGAAATAAGCGAAAGACGCCACATACCCCTAGTAGGAGAAGCAAAAGATGCCGCATATCTTCCCAAGAATGGCGGAGGCCACCACGTGTCAACTTCTGAGAGATCATCTTCAAGCTTCATTGCAGAATAAATTGTGGTGGGTCCCAGTTGTTATTTCAAAGGTCTGTGAAAGCTGCTAGGTGTCACCATCCGTAGGAGCCTAATATGTGCCTCGAATAATTCTATAGCAGGATATAGAGAAAGCAGAAAATGCTGCGTGTCTTCAATAAATTAGGTGGAAAATGCCAAGTGTCATTCTCCGGTGCCTTCTAAATAATAAAGAAAATTTCAAGAAATTGACTAAGTGTCCTCTTCTGTTTCAACAAAATAGAGTGTTTCGTGTATCTGTTGCCATAAAGCGAGATGGAGGGAAACTCAGCGAGAGTTATTTTTGGTAGCTGGAACAGTTCACCATGTAGATTTGTAGAGCCTACAAACATTAAAAGGGCCATCTATTTGTCCCCTATAAGTAGAGGAGAATGGACAGTTGCACGACTAAGCAGGTGATGGAATAAAAAAATTCAGGCACGAAAGGAGGTACTAGACATGAATCGACACGCCGCAGTCAGGGCAGCTGCCTTGCCCCAGCATGGCCATTCTTGATAAGACCATGATACATCTAAGGCATTGAATGCACTGAATGCCACACTATTTTATTGGTAAAATTTGAGGCTATAAAAGAAGAGGAGATACAGAATAGAAGGGAGGACTTTCTAGAGTTTAGATTTTTTAGAGTTTGTGACCAAGTAGTATCATTTGCTTTTGTCTCATTTTCTTGAGTTGTAAAGTTGATGTAATTGTGCATGTTTCTGTGCCTTTTATGTAGTTGAATGAATTAAGAAGATTGAACTCTATGCTTTTGTTGATATTATCTGTGTCATTTGCAAAAGTAGTCTATACTGTAGATTTTCTAGAGTTGTGATTATGAATGTCATTTGCTTTTGTCTCATTTTCTTGAGTCAGAAGGTTTACATAACTGTACGTGTTTCTGTGCCTCTTATGTTATTGGAAGATTATTATAAGAAAATTGAACCCTATGCCTTTGTTGACATTTTCTGTATCTCAGCAAAAAAAGTCTCTATCGTGAGCCTCTGTTTCTATTATTTCAATCTTTTACATTGATCATGCACTTGTTTGCTCTTAAATGTGAATGAATCTTACATATAGTCTCATTGTGCTCAAGATTAGGATAAAATTACACTCAGGCGCATCACCATAGTTAGGCTTCAATTCTTGCATTTGCGTTTCTGTTTAAATTCTCTATCCTTTCCCCCCCCACACTTGATATAAAAGAAGATACCAACTTCTCTAAAATCTGGAGGTTGTTTCAAGCCGCAATATCCCACAACTTGAAACTTCCCATTGTTGTTGATTAATATCAAGCGCAATTTTAACCATCAACAATTTTTGGCATGCCCGGTGGGACCCGTCTTTCAAGGAATTGAAGAATTCTGGTATGTTCTTCGGCCAACCAGCATTTGAAGGTTTTTATTTTATCAACACCAGCGGTGACTCTGAGTTGAATCAGTCGATTAAGCAGTCCTGGTATCATCAAGAAATCACCGTTTGGTATGTATAATTCTGTTACTCAGAGCTATGAGTCTTATGCTCCTTCATATATTTTCAATCAAGATCAAGTTTCTCTTGGAATCACGTCAAGCAACAAGGATGCATATGGTCATGAGTTTTGCCCTTCATAGGTCTAATATGACCAGCCTCAGCCTTGTCATGAGCTATACCAGTCTTATGCCCAGTCTCCCCAATATGTCACATCCCATGCTCAACCTAATCTCTTTCCACCTTTAAGAAAGCATTACTGGGATATAAAAAATATGTATTGGAGCTTGACAATAGAAGGGGATGTGGCCAAGAAATTCCTAATCATGTCATCTATCAAGTAAGGAATGCAGTAGATATGATTAAAAGTGAATGGGATCCCATTGAAAGAGCAAATTGGCAGAGGCTTACATATGAGATGTTGGATGTGTGTGGCTTGATTGAATTTTTAGAAGAGATGCTGAGCATTCACGAGAGACAACCTTACCAAGTCTATCAACCTGCACATTCACTGCCACAAATTTCATATCAGATATACGCAACCCCTACTTTTGAGCCACATCAAACCTGTCAATGTTATTTCCCCAATAGTGTCGAGTCTATATTGGCAATGAAGGAAGTGGACTCCAATCCCTCACTTTTCCCTCAGGTCCCTCTCACCATTCCTCAAGAAGCTTCTTGCTTTTTATCTCAGCCTTCATACACTCCCCACTTCTATGATGATTCCTATGAGCTCCAAGAAAGACTTTTTCAAGAAAATCTAGCTAAGCAAGTTGAGGAATTAGAGGCAAAGATGAGATTGCTTAGAGAAAGAGAGATAGAGCTTTTAGACCTTAAAGGGGAGCCTATGCCAAAATATACCTCTTATACCAATCCTCAGGTCCTTCAACATGATGACAAGATTCCAAGTTGGAAGAAAGATCATGAACCAGCTGAAAACTTTGAAGAAGAGTATACTTGGTTCATGGCTAGTCAAGAAGATTTCATGACAGATGAGGAGGAAATCACCATAGGTACACCCTTTGATGAACAAGAGGATAAGTCACAAGATTTTGCCTTAATCTCTGATGAGGAAGAGATCATTTTTGACTTTTTCCTCACTTTGTAAGAAGATATGGAGGAGCATGGACACTTCCTTGATCAAGTCATTAAGACAGGTTACACTGTTCTTCAAGGAGGCCATGAACTGGCCAAATATGGAGAAGACAACATTGAGACTCAACTAAGTATGCAGAGGGGATGCCAGCTTTCAGATTTATCCTTTCAAGAGGTTGAAGTCATCAAGGAGCATGATGATGCAATGGAACCCAAAAATGAGGTAGAAGGAGATAAGATGGATATCAAAAGACATAGAGTGAAGAACCAACAGCCATCGATTTCTTGATGAGACACGACAGCATGAAGAACCAATATTTGATGGGCTTTCAAGAACAAGAAGAGCTTATGGATGTCAAAAGCATGTTTGACTCAGACTCACTCAAATGTAGGCGAATCCGTGTGGCCTACACAGAGGACATTTCACCAAAGGTATACCTATTTCAATCACTTGTATGGCAACATAAACTGGCTTGTCATGAAGGAAACGTTAGAAATTTTATTTTTGATACTGGAGGGAAATAAAGATGCTTAATTAATGTAGTTAGGTAGTTTCCAATTCCCGCATTGTTTTGCTTTCTATTGGTGTTTTCCCACTTTCTTTTAAAATAAGTGTTTTAAACACAGAGTTGGCAACTTAGAAAGTTTTTTTTTAAATTTTTTAAAATTTTGTCGCATTGAATGCTTCTCAAATCTTTCAAAATCTCTAAGGTACCTTGCACTGCAACTTGCATAGTGTGTCCACCTCGCTGTTCCCCGAAGATTGAGTAGGATCTACTAATGATCATTCGAATTTAATGCTATTTGAGACTTGATAGGTCCATAAATATCTCTTAGCAAGATTTAAAGTTTACAAATTCTCAAGCATTCTTACACCTGCAAAAATATCCTGCTCCTTGCAATTTGTTATCCCCTAGTAAAATTTTCTTCAGCAAGAGTGTTTCTGTCTTGCACAAGGTTCATACCAACTATTACAGAAAGGATATAGAGATGGCAGGAGCATCATCTTCACAACAAGGAGCTAGGACATCTAGATCTCTTGATAGGTTGCTTGATAGTAAATCATATACTTCAGCTCCTGCATAACTGTTGAGAACCTATTCGAGAACCAAGATCCCGAGAGTTGGTCAAGCCAGTGACCCATCAAAAGTATATGATTACGTAGATGAAATCATGGACCCAATCTTGTAAAAGACCAGCAGTAAAAACCTTAGAGAAGGGGCACATCAAAGGTGTCTTCAGAGAGCCCAAGCAGGCCAATACGAGACGTTTGGCATGAGGATGTGGACCTCACAGTTGGCTTAGTTCATTATTCCAGTTGTGCACCCATGCCTTGATTTGATTGAATTATGTGCAAACTTGCTCCATGCACCATCTTGCACCATTCAACAAGGTCCCTTCATAGTGCAGATCACCCCACAAGCTATCAGGGACATGCTAGCCCTGCATTATGACAATACCGCTAAATTCCTCACTATTGATAGGATGTAAAGGACGTGGGTGAACGTCAACACTTAGACAAGGTTTTTAATGTCTGAGTTACAAATGGCTGATGGTGATACTACGGTACCCACGCTCTCTACACCAAGAGCTCAATTCGTGCTAGCTAGCCAAGACGCGCTGTCAATGATGGCTCTCATTTTTGGCATGAAGGATGACATGGTGGTGTATGCAGAGCAAATGGCCATCCTTTTCAGGTTGAAGACAATCGACAAGATGTAGGAGTATCGACTTGACTTCTTAGAGCACATTGCTTTTTCAATAGTGGAACAACTGACCCAATTCAAATCAAAAAGGGTGTTCAGGTATTCCTCTTATTTGTTCCATCTCATACTATATTAGAACCCTAACCTTTTCACCCAACATATGAATCTGAACTTGTATGACTTGGGTTTTGACCTCCAAAGGACCATTCCTGTGTCTACATGGACACACATTTTATCAAGAATCAGTGACTTGTATGATTTTTAAGAACTGTTCGTTACCCCCATTTTGTGTTGCTTTAGCCCTGAACCTGTCATGAACAGGTTATTTGCAAGTGTTTCAAACCTCTTGGTCAGTTGTCCAATCCCGTGTGACTTCTATTTTGGCTCTTATCACACAATCATAAGGGTTCATGGGTTTTGTGGGGAACCAGTGTTGCTACCGAAGACTTTAACTCTTAGGTTGGCATTCCTGGAAGTCACCAGGCAAGTGTCAATAGTTGACAACGAGTATGGCTCCGGAAAGAAGAAGAGAAAAATGTACAATCTCCCATGGATGGCAGGCAACATGAGTTTAGAAGCTAGGGATGCTGAGAATGTGCTGTTGAGAAAGCTGGCCTTCCTAGGGTTCCCACTAGTCGAAGACAAATGGGTTTACAACCCAAATGGTTTCATAGCTTCCTAGGTAAGGACCAATAGGATTGGGGCTAGGATTGCACATGAAGGCTGCCTTTTTTGGGAGACCAAAAAAAACTCGACAGAAGATGCTCTTGGTTTTTATGTTGAATTGACAGATTTGCCCCTACCATAGAATAGGCCATGGGAAACCTTCTATGATAAACAACGGAATTAGATCTCAAAGTCAGGATGACTTCTGGTTTTAGAAGGACATTGAAGAACAAAGATTGGAGTGCAAAGAAGATTGAAGCCTATTGGAAATATAGGCAAGAAATTTCTTAAATCACCCATACTTTCAGAAGCATGGATTCAAATAAAAGATGGGAGGAACTCTAGGATGAGTGTCATCCCTCTCCTGCATCTAGCCCAAAAACAAGCCAATTGCTAACACTCGGTACAGGGCAAGAAGCTAGAGCGAGACCAAGCCAGCAACCACAGGTCTCAGGGCAAATCGCAGCTGCAGTCATTACATCAACCTGGCCCCAACCTCTTAGCACCGTGGAATGACAAAGGAGTGTGGTGTCTTCACCACCAAAGGCTTCCCCATCATTGAAAGTTATTTAAATCTCTAGTTCTCCACAAGTACCACCGACAACAATAGATGTGGAAGGGAAGCAGACACAGCCAGAATTGGAGACACCCAGAAAGAGAAAGAGGGTGCAGTTCCAAACAAATTTAGAGGAGAAAGATGAACTTTCACAGTGCCAATTATAGAGCACTATAATTCCCCCTCAAGTAGATATTATTCCTCCTCCTCCCTCTCAGTCTGTTCCTTCCCCTGGCGGCGTAATGCCTCCACCTAGCCAAATGACACCTCCTGCCATCGTTGCCATCCCCATTTCACAATTCACCCTATTTTTGATGCCTCAAGCCCTAACATTACCCCATTTCTCCCCCTGTATTCCCAAAAAGATGCCCCTTCAACTCACCCATAACCAACCACTGGCTATTCAATATGCCCTGCCATAGGGATATCTTTTTGCGGGAGGACACATTGCGTCTCCTTCCACCTTCTCGATGCAGGCCAATGCTGCTAGGAGGGCAAGAGAAACCCAGATGGAGAAAAAAAACTAAAGAGAATAAAGCATTGGCTGCCCCACATCTGCGGTTGCAATTTGACCCTATTTAGCAGTAGCTAACGGTGACCCATTTGTCACCCAACGTCGTCAAGTCGATCGAGCATATGCAACCTGAGGACTACATAATGAACACAACGACCATTGATATGTCCCTGTTCTAGCCCCAGGACAGAGTTGAGCTATTGAAATAATCTACTTCTATAGTCATGGAAGATTATTTGAAAACATCAAGAAGACTACAGAAGATGGAGGCCGATTTGGCCAAAGAAAAGGTAAACTATAGCAGTTTGGCCGATGAAATAAATAAGAAAGATAATGAAATAACAAGCCTAAATAAACAGTTGCAAGATACTGTTTCCCTTCAGACTCACCAGGTAGTCCAGGCTCAGAATGATTTATTAAAAGTAGAGCTCACACATGAAAAGGATGCAGCGACGACCCTTAGGCGAGAGAAAGTAGTGTTATAGGGAAGACTCGAAAGACATCAGCTGCAAGTTACTCAATTGTAGCAGAAGCTGTTGGATGAACAAAACAAGGCTACGGCTTTTCAAGCCCAGTTCCAAGCAGAGAAACAAAAAGTGGCGCAACTAACAATAGAGCTGGTTAATAGGCCACAAGGTGTCAGAGTGATAAAACTGGTAAAAGAGCTCTATGAATCGATGTGGAAAAGAATCTCCTCAGAGATTATTTAGCTTAGGCCATCTCTCACCTTCCTGCTCAACGCACAACAATTATGTGAGAAGGCAGAAGATTTAGTGAAGAACACTCTGACTACAGTCTTTGACAGAGTCATAGACTCTCAAACCTTGTTGTAGAAGCTCTACGATGCAATAGATGTGACATTGGTAGCCTCAAGAATCACTGATAGAATGGTCACCGTGAAACGAGTCAATGAGGTGCTCAGTTGTAATGCCGTGACCAACAGTTGCAAGGAGCTTCTTGAAGTCATGAAAGAAGGCATCAGTGAGATGAGGTAGCACCTTGAAGATCTAGTGCAACTAGGTCTTTCTTCTCTATTTTTGGATGCCAACATGGTGCTGATGGTTGATCAAATTGAACCATTGTTGTTGGCCAAACAGAAGGATCAAATAGTTTTCTAGAACCTGCGGGATGATTCCTCAGTCTCAGAAGTTGAAGCTGCTATGGTTCCTATTTCTCAACTGGAATTCAAACTGAAGTCTACAGTTCAGATTCTGCAAAATTTTTCACATAAGGATATCATCAACCTTGATCTATCTTTCATTGAATTGTAGAACAAGCAAGGGTTGTCTGACCATGAATGGGCCATCTACTAGACATCACTTTTGAAGCTGTAAAATTTTAAAATTTTTACAGAGCGAGAGTTGTGGTTCTTTTTGAGTAGGCTCAAAAATCCTGAGGGTCGTCAGTAACTATAGAGTAAATTTTTACTCTACATTGCATTTGAATTTTTAGTCGCACACTGCAGTTTTGGTTCCCGCATACCTTGGTCGTGGTGGCAGAGTTTTAGAGCAGAGCACGGGTTTCTTTTCTGGCTAAGTATCAAAGTGCAGCGAGGGCTGCCAAGTGGCGTAGTCTGAGCAAGGGTTCTCTTTCCCCCTTTTTTGTTTCCTTCATTTCATTTTTGTCTAAATGTTGAATTCGAGCGAAAGCCACCAAGTGTCGCTTTTCGAAACACAGAGCCGGCCAACTAGCGTCGTCCGAGACACTTTTCCTAATTTTCAAGAGAGCCGCAGAATGTGCCACGTATCTAATAACTACTAAGCGGAATGCATCACATGTCGGCGTTTGCATCTCATATCGGCACCTGCGTTTCTTCTATTTTTTGGCAAAGGTTTTTCAACAAGCTAAGTAGCAAGAAGAAGCGGAAAGTGCTAGGTGGCAGTTGCGAAAGGCCCTGAACTACCTTTTTCTTAGGGAAAGCGGGAGTCACCACGTGTCGGCATCCGAGAGAAAATTGATTCAACGCCTAGGTCCATGCCTTGGTTTAACATTTTTGGTTTAATACCTCGGTTAACGTGTAAATGGCATGTAGTGTTGAACCGTTGAACCATTGAACCATTTTGGTTCATCAGGCAGTTCAAGGGAGTGTCCCAAAGACCAAAGGGGTTAAGTACCTTTTCGAAAGGCAGAAAGGCATCGTTTCAATTTGTTTAAGTGTCGAAGAGTAGCGGAGGCCGCCAAGTGTCACTTTTTGAGCCCCTTTCTACTTCATTCCTGAAAGAAGCAGAAGATGCCACATACCCCTAGTAGGAGAAGCGAAAGATGCCATGTATCTTCGCAAGAACAGCGGAGGCTGCCACATGTAAACTTCCAAGAGATCATCTTCAAGCTTCATTGCTGAATAAATTATGGTGGGTACCAGGTGTTATTTCAAAGGTCTACAAAAGCTATCAGGTGTCACCATCCATAGGAGCCTAATATGTGCCCTGAATAATTCTACAACAGGATATAGGGAAAACAAAAAATGTCGCGTGTCTTCGGTAAATCAGGCGGAAAGCACCAAGTGTCATTCTCTAGTGCCTTCTAAGTAATAAGGAAAATTTCAAGAAATTGACTAAGTGTCCTCTTCCATTTCAATAGAATAGAGTGTTTGTGTATTTGTTGCCACAAAATGAGATGGAGGGAAACTCAACGGGAGTTATTTTTGGTAGCTGGAACAGTTCACTGGGTAGATTTGTGGAGCCTGTAAACATTAAAAGGGCCATCTGTTTGTCCCCTGTAAGCGGAGGAGAATGGACAGTTGTGCGGCTAAGCAGGTGATGGAATGAGGAAATTCATGCGCAGAAGGAGGTACTAGACATGAATCGACACGCCATGGTTAGGGCAGCCGCCCCACCCCAGCATGGCCATCCCTGATAAGACCAGGATACATCCAAGGCATTGAATGCATCGAATGTCGCACTATTTTATTGGTAAAATCTAAGGCTATAAAAGAGGAAGGGGAGATACAAAATAGAAGGGAGGACTTTCTAGAGTTTGTGACCAAGTAGTATCATTTGCTTTTGTCTCATTTTCTTGAGTTGTAAAGTTGATGTAACTGTGCATGTTTCTGTGTTTTTTATGTGGCTGAATGAATTAAGAAGATTGAAATCTATGCCTTTGTTGATATTATCTATGTCATTTGCAAAATTAGTCTATACTGTAGATTTTCTAGAGTTGTGATTAGGAATGTCATTTGCTTTTGTCTCATTTTCTTGAGTCGAAAGGTTTACATAGCTGTACGTGTTTCTACGCCTCTTATGTTATTGGAAGATTATTATATAAAAATTGAACCCTATGCCTTTGTTGACATTTTCTGTATCTCAACAAATGAAGTCTCTGTCGTGAGCCTCTATTTCTATTATTTCAATCTTTTACATTGATCATGCACTTATTTGCTCTTAAATGTGAATGAATCCTACATATAGTCTCATTGTGCTCAAGATTATGATAAAATTACACTTAGGCGCATTGCCATAGTTAGGTTTCAATTCCTGTATTTGCATTTTTGTTTAAATTCTCTATCCTTTTCCCCCCCACACTTGATACAAAATAAGAGACCAGCTTCTCTAAAATCTGGAGGTTATTTCAAGCCGCAATATCCCATAGCTTGAAACTTCCCATTGTTGTTGATTAAGATCAAGCGCAATTTTAACCATCAACAATGTCAAAAGGTGGATCGATGCAAATTGAGTTGAGAGGAGAATTCTAGGCTTTGGACCAGTCTAGAGAAGGTTTTGTAAACTAGTTTGTCCTTGGGCATCAGATTCAAAGATTAGGTCCATAGGTTGAGGTGAGGGAGTGGCTTCTTGACCCTTGTCCTTGATGAAAGAGTTAAAGATTTGGGAAGATGTTTCCTCCATGGGAGGAGTAGATAAGGTGATATCTCCTTGTAGAATTGTTTCCAAAGAGAGAGTAGGTGATCCCATGATGGGGGAGGAAGGTGTGATGTCAACGGTTGCCTCCTTTGGTATTTATATCAAAGGAGAGGTGGGTAAGTCCATTATCTCCTCAAATTAAGGAGAGGAGGTGGTTGTTTCCTTTGTTTGGGTGTCCAAAGGAATGGAGGGTGATTCTACCACTTTAATAAGGGGAGTGGAAGAAGAGGTAGTTGAGGTGAGGGTTTCCTCAATGATAAGTTAATTGATAATCACATTGATCATATGGACCTCATGAGTGTGAGATGATTCTGGTTTGTTATCATCATGGTTGGTAGAAGAGGCATGATTAGGAAAAGGTTGTCAAAAGATGTCAAGTGACTGATGTGGGGGTGTATTGAGATTATCTAATGCAAGTTCTCCCTTATAAATCAAGTTTTGGACAATGGCTTTGAAGGTGTTACACCTAATAATGCGATGTCCAATGACATGGTGGAAAGCACATAGATCATTCTCATTTTATTGACCAGGCATAGGGAGAGATTCATCAAATTGTAGAGGAGGTTTGATGGGGGGAAATTGCATGATGTTTTATTTTTGTAAATTATCCAAAACTAAAGCATATGACTCCCCTAACAGAGTGTATTATTTTGGGGTAGCCTGGTTTTGATTTTGGGTTTGTTGATTGGAGGAGTTAGAGGGGTTGGTTTGGTTGGGTTGGTTGATAACCGAAGGTGGGGCTATTTTAAAAACAGCCATGTTTGTGGATACCTTTGGTTTGGTGTTGGGGTAGTTGGATTAGTTGGTGGTTTTGTATATGGAAGGGTTGTTAGATTTAAAGCTAGAGTTTTTGTTTCTCAGTTTCAACTTTCCTTTGTCAATGGCTTTGATTTCTAGTTTTCGTGCCATGGTGAAAGCCTCATCAAAGGGTCTGAAAGTTTGAAACTATAGAGTGGGGGCAATATGTTTAGCACAAACCTGAGAGAAAATTCCAATCAACTCAGGTTGGGGCAAAGAGAAAGAGAGATATTTGATAAGACCTCTCCATCGAGCTACGAAATTAGCAATTGATTCATCATCAAATTGCCTGATGGAATAGAGGTCAGTGATGGAGACCTTCTTAGATATATTGATTGAGAAGTGGTCTAAAACATTTTGGGAAAATTAGGAAAAGAAAAAGATGGAGTGTTTGGTGAGAGCACTATACCAATCTAATGCTGGTCAAAATAAGAACATAGGAAAGGTGCGAAGGAGAAGGGCATCGTCATAGGCAATCAAGTAACAAGAATGCTAAAACGCTCTTAAGTGTTGTTGGGGGTCATCCTTGCTTTAAAATTTATAAATTTTAGGTAATTACCATTAAGGAGGGTAAGGTTGGATAGGGATGGATGGGTGAATAAGTTCGTTATAGATTTGGTCATAAGATAGGAGGTTGTGGGCTCCAAAGATAGATGATTCTAGGTTAGTCATTTTGTCCATCAATAGTTTGACCAAATCTGTTTGGGGTTGGGTAGTTCCATAATTGTATGGTAAGTTTGCTATGGTTGGGTGGATGCAATATATGGATAACTAGTATAAGGTTGAGAGGATACCACATGTTGGTAAGTGGTCATTGAATGTTGAGATGATGCCACATAAGGGTTAATGGGCACAAAAGATTGGGTAGAAGGTAGAGCTATGCATCCTTATGGATTATGAACATAGTGTGGGTAGGGTGTCATAGGTATTTGTTGAGGGATTGATGTGGTTTGGTTGGGAGGTATGATCAAATTGGTAGATTGGGGAATTGATATGGATTGGGTTGGAGGTATAGATGAGTTAGTTGGTTGGAGGTGAGTGGTAACTTTGGTACTAATAGGTGGAAAGGTAGAAGGTATATAAAGCACCACATTTTGAAGTGGGGTGGAGATTGGTAGGTTGGCAGTGATGAGGGGAATAGTGGCAATATGGGTACAAGGTATCACCATGGTGGATGTAGTTTGGGTAATTAAAAGTAGGGTTGCCCCTATGTTAGATTTGTTGGTTGGTGTAGGGGGTGTTTGGTTATAGGTTGGGTTTTTTGGTTTGGGTGGAGGTAGTAGGTGGATTATTGGTGGATGGAAGATGCTTGAGTGGTCATAGGTTGGATAGAAGCAGTGTCAATCATAAGATGGGGAGGCATCCCATAAGGTGGGTCACTAGGAGGAACTGAAGGAGGGGTACGGTGAGATAAGGTGCTGAGGTAATGTTGGAGGGCCACAAGGTTGTTATCAAGGAAGGTGGCAAAATCAGTGTCACCTTGGGAAACTATTTGAAACATGGTATGAGGGGTAAAAGAATGGGGAAAACCCTTAATATTTGCGATATACTCCATGGAGGAAGAAGAAGAGGAAGGTGGCTCCTGGTTGGTTTGATTTCTCAACTATTGTCTAGTAAAGACCATGTGAGAAATATAAAGAAATAAAGGAAAGCTCACAACTCAAACACAAAGAAAATAAAAAAAAGGATCTCAAAGCAATCAAACATACACTAGGGCACGTTTAAATCCTCAGGGTATTTTTATCTTTCTTTTGACTTATGCCTTAGTTGGAAAGTGTGAATAAGAAGTTGGTTTGTTGTCCAAGTACTAAAAAAGAAGTCTAAAATTGGTTTCAAGTGTTCAAGGATCTCAAAAGGATCTGTGTTGGAAATCAATACGTGGCTTGGTATTGAGGCCTACCCCCTCACTTCACACACCACAACAATAAGGGTGTTGGGTGCTTAGCTAGTATATACCAATTTACAAAGTTTAGAGTCAACTAGAGAGTTGAGTTTTGGTTTTCTTCTTGGTAATGACCTCCAAGTAAGATAGCCAAAGGGTGAAGGTGATCTGTTAGGAGATGAAACCCTAATCAAGCCTTATGTCAATTGTTTTGATTTTTAATTGATTTAAGTGGTTTTGGTATGGTGTGTGATAAATAAGTGAAGCTATGATTGATTACTTTGCTTTTAATTTTAACTACGTGAGCTAAACATGAAAGCAAACAATGTATGCAAGGTTTATTTTATACCCAAATTAAAATTTGATTTCTTTATATGAGCATAGAATAAATAAGAAAATGACACCTAGATGTTACTAGGTCCCATCGGGCATGCCATAATGTTTCTCTTAGTTTTAGCTTGTTTATATTTAAAGAAGTAAGAAACTAGTAGTAAGGGTGTGGTAGAAGAACCTATTTGTTTGTGTATGCGTGATCTAAATGATCGTGAAGATATCCTCTTTGTCTTGGGAAGAATTACCTGTAGATAAGAAAGCACTCATGTAAAGGGGTTGTTAGACAGGTAGCAAGGTGGATTGCCTAGCATCAACTAGATCCAAGAAGCATACGCTTACTAGGAGGCTGTCAATCTACTCTCAAAATAATTAAGTTGAAAGAAATGAAGATAAAGTACTTGCATCAAATAACAAAAAAGACTGAAAGGAAATATAATATAAAATAAATGTTTGATAAAGGAAATAGACTAATTATAGCAAATAGTAGGTCAATACTAATGCTAAATGGGTCAGGTTAGGTTCAGAAGATAGGTGAGGTCTCTATGAACAGGCAAGGATACATAAAGTAGAATTTGGCTGAGGGTAGGTAGGTAGAAATAACTTGCTATTATTTCTTACCATAGTGACCATTGGTGGTTGGGATGACTGTCAGTGGTTATGCTAATCATCGACAGTTGAAGGTGACCATCAATGGTCAGGGTGACCATTAACGATTGCTGTGAAATCTAGGTATGTTTAAGAAAGAGGTTGGTTCAGGGTGCAGAAAGGGTTCATTAAATGTTTTTGGGGTCTGATTATGGTCATGGGGTCAAAGGGTAATAAGTAGAGGGGTTTGGGTCAGAAACTAAGTAAACAAAGCTTGAAAACCAGAGATATACTTAGCTGGTTACTTGATGACTAGTGGTTGATCTTGGAGTCATTTTGGTAGAGTAATGGTACTTTTCTTGAAGAATAATTTTGGCAAAGGTTTAGGTCTCTGTCATGGTTGCTAGCTTGTTGAAGGGAGATCTTGTAAAGAAGTTTGATAGCTCCTGATGACTACTGGTTGCCTAATGGATGAATGCTTGGATTGTTAAAACCTGGATCCCTTTCACCTTCTGCTCCCCTCCTTTTATAAGTAAAGAGAGATGGAGGTAGAAGGTTTCATAAGAGGTTTAGTTGGTTGTTGTGATGCATTAGCTTGTTATTCGTATTAAATTTTGGCATGTTAGCTTGCACACAACTTGATTTGTCTTTGTGGTTAGGAGGCGGGGACTTGACCGTCGACGGTCATGTTAATTGTCAGCAATCAAGTGTCCAGAGGTAAAGGGGTCAAGGTACATAAAAAGGGTTGGGTTAAGGGTCAAAAGTGAAATTTAGTGAGTTAGTTAGCTTAGTTAGCTAACTTGACTCAGGGTCTAATGGGTTAGTTAGTGGGTTTGGGCATTCAGGAGGTCTCAAGGCATTTCAACATCTAGAACCATTGTGTGTGGTTTTTTTGTGTCTACAATATCTACCAAAGTTAATGGAAATGTTGTGTCCCTAATTTATACATTTTCAAATGTCAAAGTTATGGAGATAATCACTGATGAAGGCCTCTCAAGCAAATATAATCAACAAGTATAAAAAAGTCTAATCATAGTTGTAAGCATCCTCCAAGCTTGTTCCAGGTACCAATGCAATTGGCAACAAATTTGTTTGAAGCATTTTTTTCAAACAGTTCATATACAAAGTGGTATGGTTATGACTGTCAATGAATTCCTATTTTCATTTGAGATCAACAATCTATAAACCTTGATTAAGTTGTAATGATACGTGAAAGAGATCAATATTATCCATAAGGTAAATAACTATGGAGTGAGACATCTACTTCTATAGAATGATACTTTGCAACCTTAGCATGCTACAAGTCAAATTAGATAGTAGATCGAGGTCACACATTTGTACTGGCAAAGATATAATGTTGTTGATTATGATGAAATGTTATTGATCATATGGGTGGAACCATTAATGATGCAGATGATATGATTTCAAATTGGATTGTAAGAAGTTATAGATTCCACAATTCACTTAATAATAATGTTTTACCTCTTGGTCACTTATAGATTGGGCTACCACACCGCCTAACCCTAATTTTCAAGGTATTGGTAAACTATGTGGGTATCCTATGCAGTTTAGTCGAGAGAAGTCACTACAAGAGAACTAATGATGGAACATTAACATTGTTACTTTAGATCATGAAAAGGAATTCATTATTGATCTAATGGGAGCTCCTGATAATTTATTTCCTATGGAAACTCCTCAAATGGTTCATGTTCAGTCATGTTATGGATAACCCAAACATTGGATAAGTTATCCTTGCACATGCCATGTAGGATTTGTGCTCAACTTTAGAAGAAAAGGATATTGGCCACACAGGAGGGATGATAGGTTTAGAAAGATGCATGTCAAGTCAATGGATTCTGGGAACAAGTTAGATGAATTGGGCCCATTAATTAGTACATTCAATGTTAATCAACCTACAATGGATGATGTAACAAAATATGAGATCCCATGGGAAGATTTTATAGTTGGTGAATGAATTGGATTATGTTCTTATCGACAAGTCTATCATGTAGAATGGATGACACCAGAAGTTGTGGAATGAATTATCAAATGAAAAGTGTGATTCTTATAACTTTGGTGTGATCTCATGGGAATTGGCTACATTGTGCATGCTCTAGAATGGAATGAATCCCATGCAGGTGGTCAGTGTTGTTTGATTCTAAGATTGTCATCTTGATATTCCCAAAGAAGTTGATCCCATGGTTGCAAGGATAATCAATGCATTTTAGCATAATGATCTAATTTATGGCCCACATTTGTACAACTCTTGGATTGTCTCAAACCATTGTAAAGTTATCATTTGCTTTTCAAGATCATGCCAAAGATCCAAAAGTTCACATTTTCTATAAAAAGAGATTGACCAAATAGTTGTAAAGAAGATTGAGATGACACTTTAGAAGATTCACACAAAAAATTCCAAAACAAATCTTTGATTATAATCAAAACATGAGGTTATGTTCCTCATGGTGTGAGTCAAAGTGAATAGAAAAGCAATTGTGCATATATCATCCCCATATATGACTAATAGGGTGGTGATTGATATTTATCCCATGCATCAAATCATGTGTTTTGAGGATGAGTGGACACAACCAACATAAAAAATGTAAGTTGATTTCACATTGTCAGCCCACATAAATGTTATCTTGAACTAAAACTTGTTAAGGTCTGTTCACATTATAAATCTGTAATAACATAAATATTGTTAGTTACACAATATTACATTAATAGCTTACGATTAAGTTATTATGTAAGTTAGTTAATAATATATTATTGGTATGTAACAATAAGATATGTTAGGAGTTTGGTGTACGTGAGTTTGGAGTAAATCACCCAACTCACTATTGTAGGAGATTGCAAGAGATTCTAAGAGATTTAATAGTTAGTCGGATTCCTAGATAATAGAATATGATATCTTATATATTTGTGTTATGTTGGATGCAATAGACAGTATGTAATACAGAGTGCAAGATAATATATCATTGCGTTTGAAATATATTCTAGTGTTTGACTCTTTATTAAACTCTGATTATTACCAAAATCTGGTATCGAGCTGTTATGTATTATTAATAGCATGTGAGGTGGCTGTTGAACTATGCTTCACTCCAAAGTATGAGATAGGATTTGCTTTCAACATTTAGGTTTGGATGCTTGAAGAATAGAATCGTGTTGTTTACTATTGTAGCTATTTATGGTGCTCCCATAAATATTTTCTCTACTTTGCATCCATATACACATCACTTTGAGTGTCGTATTCATTCATAAAATCTTTTCCACCTGATGTGTTAATCAAATTTGTTATTTCACAGTGGATGAGTAAGTGATATAGGCAATGAAGAAGCAAATAAAATAATTTATTGTAACATTAAAACTCAATGCATAGATCTATTTTACAGTTGTAACATGATAGGCAAGCTATTTTATGTATCCATCCATAAAGGAAAAGCACAACCACACCTGTACCTACGTGTCTCCATTTAGATATGCCTTCAAAGTTTACATTGCACATAGTTTCACAAGCTTGTTAGATCCACTGCTCGACTCAAATTTGATAGACCTTTGCCGATTTAGATCCGCATCCCACACTCCAAGACCTACATGTTCAAAATGATGTAGATGACTTTCTACAAGGGTATTGAATGAAGTGCTATCAAACTTAGAGATATGTTAGAGACAAGTAGATATCTCTAAGCTTCATGCCTGTAGTCTACCACCATCATGAATAATCAATTGCAAGCTACGTGCTCTTTTCCCATGTGCAGATCTGATCCATACACCATGTAATTACAATATGCATCCCATGCTGAATTATTACTCTTGGACTTCATGATATTCAATTATGTTCCTGAGTTCTTCATGTAGTATGTTATGCCAAGTTAAAACTACCCACCATCATAGCCCATGATCTTTTTGCTGTGGATCTGTATTTTTTTTCATGGCTATGTTTGTCATTAAGCATCACTCAAGGCTTGCACAGTGTTATCATCTGTGTGTTAGAACAAAGAGATTTTTGTTTGCATCCACAATCCACATCGAATCAGTCAACTCGGATGCCCAACCGATGTTATCATTGGATGAGATCCAAGCTACGTTCTGGTCTATGGTGTTTGTGTCTATGTTCTCCATCTAAAGTGTGTATAAATTTTTGAGGTGTGTATAAATTTTTGAGGTTAAGGTCAGTTTGATATTGTCTCTTATAGTTTTGGTATTCAAGTCTTTATATTTATACGTTATTTTTTTAATAGGTGTCATTTATTAAGGTACAATAATGGTAGGTTATTTATAGTATTTAAAAGGTAATTTTATTTTATTACTTTTTAAATATAATTTTAGTCAAGTCAAGTTTTAAATTATCTTATGGTAGTTTTAATTTGAGTCACTTGTTTTCAAAAATTAAAATAATTTTTAAAAGTCATTATAGTTAATTATTTATGATTTTTATTTAATAAAGTTTGTATAGAGTTTTTATTGTCATCAAAGTCTAATATTATTAAAAACATCAAAAGTGTCAGCGTTAGGAGTTAGAATCATAGTCAAAAGTGTTCAAATGTACAAGGATGCATTATCACTTGTATGTGACATCTTAAGTCAAATGCCAAAAGTGTCGGTTATATGTGTGGAAGAGTCTTATCATAAAAAACAACATAAATTTAATTGACATATCAGTTGAGTAAGCAACATATCTACTAAAGGATGGAATAAATGATGATGGGGCCTAGATGATTTGGTGACTTTTATGTGATTTATTTTTCATTTTTAAGTGTGGTGTGTTTTGTGCCAAATTGGCTAATGCCAAGAATAGTTATTCAGTGGCAGTGAAAATTGTCTATGCTAATTTTTGTTTGAGTGGAAACAAACATTAATAGAGGCTACATAAAATGATAACGAAGATTTATTCCTCATGATATTTCATTTTTTAATTTTGTGTGTTTTCATTCCCCTACTAGATTGGAGAAAAGGAGAGTGTAGATCTAATGGAATGTGGCAACATTTATATAGGAGGGTAGCTAAATGTAGAAATCCTCTGACTTTTGTACTTCTTTATGAAGATGATTGGTCAGTGAAACATATGTTGCATTCACATGGAGTAAATACAAGATGCATTCTTCGCATAGTAGTGGTCATGTGCAACAAGATCTAGACAATAAGATTCAGACATCAATATGCAGACCTAAAAGTATGTGTTGGCATATGATTATGTTTAGGCCAATTCTTGAAGATGCATATTCTCCATATGTTCATATTAAGGGGTTGTAGACTAGGAGTTAATAATGTTCACAAGGAGGTGAATGTTAAGGTGTGTTCATATTATTAATCTATAATAACATAAATATTATTAGTTACACAATATTAGGTTAATAGCTTATGGTTATGTTGTTATACAAGTTAATAATATATTATTGTTATGTAACAATAATATATATTAGGAGTTTGGAGTAAATCACCTAACTCACTATTATAGGAGATTGCAAGAAATTCTAAGAGATTTAGTAGTTAGTGGGATTCCTAGATAATAGGATATGATATCTTATATATTAGTATTATGTTAGATGTAATAGACAATTAGTATGTAATAAAAAGTGCAAGATAATATATCATTGTGTTTGAAATATATTCTGGTGTTCGACTCTCTGTAATAACGTAAATATTGTTAGTTACACAATATTACGTTAATAACTTATGGTTATGTTGTTATGTAAGTTAGTTAATAGTATATTATTGTTATGTAATAATAATATATATATTAGGAGTTTGGTGTATGTGAGTTTGTAGTAAATCACCCAACTCACCATTATAGGACATTATGAGAAATTCTAGAAGATTTAGTAGTTAGTGGGATTTCTAGATAATAGGATATGATATCTTATATATTTGTATTATGTTGGGTGCAATAGATAGTATGTAATACAGAGTGCAAGATAATATATAATTATGTTTGAAATATATTCTAGTGCTTGGCTCTCTATTAAACTCTTATTATTACCAAAAAAACTATTGCCAAAATCTCACATATCATTTGCACTTATGTGCCAAAGCTTGGCTCACATGTCTTAATGATAAATAATGACTATGGTACAGTAACAAAATATTGCATTAGATGAAATGAATGTGACTAATAAAAATTAACACAATGGTTCATGTGCTACCTAATCAAAGAGATGCAATCAATTTGTCTCCAAATGGAATCAATTTCATTCGAGATAATTTGTCAAACAGTTCACAAGATTTTTATATGCTTTCAAATTTGGTATATGTGTCTATCTTGGCATAAATAACTGATCCAAAGCATTTTTGGTGGCCTTTTTTAGTATCCTCCATCTATTGAAGACATGAATACTTTTCAAAGATAAAGATTAGATCGATGGCATTTGAGTCATTTTATAAAAATATGGAGAAGGTGTTGTGTGGAAATATTGCAATTTTCTCATCGGCGTCTTTGACAAGGAGAGAAAAACCCTCAAGCTAGAACCAATCTATGGATCAAAGGTTTTCATAATGGAATGTGAGATAAACAATTGATATGCTGAACAAATCTACAAGTACTTAGTTTCTAAATCAAATCGTGAAGCATGGATGGTCCATCAACAAAAATCTTTGAATTCAGGCAAGGTTTGGTGTAGATATTAGTATAAAGCTCATAATTATAAAGTGCAAATTTTCAAAGGTAATTCATGAAAATGCACTATATCACTTTGTAAGTCTTGAATCGTGCCATTTTGCTTTGCACATTTCAAAATGTGTAAAAACATCAAAGTATTTTTGCACTATTCAAGTGGTGTAATTTTGTAATTTCACTTTTACACAGTATAATTGCATCAACGCACTTTTGTACCACTTAACTGGTGCATTTTTGTAAACTCATTCTTACAACTTTTAAAATGCAAAAAATGTGGTTACGTATTGTAAGCACCACCCTGTACTATAAATATGAGTGTAAGGCTCATTGTAAAGGGACTTGATAGTGAAACTTTGCAGAAACTTTTTAAGGATGAGATTGTATTTTTGACTCAATAAAGATTAGAATAGAGAGATTTTGTAGACTTTGTGTTCAAGATTTCTTTGTGAGTTATAACTTCGCTTATGATTCATCTATCTCTGTATCTTTACTTTCAAATTGTTTTCATAATCACTACCAATTTTTCAAATAATGAGAATTTCACATTAAGTGTTTCTTTTAGAATCTTCTTGTGTTATTTTTATGAATGTGAAATTTTGATGAGGTTTAAGCAATATTTTAATTTTCTTTTACAAATAAATATGGGTAGTTGTCTTTGGTCTACTATCAGTATTATAAAATTGTCTCAGTGTATATTTTGCACTCCTAAAGGTGTAATTATGTCTTTACCACCCATTGAATGAGAGAGATTTTCATGCACGTGGTGTTTTCCCCTTGGACTATTCTGGTAAGTTTTTGCATTTAGCTACCCAAAGTTGTCTTTCATTTTTCCTAAGGTTATCATGGTAGTTTTTGTATTTAATTGACTATAATAACCTTGTCCTCCCTTATTTATTTTCTTTCTTTATTATTCCTTTCTTTCCATTATTCCTTTCTTTCCCTTCATTTCCTTTCTATCTCCTTTATTTACTTTTAGGTTAAAAGTACAAAACCCCCAATAGAAAACATTTTTGCTTTAAAAAGCTGTGAATAGATTTTCCCTTACTTTTCCCTTTTTGGCTTTCAATAAATTTAGCTCTGCCTACTAACAAGAGAGAGACTTAGTCTTGTGTTATTGACTAACACAAGGACTCAGTTCTCACACTGCTAACTCAAACTCACCATTTTATCCCCCTAACAAACTTTTGAGCTAACATTGCCTTTGTGATTTAACTCTATATTGTAAAACCTAAACTTTATACCTTGTACCCTAAGAATTAAACCCTAAATAGTAAATCATAAACCTTAAACCCTAAATCAATTGATTTAGTCCCAATAAACATCTTTTAGAGTAATAATTAATTTCATAAGGCTCAATTTGACCCAAATCACATCACTTATTGCCCTAATTGATTAATTGGCTCAACCTATGATGACATTGGGGTTAATTTTGCCCAAAATCATATTTCATAGTCACAAATAGGTTCAACGAGATAAAATTGGCCCCAATTGCCTTGATGATTAGACCCTATACCCTAAACCCTAAACCCTAAACATATACCTTAAATCTTAAGCCCTAAATTTTAAACTCTTTAAAACCTAAACCAATCATTTTAGCCTTAATTAACATCATTTAGACTAAGAATTAAGTTCATATGGCTCAATTTGGCCCAAATTACATCATTAATTTCCTATAGTGACTAATTAGCTCAATCTGTGATGATATCAAAATTAATTGAGCCCAAAATCACATTCTATAGTCATAAATAAGTTAAATAAGCTCAAATTATCCCCAATTACCTTTAAAATTGGATCTATACCCTAAACCTTAAAACCTAAACAATACGCCCTAAACCTTAAACCCTAAACCCTAAACCAATTGATTTATCATAAATTAACATCCTTTAGAGTAAGAATTAGGTTCACAAAGCTTAATTTATCCCAAATCACATCATTGATTACCTTAATTGACTATTTGGCTCAATTTGAGATGACATTAGGTATAATTGAGTCCAAAATCACATTCTATAGTCACAAATAGGTTTAACAAGCTCAAATTGGCCCTAATTGCCTTCATGATTGGATCGTATACCTTAAAACTTAAACCTTATACCCTATACCCTAAGCACCAAATCTTAAACCCTAAATCATAAAACCTAAACCCTAAATCAATTGATTTAGCCCTATTTAACATCCTTTAGAGTAATAATTATTTTCATAGGGCTCAATTTAGCCCATGTCACATCACTTATTTCTCTATTTAATTAATTGGATCAACCTTATTAGAGGTATAATCACTGAGAGGGTGGAGGGGTGAATCAATGATGCAAGATAATACAATTTAATTCTCAACTCTTAAACATTTAACACATACAATCATGATGCATACAAATTAACCATTGCAATGAATAAAGAAGATATATCAAGATCAAACACATAACACATGATATATGTGGGAAACCCTCTTGGAGGATAAAACCCATTACCCTATAAGATGGACTAAAGTCCTATAAAGACAAGATTTAATATTTAGATCATCACCAACTGATCAAGGAACACCCATCCCATAAGGAGGAATCAACCCCCTAGACAACTAAACACCAACCCAACTACCTTGATCTGATCTCCACCTCTGATTTGATATATTCTATATATGATGATGGACTTATCTTACTTGCTTTATTTCCCCTTTACACTCTCACAAAATTGCACACACAAGTAATGCATCCAAAACACCCTTTTGGATCACTCTTCACTTCTTAGCACATACACAATCAAAAAACCTGAAACCACTCTATCACAATATCAACAACATGACCTATAGGTCATGTTCACAATCCTCAACCTACTCTGCTCTTTAATCCATCCATTAATCACACTCACTCAATCTACCTCTTCTAGGCTCATTAGGTCCAATGACCTATGTGTTCACCTTCATCACCTTGATCAGATAAGCATGATTGATCATCTTCTCTCTCTATTGGTTCTCAATGACCTGTACCTTCTCTTTAAAAGCTTATCTCCTTTGCTTGGCTTAACGCTCTCTCTACTTGGAATTTCTCAACTCATTCTCATACATGTATATAAATCATTACCTTATCCTTCACTCTTTATAGTGTCTTCATGAATATCAACATTTAGGTCAGCCATAAAACTTGTCTTAACCCTTAATATTTATATCATGCTAACACATATCTCAATGCCATCCTCATAGGTCAGCCATAGCATCCATGGGTCACACTTAAGCATCTACGCCTTTCAATTAGGCCTTAGTAGCCTTTATAGGTCTCATGGAGACCTATTACCCCTTTAGCACTTCATCAAGAAAATTAAGAACAAAAGAATAATTTCAAATGTATGGGTCCACTCCACATGACCCTTATGACATCTTTAGGTTATTAATCCCACCAAAACACTCTTCTGATAAAGCACAAATTGCTTAAACAATATTTTGTACAGAAGAACACCATGAATGAATGAATAGTTAGCTTTCAACTAAAATAAATGCAGCTGTATGGACAATAAAACCTCAAAACTGATTTTATTAGATAGCCCTTAAAATTCTATATAACTTTGAATTTTACACCATTATCAAATTCTGCATATATCCAAAGTTATATCTCAAATAATATAGACTGGTTTTTTTCTTTGTTAATTTACATATTCAAATTCCAACAGTCATTATGTAAATACAAAACATCTGACACTTGTCATCATCTCATGTCCCCTGACAACTTTTAATAAATATGCTCCATCAATCTCCTGGTGAGCTTCCTATCTTTAAAACTTTAACGCTCCCCATTGATATTCAATCTTTACTTCTGAGATCATGCCACTTGGTAGCTCTGCATGTCTTCTATGCATCCTAATCCATTCAGTCAATGCGCTTGCACCACTTGGCATCCTCACACATCTTTTGATCACTCTGTTGACTTATTCACTCAATACGCTCTGTTAGATCATAATCTACATGATCATGTGCTCATATTTGATCTGTCTTGACTATTTTACCCCATACTTTAAAGTAGTTAAACTTGACAGTTTTTGGTCCATCATAATATGCTAGATTAAGTTTGATGGCTTATATCTTGAACTAGAAAACACTACAAGAATCCAAATCTTCATAGTACGTTTTTGGCACTATAAACAACATCTCCATGAAAATATTTGACCACTAGTGACTTTTTGATTACCTGCACTAAATTTACAAACTTGATAGTTTATTCATAACTACATGACATGTAGTGGCAGTCTAGCTTCTCTTAAGTTAGAAGATGCATGTTTCTCTTTCCAAATTATCAAATAACACATCAGAACTTCACCAAGACATCTATGGATGCCTCATAACTTCTTTGTCCTTACAGACCTATACATGTGCCATATCTCTTCAAGCTATGAAACACAACTTATTTGTCATTAATTCACTAGTACCACATGCTCTCTTTAACATCAATGAAAACCTAAGACATCAATGACCATGCTCAACTATATCTCCCTTTGTCATTGATGAAAAAACTCTCTTAGATTGAATTCTTACTCATTTGAACTCCTTCATTTTGATCTTTCTCCCCCTTTAACATTAATGACAAAGGGTATTTTCCTCAATATGCCAACTTAATATTTGACCTGAAAAAATGATCATAAAGCTTAAAAAGCTCCCCTAACATCGAGTTCCATGTCATGTCATCTGTTATTTGACATACACCAATCTGAACTTGGGCTTCTATGATCCATAGACCTCTCTACCTTTAGAACTCTCAAACTCTCTTTGCTCATGCATGAAGATTCAATACCTTATCAAAACATATGACTTGGTTTGATCAAGTCGTCATATCAATCTTCTTGAATTTAAAACTGTAGCAGACTTTTTCATATCTTCACCATGATTGGAACATCTCACATATGCTCCCCCTCACATCATGCACAACTCTTTAAGATTATCAAACTATCTGAGTTAGCTCCCCCTAACTCAATGCTTCACCTAGATCATGACATCTTCAACAAGTCTTCTCAATGAGCTAGGTCTACTAGCAAATCTTCAACATTGTCCACACTTCAGTCAAAACTCTTATGGAAATATTTTATCTTCAGAACACTGTGACCTCCATGGCATACTTAACTTGACATCTATAGAACTCTGAGATATTTTATATGATATCAAAAATGTGACAACACATTCTCCTTATACTCCATATCAACCTTGTCTTTAGTCTTTCAACATTTGATCAATCAATTTAAGCAACAAAAATTGACAAGTTCTTATCTTCAGGACCAAAAACCTTGAACACACATTGAGCAAACTAGAACAAGATCAACTTACCTTTCTATGCAATAGAATATTTTGACAACTCACCATCCTTGATTAGATACCTGAAGATCTTCATTTTTTGCCTACAAATCTTGCACATATAACTTCATTCTTCATTACTTTGATTAACTAGACCATCCTTCAAATATTTGACCAAAATTTTGACTTTAGGATCAATGATTCTAAATATATATTCTGAATCATTCCATCATAACGCTTTGGAGCAAATTCATAAAACTCATTGCTCCTTCTTAGCCAAACACATTTTAAAAAGATATTTATTGTCCTGCAACATCAACCAAATCTCAACTAGCATCCACCATGCTTCTTCTTGCTTTCAAAAAGCCTAGATAGAGACACCCTAACCCACAATGTCCTAGAACAATGTGAAACTAGGAGTTGTCCACAACTCCCCATATTCCTTCTCATCCTTGGTCATCTGATACTAATTCTTCTTCTTCTTAGGCTTAAGATAAACAACATGCTCATCCACTGCAATATTCTCCTTTTCTTTCAAGATTGGATTGACAACATATGGAGACAACAAAGATTCATGACATACTTTTTCAACTGAAGAAAGAACCTCATCAATGGGCATTGACAACTAATGTTCTTTACATGAAACTTTCTCAAAAATAGCAGGATGTTCTCTTAGATCCATACATACCTTAGAACTCGCCTTAATTACCACTTTGGTCTTTTCTTTGAGATTGGTCTCTTCATTCACAAAATGAGTAGACAATGATAGATTTTGGCATTATTGAACTTTTTTCATATCTAATTTCTCTTCTTCTTTAGCAAGCAATCCACCTTGATATTTTAGCTCAACTAAATTAGTTATCTTGGTCGTTACTTCCTTAAGATTTCATACTAAGGATTGACCTTTCTTGAGCACACTAGGATGTTCATGCACCTTCTTATGACTTGAGAGGTTTCTTATATAATATCTCTCAATATGACCAACTTAATGACAACTAAAACAAATAACATCTTGTCTCTTAGGTTCATTATGCTCAAGCTTGACTGTCTTAAGTCTCCATACCTAGATTAGTCTTTTTCCATGTATTTTGGGGTAGAATCTAACAATATGTCTTATGTCATGACAATTATAGTAGACTACATTATCCATACCTCTAATTTCCCATCTACTCTTCCTTCTATAGTTTATTGCCTTATGATGAAAAATATTATATGCAAAGTAGTGACAATGGAATGAACTTTCATACCTTATAGCATTTGGTTACCTAATAGGTCTTCTCATGTTTCACTTCGTGCTTGCATCCTTATTATCTTGAGTTGACCTCTCTTGCTCTTTCTTAGCCTTGTTTACCTTGACAACAAATTAGTCATGCTCATCCTTCACTAAATCTAGCTTGGTTTTCAATTGAATGCTCTCATCCTCTTTAGCTCTCATACTTGAACTTGAAGCGTCTAACTAAATTTTGAGATCTTGGATGGTCTCCTTATCCCTCGTAGCTTTTTTAGTCATGTCATCCTTCATTCTACATGATTGCTCTTCAATAACATCTATACAATCAAGATTGGACTTCAACTCATCATGTTCACCTTGATTTGAAATCAACTTGGCATTTGTCTCTTCTAATTGAGTCTTTATATGTTTACATTCTTCCTCTTTTGAACTCAGATTGGTCTTTGTAACCCTTAATTGATCCTCAAGGTCCTGCATGGTCATCTTGTCTTCTTTGACTATCTCACTTAATATCTCAAACTTGGTTTGAATATGACTAATCATTTCTCTATTTTCATGACCTATTCATTAAGCTTCTCAAGCCTCATCTCATGTTCATCATCCTTGGAATTAGAATTACTCTTCCCAGTCTCAATATGACTAATCTATTGAAGAATCATCAAGTTGCTAAACTTGCAAAGAAGGTCTTGATTTGATACCAATTATTATAGGTACAATCACTGAGAGGGAGGGGGTGAACTAGTGATGTAAGATAATCCAATTCAATTCCTAACTCTTAAATATTCATCACATACAATCATGATGCATACAAATTAACCATTATGATGAACAAGGAAGATATATCAAGATCAAAAACATAACCCATGATATATGTGGAAAACCCTCTTGGAGGATAAAAAACATTAAACCATATAAGAAGGACTACATTCCTATAAAGACAAGATTCAACATTTAGATCAACACCAATTGATCAAGAAATACCCATCCCTTAATTTAGTGAGACACCCATCCCACAAGGAGAAATCAAGCCCTTAGGAAACCAAGTAGCAACCTAGATACCTTGATCTAACCTACACTTCTGATCTGATGTCTTCTATAGTTGATGATGGACTTATCTTACTTGCTCTCTTTCCCATTTACACTCTCACAAACTTGCACACACAAGCAGTGCCTCCAAAACACTCTTTTGGATCAATCTTTACTTATTAACACATACACAATAATTTTTTTTGCAAAAAATCTATCATAACATCAAAAACATGACATGTAGGTCATTCTCACAATCTTCAACTAGCTCTTCTCTTCAATCCATCCACTAAGCACACTCACTCAACCAACCTCTATGGCTTAGTCACTCAATCTACCTCTTCTAGGCTCATTAGGTCCAATGACCTATGTGTTCACCTTCATCACCTTGTTCAAACAAGCATGACTGATCCTCTTCACTCTCTATTGGTCCTTAATGACCTTTACCTTCTCTTTCAAAGGTTATCTCCTTTTCTTGGCTCCATGTTCTCTTTACTCTAACTTTCTCAACTCATTCTCATACATGTATAGAAACCATTACCCTAGCCTTCACTCTTTATAGATTATTCATGAATATCAACATCTAGGTCATCCATAAAACTTATCTTAACCCTTAATACTTATATCATACTAACACATATCTCAATACCATCCTCATAGGTTGGCCATAACATCCATGGGTCACACTTAAGTAGCTATGCCTTTCAATTAGGCCTTTGTAGCCCTTATAGGTCTCATGGAGACTTATTACCCATTTATCACTTCATCAATCAAATTAAGAATACAAGAATAATTTAAAATGTATGGGTCCACTCAACATGACCCTTATGACATATTTAGGTGATTACTACTACCAAAACACTCTTCTGGTAAAGCTCAAATTGCTTAAACACTATTCTGTACACAAGAACACCATGAACAAATAAATAGTCAACTTTAAACTACAATAAATACATTTGTACAAATATTCAAACTTCCAAACAATTTTTTCTAGATATCCCATGAAATTATATACAACTTTTCCTTTTACACCATTATCAAATTCTACATATATCAAAAGTTACAGCTTAAATGATACAAACTAGTTTTTCCTTTATTAATTTGAACATTCAAATTCCAACGGTCACTATGTAAATACAAAACATTTGAAACTTGTCATCATCTCATGTCCCCTGTAAAATTTAAACAAATTCTCTCTATTGATCTCCTCATGAGCTTCCTATCTTTAACTCTTTAATGCTCTCCATTGATCTTCGATCCTTGCTTTAGAGATTATGCCACTTGGTAGCTCTACATGCCTTTTGCACACCTTGCTCCATTCAGTCAATGTGCTTGCACCACTTGGCATCCCCATGCATATTCTAAGTACTCTATTGACTTATTAAATCAATATGCTCCATTGGATCATAATCTACATGATCACATACTCATCATTGATCTATCTTAACTATTTAACCCTAGATTTCAACGTAGTTAAATTGGACGGTCTTTGGTCCATCCCAGTATGCTAGACTGATTTTGAAGGTTTATATCTTGAACTAAAAAACACCTTAAGGCTTAAAATCTTCATAAAATTGGCACTATAGATAACATCTCCATAGAAACCTTTGATTACTATTGAATTTTTGATTACCTGCACTAAATGCATAAACTTGGTTCATTCATATCTACATGATGTGCAATGATGGTCTAACTTCTCGTAAGATATAAGATGCATGTATCTCTTTCCAAATAATAAAATGACACACCAAAAATTTATCAAAACATCTATGGATGTCTGATAACTTATTTTTCCTTACAAACCTTCACATGTGTCATATCTCTCCAAACTATCAAACACAACTTCTTTGCCATTCATGCACTAGTACCACATGCTCTCTTTAACATCAATGACAACCTAAGACATCAATGACCATGCTCAATAAACCTATGATGATATTAGGTCTAATTATGCCCAAAATCATATTCTATAGTCACAAGTAGTTTTAACAAGCTTAAATTAGCTCTGATTGGCTTCATGATTAGACATTATACCTAAACCATAAACCATATACCTTAAACATAAATTTACAAACCCTAAACCCTAAATCGTAAACTCTTTAAACCCTAAACCAATCATTTTATCCATAATTAACATCATTTAGACTAAGAATTAGGTTCATAAGACTCAATCTGGCCAAAATCACATCACTAATTCCCCTAATTGACTGATTGATTCAATCTATGATGACATGGGGGATAATAGAGCCCAAAATTATATTTTGTAGTCAAAAAATAGTTTGAATAAGCTTAAATTATCCCTAATTGTCATTGAAATTGGACCCTATACCCTAAACCCTATTCCTGAAAGCCTAAGCTCTAAACCTTAAACCCTAAATCATAAACCCTAAACCAATTGATTTAGCCCAAATTAACATCCTTTAGGGTAAAAATTAGGCTAATGGGGTTCAATTTGGCCTAAATTGTATCACTAATTTCCCTAATTGACTAATTGGTTCAATCTTTGATGACATTAGGGCTAATTGATCCCAAAATCACATTATTTAGTCATAAAAATGTTCAATGAGCTCAAATTGGCCCTAATTGAATTATTGATTGGGCCCTATACCTTAAAACCTAAAACTTATATGTTATACCCTAAGCCTTAAACCCTAATCCCTAAATTATAACCCCTAAACCCTAAATCAATCAATTCATCCCTGATTAACATGATTTAGAGTAATACTTATTTTCATAGGGCTCAATTTATCCTAAATTGCATCACTTATTTCCCCAATTGACTAAATAGCTCAACCTATGATGACATTATGGTTAATGGTGCCCAAAACCACATTCTATAGTCATAAGTAGGTTCAATGGGCTTAAAATTGACCCTAATTGCCTTCATGATTAGACCCTATACCCTAAACCATATACCTCAAACCCTAAATCATAAACTATTTAAACCCTAAACCAATCATTTTATCCCCAATTAACATCATTTAGACTAATCATTAGGTTCACAAAGATCAATTTGGCCCAAAGCACATCACTAATTACCCCAATTGACTAATGCTTAAATTTATCAAAATATAGCTGAAATATCCATGATCTATAGAATGAAAGAAGTGATGCATGTGTTTTATATTTGGGATTATTGTTAGTAATGTATCCCATAACTAGAAATCATGTTACATATGCCTTTGTGCATTAGATGGTTCCTGTATGCATTTCTCCTAGAGTGTATGGCTTAAGGGGTGAAAAGGGAATGGGGTGGGATCAACTTGTGGCACTTTGTGAGAGATGTTATCATACTATTATATCATACCTACATCCCTTCGTGTAGCCTTCATACCTCCTATGATGTCTTCCTAACATCTTGAAACCCTAAAATATGGCTAAGTCTGAAACCCCAAAACCTTGGAATCTGACTAAGTTTGAAATATGATAGGATCCTCCAAAACCTAGAATTTGCATTATAGCTCTTAGAGGTCCAAAACCACTCTCAAACATATTGAAAGTATATAAATAAAATATAACTTAAGTTATAATAAACTCTTAAATGTTTATTTTATTTATATACTATGCATGCCAATCTAATACTAAACTATTATGCATATGTGCTTTTATAAAAGCAATACTACTTACGTAGTTTTAAAGATTAAAACTGCATACATGGTTTTAATAACTAATAATAAAATATTCCACATACACGATATTTACCACGTACGTGATTTTTTAGCTTGAAATTTCAAACACATGCCTTAAGCCTTGGGAATGTCTTGTATTATCAAGCCTTAAGCATGGACCTGCAACACACAGAACTGAATGTGTGTTTTCTACCAACAATAAAAAATGCAACTTCACCCATGTTAGACACTATCCATTGTATCTAATTTTTCCTTGAAAATAGTAAAGCAACATCAACTATGTCTCCTCTTTCTATATATATGATTTTTTAATATTTTTATTGATTTAAGGTTGTTATTTATATTTAATGACTAAGTATGTATTTTGTAGCACTATATGCCACTATTATTCATGCTTATATTTGTTTATGTATCTTTTGATTCGTTGATCCAAACTAGAAAAAAAGATATGGTTGCAAACTAGACCTAATTCTATACACATTAAAAAAATAAAAATATAATTTTTAATATTTTTTGAGGTAGTTAGGGGGCACACAGTTGGATATTCATTTTTGATCATATTTTAGGGTATATTGACTTGTGAAATTAGTAAAATAAATATTGATTAATTAATTTAAAAAAATATAGGTTGCAAACTAGATGATCTTGTCTAGCTTTCTACCAAGGGGTTCAAATAAAAAATAAATGATGGTAGAAAATGGTGGGGTGCACGGGCAACTATCTAGTATGATTTAAAAGAAAAATAGTACCGCCTCTTCAAATTTATGATGTTTGACCTACTTAACCATTTCAAAAAAAAAATTAGTGGTTTAGAAACTAGACTCAAAATGCCACAATTCATCTTCTTATGTCATCTTAAAATTGTGAGTGTAGATATCTCAAATAATCTATACATGTTGAGGTTTCATGTTTTTAAGGAAAAAACATGTCCACTTAATACCCCCTTTGGCTTCCCAATTCCCTATAATTACACACACACACACACATGGTGGGGAAGAGGGATGGGGGATGGGGGGTGATGGAGAAGGGGAAGATCATTCATAGCCCCAAAATCCTATCAGTCCATATATATAGATATACATATACATATAGGGTGGCTGGTGTTTTACTATAGTCATCAATCATATCACAATAGATGAAAGATCCCAGATAAATATTCACTACGAGATATATCATAGATGCCAAAAAACTATATATTGGTGGCCACACACACACACACACACACACACACACACACACACACACACACACACATATGGGGAGGGGAAGGGACTCGATTGATAAAGATAAATTGAGGGCCTATCTAGATGGCCTCAACCTCCCTATAAATGAGAATGAGGCTGCCAAGTGAAAAGCTACATTACTTCCCAATAGGGGTTACTCACTCTCTCTCAAGGACACATGCAAAGTCAAAACTTGAGACTTAGAGATGGAAACCAAAATTTTATCTTTATTGATGTTTAACAATATTATAGATATTCAACACACACACACACCCTTTCCCCTACCGACTAAGAAGAAGATACTCCTTAGTGTAATGATTGGGTTACATGAACATACATCACTCTAGCAGGCTCTTGGCTTTGTTTTCTCTCTCTCTCTCTCTCTCTCTCTCTCTCTCTCAGATAAAATCAATATTTCAACTCCTCTCTTCTCTCTCATATAAAATCAATCTCTCTCAACTCCTCTCTTCTCTCTAGTGTTGGATCTCTCTCTCACTCTCTCACTTCCATGCCTCTAACTAACCTCCAACTCTTCTTACAAAAATCCTTTGAATCTTGACTACCTAACACTAACATCTTGTAGGATATTTTAAACTCCATCTGTCTTGTAAATCAGTCCACAAGTCATGTTTTTTTTATATGGGTAGTTACTTCTCTTTTGCCTTCAATGCAGGCATAACCTTTAGTTAAAGCATAGCAATGGTTTCAAAGCTGCCACCCACATTCAGTGGTGGTTTCATCATGATCTTAGGAAAATATCATTCTAACCAATGGGAGATAAATGAAACCATCCTTCCTTTACTTTCTTGTCATGTGGGACTCTTGATGATGTTATTTGGCTTGTTTTTTATCCTTATTCATGCATAAAACATTGTCGCAATTGATGACAAATCACATAACACAAAGCAAATGTGCACAAGAATATGAAACCATGTTTTTGGTTAAAGCAAGATTGTTTGTGAACCCAGATACTCCTACATCAAATACCCAAGGTAATTTAAATTGGCCATAAGCTCCCACTCATGAACCTCTTGTGAGATCCTCAATGATTTTTCTATGTTTAGAAACTTTGGATGGACTTATCCAAGTTACATCTTCATTTGCTATGTTTTTAGACTTCATTAAGTACTTTGTGTACTCTTTGCCTCTTGTCATCTTACTGATTCAAGTATCCAATATTGTCTCAACCTCCTCTATTATTTTATTCAATAATTTTTTCTTTCAATCTACGATAGAAGATTATGAACTTGATCATTCCCCAGTCCCTTATCTCTCAAAGTAAGGGTACAAATCTGCTACATTGAAGATATGTGATATATTTGCTCTATCAAGTAGCTCTATCTCATATGCATTCATTGGGAACTTTATCAAACCTCTACAAGGCCCAATCTTCTTCCACTTGATCCTTATATGTTCTATTGGGAAACCTCTCCTTAGGAAAATGTGCCAAAAACCAAGTCTCTAACTTGAAAATATTACTCTCTCCTTATGTGATCAACATGATTCTAGGAGTTCATGCTACTCTCTTCCAATCTTCTCTTTACCTCTCTATGAACATCATGCATACTTGCTACAAAATCCTCCATGTTAACACTTTTTATTCTCATAGCTATTGTGTTTCTTAACGCATAAACTCCTCTAAGGCAACAAACATACACAATTTGGAATGGAATCATTGTTGAACTTATGTTGACTTAGTGCATGCCAATGCCATTATTTTGGATTGTCTTTAACTAACAATCTTAGTAACTTCTAAAATTATGATTTACTAATTTCATTTTCCTTTTCATTCAAGGATAATAGACTTAAATGACATCTAATCATGTGCCTAATTTCCTCCACAAATTTATTTATGAATGCCCAACAAAACTTGTATCTCTATCCAATATTGTGCTCCTTGAAAACCCATATGTTTACCCTAATTTTTATTTTACTCAAACTAGGTCAAATACATTTCACTAAAGAATAGATCTATTAAATATGACAATAAGGTACAAAAACTAAATCTATCTAAATATCTAAATTAAAAACATAGCTCAGATATAGCGTATAAATGATAATAGTGATGACAATGATGGTAAATGAGGTGGAATAATCACACATTGAATGTTTATATAAATCTAAACTAGAAATGTGACTATGTAGATTGTTTGTCCCTTGTGTTTGGAATTTGAGCTACCTAGGTGAACTCACCTTTTCTGTGATCCTCGAGTCTAACCTGGGCAAACTCATTATTGGGCATATTTGCATGCTGAGTCTAATTGTTGCCATTGAGTTTGACATACATAAGTTTTTTGATCTGAACTATTTAGGGTTACTTTGTTATCTTTTGTTTCTCTATCATATAGGTTTGTATTCATGTTTCACTATACAAAATTGCATAATTTTTTGTTTCCTTCTTGACCTAGCTTGGCATAATGAGATATCAAAGTGGGGTTACAATATACATATATTGAATGCCAGAATTAGACCACTTATAGTTCATGCGATGTGTAGATGATGTGTTTTAGGTAGGGTTTCAACCTTCTCTCCTTAGGTGGGGATGCAACTAGATTTTGTTTGAGGCCTTATTTTGGCACAAGATGTAGTGATGTGATGCAAGTCCTTGGTGCAGAGATAAATTATTTATATGTGTGCCTACACTTTAAATGAGATTAACTATTTGTCTTGATCCTTTATTATCATGTGATTCTCTATGACCTTGTCTCTTTAAATGCCTATAGACTCTCTCTCTCTCTCTCTCTCTCTATATATATATATATATAAATAGACTCTCTCTCTCTCTCTATATATATATATATGCTTATCATGATTTGAATTAAGGACTAATTGGAACATAAAAGTTGACTAAACAAAAGGAAAAATATTGACAAATAAAAGTTAAAATATTGACAAACGAATCCAAACATCGAAAAGACGTAAATATGGATAAAAGGGCCACAAAAGTAAAATTGGTAGATTCATAGTTCCTAGGATTCTACCCAAGTAAACGTGTAGGTCTTATGTGTCTACGTCATATGTAAATATGAATGAGAAGAGAGAGAGGATATAAAAACATGCCCATGGGCACACGAATAAGATGATAAAATGAAAAATAGAGGAATAGAAGACCTCAAGATTGCACATAGAGGAACAAACACATAAACAAATGACAATTAACCCTTTTATCAAGGTGATGACCCATATGCACAAATAAGTATTAAAGGCATTATAATAACAAGGTTTGTGCCAAGATAAGATATCTACACCATAGTCTCACTACTTTGAAAAATAAATTGGAAAAATTTGTCACATCACTTGTCTTATTACATGCTATGAAGTGTATCATCTTGGAAAATTTATCCACAACAATAAAAACTCAATAATTATTTTGTTAAGTTAATGGAATCCCAAAAATGAAATCCATGATTAGCTCTTCCCATTACCTCTTTTGAATTGGTAAAGGCTAATACAAACCTAAATTATGACTTTTTCCCTTAGCATGTTGGTAAACCTTACATCCTTGCATAAATTTCTTGACATCCACACTTATCCTTGGCTAATAGTAGCTCTCATTCAATTGTACCAATGCTTTTTTAACACCAAAGTGACCAACAAGGCCTCTATTATGCTTCTCCTTCAACAAATTACCCCTTATCATGCTATGTCCAATACCTGTAGCATGTATCAGGATATGTGTGGGCCAACTTATAATGCATTTAACATTTATCTTTTAATTCATTAGTTAGTTGTTTATTTTCGCTAGCCTAATTCAGATGAATGGGTGTGACTCTACTTATCTATGTTTATAAATAAGGGTGAGCAAATCTTTCTCATATCATCATATTACTAATTTTGATTCTATTATAAGGTTGTGGAGGTTGACCCTTAAAGTGACTTAGTGATATCAAAGATCCAATTTGGGCAAAAAATGGGTGAAATCCTAATTCTAAAAAATTTATAATATCTCACAAACTATCATGATTTTTTATGTAATTTTAGGGAAGTTTTGGATTTATGCAAAGAATTTAAAGTATATTTTTTATCCTTTTGTGATTTTTGTAGTGCATTATTGAATTTTTATTATTTTTAATAAATTCACTTTATAGGCCATAATTTTTAGAATTATTCCAATTTTGACATATTTTCTGGAAAGCTTGAAAAATTATTGGGGGCTAGTTCTTTGGATATATGGATTTAAGGCTAACCTTAGTTTGAAATCATCTAGTCAAAATTAGGTCAAAGGTGAAATTATGTATTGTCAAGAACCAACATGATAGGGTAGCAAACTAGAGGTTAGGGAAAGAATTTATTCACGCTTGGGAAAAATCCTAACAAAGATGAGATAGAGTTAGAGTCCAGATCAAGTGGGACTTTAGACATAGTGATCTATTCATTGGATGACAAGGAGCACCTAATGGATGAGAATATGCAAAACATGAAGTCTAAAATGGCCAAAAATGAGGATATAGATAGTATCAAATTTGAAATGGCCAAATAAGGAGATTTAGATAACATCAATACATAGTTTTCTATTCTTGCGAACTTTATCAGTAAGTTGTTAGTTTCAAAATCTAATATAAAACCTCAGGATGGATCTTTTAGACAACCTAATCCTAATACAAATGTTGAACAACCTCAACCTATGGCTAGCACTAATTTTAGATATTTGAGCCTACCACTGAAGGTAGACATATGTAAGTTTAATGACAAGGATCCATTTACTTAGATCAATCAAATGGATTTTTTTTTGATGTACACCAAATCCCATATAGGAAAAAGTTTACAATGGTTTCCTTAATTTTTAAACTTGAGAAATTTATTTATTATTTATGGTTGTGTAATCAAAATAAGAAAAGGAATTTCAATGTCACTTAGTCAATTTTCACGCAGGAGTTATAAATTCACTATAAAAATAGTGTGATGAAAAATTCATCAGGATAGATAAATTATTGATGGAATGCTAATGAGAAATATTTGGTGCAAGCCAAAATTGTATTGACTATTTAAGTTTGAAAAAGAAAACAATATAAATATATAAGCTAAGAAATGGCTTTTTACTTCATATTCAAGAAGTCCATTCAACTTCCTATGGGACTCTTGAGTTATTCACTACAAGATGAAATCATCCTACAACTACTCATAAGAATAAGGAAATATTATATACAATAATATTACACCCCTCCTTAATCTACATGGGTTGTTGTGAGCCCAAGTATTCTTCTGAACTTTTAAAAAATTTATCGTCCAAGTGCTTTTGTCAGGATGTCTATTGGTTACTTTGCCATGGAGAAATGTTGCAACTTGACACTACCATCTTTCACATAGTGCCAAATCAAATGAAATTTGGTATTGATATGCTTTGTTCAATTGTGAAATACTTGAATCTTTGCCATTTGTATTGTAGAAGTATTGTCAACCATAAAAGGTATTGATGAAACCTGTTGTTCTTACAAGTATGAAAAAAACCTTCTAAGTTACAAAATATCTCTAGTTTCCTTTGAAGTAGCCATCTACTCCACTTCTACTAAATAAATTATAGGAAATAATTGATTATTGGATTTCTAATTGACAATTATTATTCTTAAAGTTCATCAGAAAACCCATGGTGGATTTACCATCTTCATGATCACTAGCATAGCCAGATATCTAATATCCAACCCATTTGAAGTCTCCTACCCTGGAGAATTTGAGCCCAACATTTTGTGTTCCTTTTAGATATCAAATGAATCTTGTTACTACTAACTAATGATTGTCTCTAGGTTGTTGCATGAATATTGAAAGAACACCTATATTAAAGGATATATTTGGTCTTATTGTGGTCACATAAATTTTAATTTGAATGATTTTTCTATATTTAGTGGCATCAACCAAATCTATTGTATATTCTAATGTAAATTTTAGATTTTGTTCCATGGGTGTGCTATGAGGCTTACAATCTTCCATTCTAAAATTGCTTAGAATGTCACCAATGTACTTGTGCTGTGTAATGAAGATATACTTTGGTTTATGAATTAATTCAATACCCAAATAGTAATGAAGATAGCCAATATAATAATTAAAATAACTTAAATCAGTCATTTCAAAGCTTTTCATCAACTCTGATTTAAAATTTGTAGTGTACCATTCATTGTTCCCTATGTTGAGTAAATCATCAACATACACCACCATAAATACAACTATTTTGATGAAAAGAGTTTCATCTTCAAATTAAAAATGTTTGAATTTCAAGTTCATGAGGTGCTCAACTAGTTTATCATACCATGCTCGAGGGGCTTGTTGCAAACCATAAAATAAATTTTCAAGTTTGCACACCATGTGCTTTTGGACGTTTACTATAAAACCTTTAGGTTATGTCATGTACATTGTTTCATTGAGGTGACCATTTAATAATGCAATTTTGATGTCCATGTGATGAACTTTCCATCCATTATGAGCTGCCAGATCCAACATCATTTGAATGGTAGTCCATTTTATTGTAGGTGCAAAAGTTTCATTATAGTTAATTCCTTCCTTTTGAGTATATCAATTTATGACAAGCCTAGATTTATATTTGTCAAGTGAGAAGTTGACCTTGTATTTGTTGCAATAGACCCAATTATAAAGAATTAATTTGCAACCATATGGAGGATCAACTAATTTCCATGTCCCATTTTGACCAATTCACTATACTCATCTTTCATTGCTTTTCTCCAAGGTTCAAGCTTGTTTGAAAGATGTTGGTTTTGAATCAAATGTAACATTGATTTATTATTCTGGAGAATCATTCAAGGTGAGGTTTTCAATCTTATCTTGAATTTATTCAAGGAACTTGTATAATTATGATGTGGCTATATGTGCACTTTTAGTGCTTATTTTCCTAAATTCATTAGGTTTCACATATTTCAATGTTTGAGTGTCCCACTTGGTGTTAAGCATGGGATATACTGAGAGGGGGGAGGGTGAATTAGTATATAATAAATATTATAAACTTTCCTTAATCAAATTCCACTTTAACATACATTCAAGATATGCAATAAAACTGAAATAATAAACACCACACAAGATAGAGAGAGACACCAGATTTAACATGGAAACCCAATGTGGAAAAAAAATATGGAGAATAATCCCAAGCATATGAATGATCACAAACTCAAAATACAATATTCGCAAGTACCAAATTTCAGGAGCACCAACCCCTTTGCTGAGAACTAACACAAAAACTATTCATGAGCACCAACCCATAGGAGCACCAACCCCTTTGCTGAGCACCAACACATCAACAATTCTTGAGCACCAATCCACATAAGAACCAACCCCTTTGCTAAGCACCAACACATCAAAAATTCATGAGCACCGAACCACATGAGTACGAACCCCTTTGCTAAACACCAACACATCAAAAATTCATGAGCACCAACCCCTTAATGAGCACCAACACAACAACTATTCATGAGTACCAACCCACAGGAGCACCAATCCCTTTTATGTATACCACACAACTATCTATCAATATTTCTATTTCAACCAGTGATAGTTCATTACAATATCTCTTTCCTCTCTCCTTTTCTCTTCTAAGCTAGATATAACAATTACAAATCATACTTTATCTCCCACATTACAAATGGCTTCTCAAGCCTTTATTTATAGTTTTTCAAATGACCTTTGGCCTTCACCCTTTGTGATCCTTCAATCCTCATGGAAAATGGTGCCAAAATTGCATGACCCTTCATATCCTTGCATTTAAAAATTCATGTGGTGACCCTTCATAAGCAAAAACATCCTTTCCTCTTTTGTCTTTATCTTGGTGACTTTTCATATTCCTCAAAGTGTCCCTTCATGAGAAATTGTGCCCTTCCTCTTTTGTCTTCACTTGGTGACTCTTGGAATTCTCCAAGATGACTCTTCATGGGAAAATGCATCCCATTCTTCTTTTGTCTTTACCTTGTGACTCTTTGACTTCTCCATGGGCCCTTCTTTTGTCTTATATGCAACCAAAAATATATTCATTAATATTAAATAAATATTAACACACATTAGCCAAGATATAACTATTAAAAATATCATTAAATGCAATGGAGACTTTATCACCAATAATGCTAGACCTTTGACATCAATGAAAATATTTCCAACAATCTCCCCCTTTGTCATTGATGGCAACCTCAATCCTGAAACTGTCACATCCTAAAACTTGCACATACTATTATCTAAAAACATATAGTAACTCCCCCTTACTATAGCAACCTATACCTATTCCCTATACCTTTTATTTTCTCCCTTTGACATCAATGACAAAGGGCCTATTTGGATCTAACACTTAGCTCCCCCTCAATTGATGCTAAACTTCAAAGGTAGGAAGTAAAAGAAATTACTCCCAACTCCTCTTGTAGATTCTTGAATGTGTCCTTTAATCATGCCTTTGAGAATATATCTTTTCTGGCTATCCTGGCAATGGTTTTATCTCCAAATTTCATATTTCCACCATTGATCTTCTTTAGAGTTATGAAATTACTCATGTCTCCTGTCATATGCCTCGAACATCTGCTATCAACGAACCATGGCCGATATTTATTTCTTGTATGCAAAGCTGTCTAAACCAACATAGAATTTTTGGGTTGTTTCTTCTGCCATGAACATGTTTGAACCTTTTTCTTGATGAATGGAACCTTGAAACTTTGGTCCTTATTGATTTAATCTACATGAGTTTCCTTCTCCTTATTTTTGAAACTATTAGCTCTTTTTTGACATTCTAATTTCTTATGACCATATCCATTTGAAACACTTTAATTTTTTTTTAAACACTGCATATGTAATAAACATTCTAATAGCCTCTAACCTTGCCACTAGTGCAAAAATTTATTTAAAATATATTCCCTCCAATGATATACAAATTAATCTGTCAACTCACCTTCTTGTCATGCAACATAGCATCCACCATGCTTCAATTTTTCTTAAAAGTGTCTCCTTGAAGCCTAGAAGAGACACCCCACACAAAGGGTCCTAGAAATAAATCTTAGGAGATTCCCACATGTCCTTTGTTACTTACTTGATCTTATTGAGTTTTTCTCTTAGAATTCGTTTAAGCATGTCTAACTTATTTGACATACTAACCTCAACATTCATGATGTTTTTCATCTTCTCAACTCTTGTAATTGTCTTATCTTGACAAGGAACCTGCTTAACTGTAATAAGAGAATATTCACAATCCTTCTTATCTGATTTTTTTGTCTACTATAGAAAGTACTTTATTCTCATTGTTAAACTCAACTTGATCAAATTTTACTATCTTAGGTCTCCAAACCTAGATTTGGCTCTTCTCATACCTTGAAGATCTCTTCACTCTATTTGGACATAATTTAGCAATATGGCCAATCTTATGACAACAAAAACAAACAACATTTCTCATACATTTTGCTTGAATGTGATTGATATCTCCCTTTGACTGATTGCTTCTCCTCATACAATCTCTTGCCCTACGACCAGCATGATGACAAGCAAAACAATGGCCATGAAAAGAATTTGAAAACTTGAAAGCATTAGGCTGCCTGATTTGCTTCTTTAATTTTTCTTTAAAACTTGCATCCTTCTTACCTTGGACTAATATTTCATAATATTTTTCATCCTTGATTATGAGCTTCTCATGATTATCCTTTAAATAACCTAACTCAACCTTTAACTGATTACACACTTCTTCTCTTGATTTCAAACTTGAATTTACAACCTCTAATTGATTCTTAAGATCTTGAATAAATATCTTATTTTCTTTTACTTCTATATACAACTTAGAATCCAAGATACACACTTGTTCCTTAAGATCCTCAACCACAGATTTCAACTCTTGATTCTCCTTCTTTAGCTGCTTGGCCATCTTGTGCTTTCCTAATCTACCTTCAAGCTATAAAACTTTTTCAAAAGGAACTTGCTCTGATACCAATTGTTAAGCATGGGATATACTGAGAGGGGGGGTGAATCAGTATATCATAAATCTTATAAAATTTATCTTAATCAAATTCCACTTTAACATACATTTAAGATATGCAATAAAACTAAAATAATAAACACCATACAAGATAGAGAGAGACACCAGATTTAACATAAAAACCCAATGTGAAAAAAACCATGGAGAAAAATCTCAAGTATATGAATGAGCACCAAATCAAACTACAATATTTTCAAGCACCAACTTGTAGGATCACCAACCCCTTTGCTAAGCACCAACACAAAAACTATTCATGAGCAAGAACCCACAAGAACACCAACCCCTTTGCTAAGCACCAACACAACAACAATTCATGAGCACCAACCTACAGGATCACCAACCCCTTTGCTGAGCACCAACACAACAACAATTTTTGAGCACCAACCCACATGAGCACCAACCCCTTTGTTGAGCACCAACACAACAATAATTCATGATCAACAACCCACAGGAGCACCAATCCCTTTGTTGAGCACCAATACAACAACTATTTGTGAGCACCAACCCCTTTTGTGTATACCACACAACTATCTCTCAATGTTTCTATCTCAACAAGTGATAGTTCATTACAATATCTCTTTTCTCTCTCTCCTCTACTCTTATAAGCTAGATATAACAATTAAAAATCATACTCTATCTCCCACATTACAAATGGCTTCTCAAGCCTTTATTTATAGCTTTCCAAATGACCTTTAGCCTTCACCCTTTGTGACCCTTCAATCCTCATGAAAAATGGTGCCAAACTTGCATGACCCTTCGTATCCTTGGATTTGAAAAGTCATGTGGTGACCCTTCATAAGCAAAATCATCCTTTCCTATTTTGTCTTTATCTTAGTGACTTTTCATATTCCTCAAAGTGTTCCTTCATGAGAATTTGTGCCCTTCCTCTTTTGTCTTCACTTAGTGACTCTTGGAATTCCCCAAGATGACTCTTCATGGGAAAATGGGTCCCATTCTTCTTTTGTCTTTATCCCATGACTCTTTGACTTCTCCATGGGCCCTTCTTTTTTCTTATATGCAACCAAAAATATATTCTTTAATATTAAATAAATATTAACACACATTAGCCAAGATATAACTATTACAAACATCATTAAATGTAATGGGGACTTTATCACCAATAATGCTAGACCTTTGACATTAATGACAATATTTCCAACACTTAGGCATATTTTTTTGTGTTTTAGGTACTTCAAATTTATCTTCTGAAGTTCCTTCACTTTCTGATCTATATTTTTGTGGTCCTTGTTCATTGTTTTATGAAGTTTCACTTTCTCCTTTAAGAGGAGTTTGAATCTCATGTATAAGAGATAATAAAGAATCAATTGATTCCCAATTGTATGTAACCCATTCACTATTTAGAGCATCCAAGTCACTCTCATTATAGCCATCAAACTTTGCATACTTACCAAGTTGAATCAATTGTCGATCAATGCTTTATTTGATCACTTGTGGTTTCATAAAAGAAAACTTCTCTTGTGATTAGAAAATTCTTCTCTTTCTCATCATATAGCCTGTATGCCTTGGAAGATTCAAAATATCTTAAATGAATGCTTTTGTGACTCTTGTGGTCCAAATTATTCCTCTTATCTTTTGGAATCAATGCTTAACAAATGGATCCAAAAATCCAAAGATGTCATAATGAAGGAAGATGACCACATCACATCTCATACAAGGTCTTGAATTAGAGCATTGTTGATGGTGATTTGTTGCAGAGGTATAATGGTGTTTTAGATGCTTCTATAGATTAGGATTACATAACATGATTAGTCAAACATTAATCCAATAAACCAATGAGAAATGCATAGAGAACTAACTAACTGAGCCTATCTATTCAAGGGGAATTTGTAAATGATAATGAAGAAATAAATGAAATAAAACATACTAGTTACCTTTCCAAATGGATTCCATCATCCAAGAGTAGATCAAAAATGTGTTCTCCCCTGATCAAGCATCCTTGTCTTTGTCAACAATGGTGGCAAAACTCCTCCATGGTCTCAAGAACACTTCTCAAAAACTAGACTCAAGATGTGAAATCACTAAATTAGCCTATCAATGAAGCTTGAAACTAAAATCAATGGTCAAATGCAAAGGATTATAGAGATAATTCAACATAATAACTTTTCACAAATCAAGATTAAAAATGATGTCCATGGCCTCTCTATTTATATATTTTCAAGAATGACCAGAATCAATCATGACCATCCCTCTCAAGATTGAGATGTGTGGTCATGGATTAATTGAATTATGTAATTAAAATCCATAATTATCCTCATCATGACTTTGGAAGAAGGGACATTAATGAGGCATGGAAGACCCATAATTATGATATTTTATGCACTTATGGCTTGATGGATGCCACCCCATAGATGACATCACCTAATGATGCAGATAATAGAAATCAATTTCAAAAAAAAATTCAACAACTCTCATGGAAAATCCACTTAAGCTCTTCATTTGGATCAATTAGCCTTAAACAAGGTTAATCAACATTTATGCAGTTTATTTAAAAATTAGCCCTCAATTAATCAAAATGGTCAAAAAATCATATTACTGGGTTGTAATTTGACTTGAGAAGAATTGAAAGGTGAGGTTAGATGCATTAGAACCGTATTCCCATTTAGGATGTTTCCAACACAAAATAACAAAAGTACATGATATGTACTAATGAATTAGAAGAAAAGAGTGATCTAGAACACAAAAAGGTGAAATCATCATTTTGAATCGAAATGAATTGATCAAAGTTAGCTGGCCCATAAAATATATTGCCCCATTTAGGGATACTTTGACCTAAATTAGAACTTGTAAATGACAAGTTCAAACCATTTAGGGTGTTTTATGGATTTTAGCCTAAAATATGCATTTGAGTGAAATTCGAGTAAGATTGACAATTTCAACATAAATGGTGTTAAGAATTGGAGGTCTACAGCTTCAACCCAAAAATTTAGATTTACACCTTTGAAGTAAAACATAACACAAATCATAGTCATCGCAGTCTTGTTCATCTTTTCTACAACTCCATTTTGTTGTAGAGTGTGAGGAACTATGAGATGATGTTTGATTCCATTTCAATTGAGATAGAATTTAAAACTATTTGAAGTGTATTCACCATCATTATCTATCTTGAGTGTTTCAATGTAGATTTGAGCTTTATTTTCAATCACGGTTCAAAACATTTGAAAAGTATCGAAGGCTTCTTATTTTTTCATAGTGATCAATGATCAACATGAAGTACTTATGACCATAAATTGAGAGAATTAGAAGAGAACACAAGTGTGAGTGAACCAATTGTAACTTTTTTTTTGCTTTCCACTATGACTTTATGAATGGTTCTCTTACGTGTTTGGCCAAAATATAGATTTCACACTTTTCATTTGACTTTACGGGCAAGCTAGGCATTTTAGCAAAACCATTATTTTGTAATACATTAATGTTGTTATACTTAGTATGCACAAATATAACATGATAAAACATATTTAGAGATATTCCATCTTCAATGAGATGAGCATAATTCCTTGAAATTGATAGTTTACCCCTAAATTTGAGCAATTTTCATTCCTCATATCCAATCAAGATGGCTACATTATCACATTTACTTTTGATAATTATGTCACCATTATCCAATAGGATGGCATGGAATTTTTACCTAATGAAAACTAGGGATAACAAGTTTCATTTTAATTGAGGAAGGTATATAACATTTTAGAGTTTAAAATTGGAATCCTTGGACACTTGAGTTGTATTGTACTTCTCCCTTATAGTTACAGATAATCACTTTGTGAGGTATATTGAACCATAACTTTCTTTAATAAACTCTTAAAAAAGGTCTTTTAAGAAAGTCATATGTATAGTGGCACCAATATTAAGAACCCAAGCATAGAACCATGATGAACTATTGAGACAATGTTTGCTTGCTCATATGCATTAGAAAACACACATTCAATGGTGTATTGAGTAGAGTTTAAATCTCTTATTTATTTCTTTTATTTTTTCTCTTTATTATTATGGTATGCTTGAATTTTATCCCATGGTGTTCTATATTCATGAGTCTCATGGATTCCTTTTTTGTCACACCATTCACAATAGAGGTTTTGTTTACCATTTTGATTTTGATTTTGACCACCTTCATTTTCATTTTTATCACCTTTTCCCTTATTTTTATTCTTTTACTTATTATTGACCTCAATTTTAGAAGATGTGGCTTTATTGTATATTTTGGAATAATTTCCTTTTACATAACATGCACTTTCTCCTATGGACTCAATTTTTCTTCCAAAGGCCTTTTCTCTTTTCACCTATTTTTCAACCAATTAATCAAATGTGAGAGTATTCAATTGATTGCTTTATTGTAGAGATTACAATTAGGTTTAATAGTTGGGAATACAGTATTTTATAAATTTGGTCATATATATGTCAATTTTGGCACCCATGGCATCCACATCTTGCTTGATTGCATGTATTTCTAAAGTTAATCTCATCAGCCATCTTTTAACTTGAAGTTGAACAACTACAAATGTAACTGAATGAATTCCAAATTTGATTGGGAATCATATAGTTTTTAAAATGTGTTAAATGTTTTCCATGGGGATTATTACACCCCTGAATATGATGAAACACATCTCCATCGAATGAGGACTTCATCAAGGCCAATGCTTTCTAGTTTTTCTACCTCCATGTCTGAATCTATTTTGCATTCCCTATTGGCTCAACTGGTTGTGTCTCCCTATCACAAATATCAAACCATAGATCATTGAAGATGAGTGTATTCTCTACTTGAAATGATCATACTAACTAGTTATCTTTACTAGGTAATGTTGTGCCAATGACTAATTTCCTTATTCTTATGAGTAGTTGTAGGATGCTTTAATCTTGTAGTGAATAACTCAATATTCCCATATGAGGTTGAATGGATTTATTGAATATGAAGTGAATAGACATTTATTGGATTATATATTAATTTTTTTCTTTCAAACTTGAATCAGCTTACACTAAAGATTGCTCATTGTCATTCCATCAATAATTTATTTGACATGACATAATTAATTTAGGCAAATGTAAAATCTATAAAAAATAGATCCAATCAATGATTATATTCATCAATTATAAAGCTTATCCTTTTTAGTGGAGACAATAGCATATGAGACCTTGAATGACCTATTTCTTGACGGGCTCAAGGACCACATTCAACATGAGGTACACATGTTTGATCTACTTAATGTATCTGATTTTATTATTATAGCATGCACGGTAGAGGAAAGATTCATGTCTAATAAGAGGATAATATTCATTATAAATAAATGTTATAGCACCCTTGCACCATCATTTCTTCCACTAACCAAATTGATGCCTCAAAAAATTGAAGAAGAAAAGGGAAAAAATATTATGATTTAACTATGATAGAAAATACATTTAAGGACATAAATGTGACAAAAAGAGGTTGTTATACATTGATATCACCAATGAAGAAAATGATGAAGAAGAGGCATTATAGGTTGTTGATGAGCTACATAAGGAGTCAGAGGATCCCAAACCAACTATCTCTTTCCATGCACTTTCAGGTATTAACACTCTAAAAAATCTCAAGGTAGTGTGTTTCCTAAAAAATTAGAAGGTGACAATATTATTAGAATCATGAAGTACTCACAAATTCATCAAAAATACGTTGAAAACACACTTGAACTATTTTGTTTACTCATATTCATATTTTAAGATCATGATTGCAAAAGGGGGTAAAATCAATTATCCACAGAAATTCCATAGTATTAAACTCACCATGGGAGACTACTTGATAGATTTACCTATATTTTTCATTCCCATGGGTAGAGAAAACATTATTTTGGGAGTCTAATGGCTCACTATATTGGGAACAATTGAGATGAACCTCTAGGAGTTTTTCATGCTTTTTTCATTTAGAGGGTAGGACATTTTAACTACACGGGTTGAGTGCAAAGTCTCTACAAATTTTAAGCTCTAATCAATTGTAAAAGATGCTTAGAAAGGGCATGGATGGGTTTGTGGCAAAATTATTTTCATTAGATGCAAAACAATAAGAAATGCCTACACCACTAGATCTATATGAAATTATAGATGGACACTTAGTAATTTTTGAGGATATGCCAAAAGGATTGCCTCCAAGAAGAACTCATGACCATGCCATTCATTTAACACCCAACATCAGAATTTAATGAATTATTTCAAAAACTTGGGACTTATATAAATCCCAAAACAACAAATTTTATTTCAAATAAATGTGACCCATAATGGAATTAGGAATTTATCATGATAGAAAAACCAAAAAAATGTAAATTAACATGAATTTACAATTAATGAGTCCCATTTATTTTTTAATTAGTCCAATTTATTTGAAATACTATTAGATATTGGAGAAGCAATTAATGAGTCTTATTCATTTGAAATAAAGACAATCGGGAGATAGATAGTCTCAAAACCCTGCATAAGTCCCAAGTTTTTGAAATACTTATTATTACATGTATTTTTATGTATTTTAAATTAGTTTAGAATTAGTGATATAAACAAGTATAACAATATTTAAATATAAATTGTGTAAAATATAGAAATAATTGTAAAAAAATGAATGTAATGGAGAGATGGATTGCATTTATTAAATATAAAAATGACTAAGGGAGAAGGTAGTTAGTTGATATATTATTCTATTTTGCTCACTACTTGTGCCCACTCCTATGAAATGCCTGAATTCGCTCTATGATTGATCAGTGTGGAAGACAAACTATCAAAACTTGCTAAGATGCTATCGATGAATGCTTGCACACCTACGACAACCATATCCATCAATTATTTATTGGAACTATTTATATGTAATTTTTTAGTTTGTTTAGTCAAAAATCATTATGCTTACCTATCAAGATAATTTTGTGAGTGATTTTTTATCCTCGGTCCTATGCTCAAATTATGAATTTGTCTATTTTTGACACTTAATTGGTTTAGATAGCCCCAACCACACCTTGTTGAGTGGTTGAGTGTTGCCTATATTATAATATCTAAAGAGGGCTCGATTTGCATGTAGTTTTCCTACCTATGTACATGTGTGCTCAATTGTATTTCACTAAAAATTAATGAATATATATTCGACACTTGACAACATGCAAATTTGACCTTGAAATAGTGTTTAGACTTGATTTTTGGATTATCTATGTAAAGGGTTTTCAGATTTGGTAATTTTTGGATAGTGCTTCAAAGGTGTGAAAATAGATTTAATCAACGTGAAAATAAATTCCATATGATTTATAGATATAAATGGCCTTATATTTGATATAAGTTGACCCAAGGAGGGGTTTAAATTTGAAAACTAGCCATTTTAGGAACCTAGGACACTTACAGTGAAGGTGAACTTTATTGGTAACCACCAGTGTCTAATTATTATTGGAGTTGTCCAAGAAGGTTAAAACAATGATTTAGAAGATAATGACAATCAACTTAGGATATAGAACATTAAGACACATACTAGGAAAATCTTTAGTATGAATTAAAACAAATTGGGTTGGCCAAGTCTATATATAGATAAATGGATAAAAGAGAATGCAATAAAAATTCAAATGTGTATACACAAGTCATGTATGTCAAAAATAGGTCAAAATTGATGTTATGAAGTGTCTAATATCAAATTTATGTGTCTATAACTACCTTGATTTTAGTCTAGCATTAAAAATTATAGATTAAAAGGATAAAAGAGATAATTTTGATACATGTGGTTAATCACACTTGATTTTAATAGGTATGACTCATATATCCAACTTGCTCCATGCAAAATCTACAAGCCAACATGTAGAAATGAATGTCCACTCATGATGTAAAATTTGAAATAATATGAATAATTAAACTATTTGAAATCAAAAATCCAATGAGTGAATACACCTATAGGTATGTGAACTAAGCTTCACTCTATTGAAATAATTTGGAGAATGTCATGGGGTGATTGTGCCCCAAGGAGATGTCATTGCTAAAAAATTGGTTTGAGAAGATAAATGCCTCAACCCTCATTGAAGATGAATAAGTGTTAGAATCTGAACAACATAAAAACCTCAATTACACTTCTCAAAATATCATCATAACTCTTTTGGTGGAACCCTATGCTAGGTTCATATGCCAAGTTGAAACTCTGATTCAACCATTGTATTTAGATTTTAGATTCAAATTACTTACATAGTACCATCGATCCCCAACATAGAAATTGAAAAGTGCATGTATGAATGACATTCATATCCCTAATTTGATCCATCTATACCTCAATGTGCTATAGAATTCCATACTAGGTATGACAATCCACTCAATCTAGAAAATCTAACAAACTACTCAATCTAATCCTTGTAACTTTATAAATCTGATCAATTTTCCCCATATAATGTCTCATAGTGTCATGAAACTTATCAAATATATGTCATAATCCTATAAAATACCCCACATATGTATCAATATGAATCTATCTCATCTGAATAAAATTATGGATCTTGCAAGCCATAAACTATTTCTGGGAGAGGGAGAAGAACTTGTCCTGTATCAAGGAGGATTCGAGCGCGCTAAACTTCCAGAGCCATGGGATGGAGTGTGATTCATTCTCATGAAGTAATTCACGCTTGAAGGTCAATTTACCAGGTTCTACAATTACCACCTCCCTCTATTAAATCACTTTAGGTGCAATTTTATTATTAGTTTCCCTTTTTACCTGCTCTCCTCTTTAGAACACTGTCCTTAGGGTGAGAGCTAAAATGGCTAAGAAGCTAGATATGAACCCTATTCCCCTGCACTAGGGCCTAATTTTTTGCTTATACAACTTTCACTGAGCCTTTGAGCCATCCAAGACTATCAGGATTGATAGTGGAGACATTCCTTCCAATCCGGTGTCTGGCGATGCTATTGATGAGTCCTATTTTTCTCCTGCTCCTACCGAAACAAAAGATGTTTCTTTCTCCACCCCAGAAGAGATTCCTGTTGACACCCCCAACTCCTTTGTGAGCAAGAAGGGTAAGTAGAGAAAGGTTGATGATGAGGAAGATAATATTAGAGAGACCATGGAGGGGACCCACAAAAATCTAGGTAGGGCCACGGGGGGCCAAGGTGGTAAATCTTATAAGTCTTCCAAAATTAATAAGGAAGGCTTCTCCTCTAGAGTTTAAAGGTTAGGGCAGATTGATTGTAAACCCACCTTGAAGGCCAGATTGATTGATTACTCAGAAAGTGCTTCGGAGGAAGCAACCGGGAGGAAGAGTCTAAGGAGCTAGAAATCCAAGAAATTTCCGAGGACACTGGAGGGAAGCAGGAGACTAGGGATTTTGAGGTTACTGAGGAGCATGGTGCTAGCACTATGGAAACTACTAAAAATAAGGGGAAAATGTATGTCAAGGAATCTGGCAAGGAAATAGAGAATGAGACTCATTAGAAATATTAAATTGGGGCCCTGAAGGATCGTATTAAGAGGCTGGAGCAGAATTTCACCAAGGGACTTCGGAATACAATTCTCCTGAACATGTCTATGCTGAAAGAGGTGGGTAATACTAGGCATGCTGACAACATGGAGAATACTGAGAAACTTAATGATCTTCTTAAATTAATGGTTATGTAAGGAGAGTCCTCTCTGACTCTGGTCTTTCCATTTCTTGTGTTTTGTTTCTGTGTCTGTTGTTTCTCAGCTAGTGCCATCGTCTCTTTGAAGGCATATTTTGTTTGATTGCCTTCTTGTCTTTTTTTTCTCTGTGAAGGGTTTGGCCCCTAGTTTTTTGCCTTACCTTATCAAAAACATAATGTAACCCAATATTTGAAACAATTGTCTATCAAAATTTTAATCTCTATGACAAGCCCACTAGTATGTCCCCTTTTTGAGGTGAGGGATAAAGCATATGAATCAATCATCTCAAAATAAAAGAGTTATACACATCATGCTATATATAAAATACATAAGCATGTAAATAATGTGTGCTAACATGATCATATTATGTCATCTATAAATATTTGATCATTCAGGCACATATGAAACATGCGACCCAAGGCATACAAGTGTCATGTCAAGTAGATATAACCATTAAGCATGTAGTAATAGTCATCATGGTAATACTTATTGTTGATATAAGTATGAATTAATAAGACATACATAAGATGGATGATATCAATTAAGACATCACACATAATATAATAATGTGTAATAGCAATCACGATACTGCAAGCTCAACAACCATGTAGATGCATATACACATATTCACACAATGTCATGATCACAATGCATAAAATCACAAGACATGATTAAAATATGACTTGAGTTTAACTTGACACAAAAAATTAAACATGACACAAATTAGAGGATCCTTGACCTAACTGATGCATTCCATGATAACACACAATAAATGCACTCATAAAAGAACACAATGTAACACCCAAGAATGATCACGTAATTTAATGTGCGACCATCATCACATAATGCAATACACTATCAATGATCATCCTATCTAACTATAACCAACATAAAACACACATAGAACAAGTAATGCTAATATATATATATATATATATATATATATATATATATATATATATATATATATATATATATATATATATATATATATATATAAGTAATCCATGTCATTATCGAAGCATACCAAAATAAACTATCTTTACAATATAACACTTTTGAATAGTATGCATAAGATCAAATCATGTTAAACAATATAATTAGCTAATATGATCAATGGAATGTTATGTTACCCTAACACACACACAGTCCATTTTTCAAATGGGGACCCATTATGGGAAAGTCTTTAATTGGGTAAACCATGAACTTAGAAGTACATGTTTCTAATTGTTCTTCATTCAAAGTCTAAGGTTATTCTCATGAAGCTGAGTTTGCCAAGAAATTAAACCATGAAAATTAAAGCTTGAATTAGTATCTTAAGTTGTTTTACACATTGGGTTTTCATGAGTTGTTTTTTATATGCCATGGTTTACAACTAACAATATTAATATTTTCTCATCCTAGTTTTTTCATTTACTTTATGTGATTGTAGGACCATTGATTGGGAGTGATTAATCATCCTTGAGTAGGCCCTACTTCAGTTATTCAATATTTCTGCATGCCTCACTCCTACATTATCCAGAGCCCTGAGCTATTATAAATTTGATAAAATTCTAAGTCTTTCGGCTTACTGAGCCTCCAAACATCCCAAGAACTTGGCAATGTAGAGACTTCACCTTTTTTTTATCCATAAAGTTAATGGTCCTAATCCTTTACAGTTCAATACCTATGAGCTTCTATAATTCTAATTGGTTCAAAACTTAGCAATATGTCTATCTAATAGAACTTCAGAAGGATTAAATAGACCTTTGGACTACAGTCTAATGGATTCAAGATTCCATGATCTGAGCTATTAACACTTGGCACATTTATCCCCAACTCAACTACGGGAGATTCAAAGCATGGACAAAATATATAGTCTAATGGCTTTGAGACCCTAAACTTCCTGGGCCACAGAGATCACTCTATGTGTCTAATTTCCACTACCTAGGACCTTTTGGGACATACATAGTTTAAATTAATAGGCTCTGAGCCTTTGAACATCCTGAGTCCCCATACCACCAATATCATTCCATATGGCTTGATCACATTGACCTGTGAATATGGAGCATACATAAAATAATGAAAGGCTAAAGAGTCAACAAGACAAAATCTAGACAAGTATCATTTTATAAAAGGGGACACAACCAAGTTATGGATATAAAATTTTGATAGCATGGAAAAATAATCAATTAACAAGTAATCGACAACTGTCTCAAAAGTGGTGACTAGACACAGAAACTTAACAAAGTGTTGCCATATGGCAAGCAAACCAACCTACCAAATATGAATAACAATGTTAAATCAAAATGGGAATTAAAATAAATGTTTTTAATCTATATTAATGGCACATTAATGAATTTAATACTTAGGCTTGGGAATAATATATGCAAAAATCTATGTGAAAAAAGATTCACTTTTCCATTACTCTTGAGATTCAATTTAGCGATCTCATCTTTGAGCTCTCCAACATCCTAAAATCCCTAATTTATTTAGTGAGCAAGCATGGAATGAAACAATTAGTTTATAGATATAATTGTATTATCTATTATAGAACAATAGATTATTCTTCAAAATAGAACAAGTCTCTAGTTCCCTCTCCCTACTTATTTGCAAGAAGACCCAAATACATGGATACTGTGTTTGAAAGGAACACATTATATTTCAAATTCCTACACTACCCTTAACTCTAGGAAGAGGTGCAACATGTAAAACTATATTATGTCAAGGATCAAATTGCTCCCAAGTAGAAGCAATATGTATACGACCTCCTACCAATCAAAGAATAAGGCCTCCACCAAGCGGTATCTAAACCAAAGGTAATGTCGTGCATTGACCTATTAAGAGTTTGTTAATGCAATTGTTTTTGGAGATATAATTCATGTTAATAAGGTTAATAATGATGATATATACATCATGACTAGGGAATTTGAGAGATACTATAGACCCCCCTTGCTTGAAACCAATTATAATAAAGTTTCAACCAATGCTTGGCATGAACATAACACAATAGACATGAAGTTGAAACAATGTATTGCTAAAGGCCAAGGATGAATCTAAAAGGGGATATCTCGTCTAATTGCATCATCAAATTTAGGTTTGGAATTAGAATAACCATGTCCTTATTGAATAGGTTATACAATTTTTTTAGTAATGTATACGTCTAGGTTGAATGGGTTACTTTGTTGGATATACTCTTGACATCCAATAAGTTAGTGGCACTATGAGAAATTATTAGTGCCAAGATAAATTCATAGCTACTTTACCTTGTGTAGAGTAAAATTTTTATTCTATGTTGCATTCAAATTTTTGGCCAAGCACTGCAATTTTGGTTCCAACAATACCTTGGTTGTAGCGACAGAATTGGAGTAGGGCGCAAGTTCATTCTCCATCAAGTGTCAAGATGCAGCAGAGGCTGCCAAGTGGCATTGTTTGTGCACGAGCCTTTCTTTCTCCTCTGATTCTTTATTTCAATTTTGTGTTAAATGTTGAGTTCGCGTTGAAGCCACCATGTGTCACCTTTCGAAGCATGAAGCTGACCAGCTGGCGTCTTCCGAACATGCTTAATTCTCATGGGTTGAAGATGAAGAAGCAGTTTTCTTGAATGAAGCATCTACCTCCCAAAGGCCAATAGTGAAATTTGACTACTATACCTGATCGAAGAGGAGAATGGTGGAGCAACCTAAGTTTGTAAGTGGTCAATCCAAGAATAATCCTCCATCTCAGGGGCAAAGGGATGCTGCTGTTAGACAAGAAGTACCCCAATCGGTACAAGATCAAGGGATCACTGTCCAGATTCATGAAAAGACAAGGTATCCTTATTTCCAAAAAACTTAGTCTTTGGTACCAATCAATGTGGTGGACCAATTAAAGAGGACTCCAACACAAGTATCTATATGGGATATCTTGGCTATTCCCAAGCAAAAGACACTACTGCAAGAGGCTCTGCAAGGACTGGTAATGCCTAAAGGTGCTGTTACCAAGGAAGGACCTGCTAAAAAGGAAAAATTCAAAGATACAGTTCCTCCAATGATGACAGCCTTCATGAACAATGTAGCACAAGTAAGTAAATCCAAGCCAGAGACTTTCTATTTGACTCTGATAGTGGGAAAGAAACTTCTGCATAATGCATTGATAGATTCAGGGGCTAGTACAACTATGATGCCTAAGCAAATAGCTGATGCCTTGAAAATAAAATATGAACCCCTTGCAAAAGGAGTTATGTAGCTAGACGGCAAAATAGTGCAAACCATAGGGAGAATAAAACAACTCCCCTTGCAGTTATACACATGTCCCAACATAATTGTCAACCAAGATATAGTTGTCATAGATATACCTCCCATCTTTGGTTTATGTTTATCCAAAGACTTTATAGCAAAAATAGGAGGGTATATGTCTCTTGACTGGTCCCATCTCATCCTGAGAACCAAATATGGTTGAAAGATGAAAATTCTATCTGAACCACTATCCAAAGACCACATCACCAACGAACCAACAACAAGATTAGAAGCAGATCATGCCATGATGAATAAAGATGAAAGAAATTTTGTCGAAGAACTAGGAGACTGGAATGAACATGATCAAGAAGAAGAAAATAACCAGTTGTTGGCTATGATGCTTAACGACTCGTATCGGAACTATGACTCTACTGGTTTGGGGATGTATGTCATTTTTGATGAGGATCAGGTGATCCCAAATGTTATAAGGAAAGATGCACCTACTGCTCAAGATTCTAAAGTCTAGACTTTGAAATTTGATGGGGCTAGAAGTAAACATGGTGCTGGAGTAGGAATTTGTCTTACTGCTCCAAACGGTGAAAATTTTTTAAGGGCTATCCGATTCCAGTTTGCTTGCACTAACAATGATGCAGAATATGAATCTCTAGTACACGGGCTCCTGTTAGCCAAGAAAAAGGGAATAAAGAACCTAAGAGTAAGAGGAGATTCAGAGTTAGTAGTGAAGCAAATTTGGGAAAAGGCAACAGCCAAAAATGTGAGAATGAGATCCTACAGGCATAGGATCTGGGATTTGATAGAAGATTTTAAAGCTTTTAATATTGAGATAATCCCTAGAAGTCAAAACTCTGAGGCTGACAGAATGGCTCAGATTGGCTCAAAATTTAACCTAACTACTGGCCTATTGGTTAACAATGAGTCAGTAAAAGTTATAGTGAGGCCAACCATCCCAGACAATGATGAGATTTGGCAAGTGTTTGAAAATGATGCTCAGGTAGTCTCTTTCTTACAACAATTAGATGAGTTTGCAGATCAGTTGCAGACTAGAATTGAAGAGGCATATGGTGATTAGATTATTCAATTAAGGACTAAAAATCTCCCTAAAGGATTGATCACCTTAGAAAATTTGTTTGACCCAGAGGATGAAAGCCTGGAAAAGAAAATGTTCCAGGTAGATAAAGCAAACTATTTTGAGATAGAGGTGAGTAACGGGAAGAGGCTAAAAGTCAGGAATTCTTCAACTCAGGAAGAGAAGAAAAAATTAATTGAGTTGTGCCAAAAGTATGACAGGGTTATAGCTTGGAGCTATGATGACCTTCATGGATACAACAGAGACGTTATCCAACATACAATAGAGTTGACTGAAGGATCCAAACCCATCAGGTAGAAATAGAGGCTAGTAAATCTAAGGATTGAGCCTCTAATGGTAGATGAGTTGCAGAAGCTTTTAGATTCAAAAATAATATTTCCAATCAGACACTCAACTTGGGTATCAAATCTGGTCCTAATTAGGAAAAAGAATGGAGACGTGAGACTATGTGTAGATTTAAGAGATCTAAATAGAGCATCTCTGAAAGACCACTATCCCTTGCCCTCTATGGAACAAATTCTACAAACTGTGGCTAGATCAGAGAGGTTTTATTTACTTGATGGTTTATCTGGGTATAATCAGATTTGGCTAGCTGAAGAAGCCCAGTACAAAACTACTTTCACTACCAAATGGGGTACGTTTGCCTATGCAAAGATGCCATTCATCTTATCAGATGCAGGAGCCACCTTTCAGCGAGCTATGGATATAGATTTTGGTGAGTTAATAAACAAGGTCATCCTGGTCTCTCTAGATGACCTCACTATTTTCTCAAAAAATGTTGATGATCATTTTGATCATTTGAAATCTGTCTTCAAGAAATGTCAAGATTTTGGGATATCATTGAATACCAATAAATGTATTTTTGCTGTGCCTCAGGGTAAGCTGTTGGGGCACATAGTGTCTAAGGAAGGGGTTTCTATAGATCCTAAGAGAATCATAGCTATAATAGACTTACCTCTTTCAGCAAATAAAAAGGTGATTCAGTCCTTTTTAGGGAAAATTAATTTTGTCAGTAAATTCATATATGATTTTGCAGGCTTGGTTAGACCAATGACACTTTTGCTAAAAAAGGATCTGGTCTTCAAGTGGACTATAGAAGGAAGGCAAACTTTTGAAGGGGTCAAGAAGGCTATCTCAGCAGCCCCAGTGCTTAAGAACCCAGATTTTTCCATGCCCTTCATAATGTATGTCTATGGAGGGGAGTCAAGTATTGATGCTATCCTGACTCAAAAGAACGATAGGCTAGAGGGGGAACACCCAATAGCCTTTTTCTCAAGAAATCTAAGAGATTATGAGACCAAGTACAATTTTGTGGAAAGACAAGCCTATGCCATGGTGAAAGCCCTCAAGAAATTTAGGCATCTGATATCAGGGAACAAAATATTGATACTTGTGGCTCACCCAAGTGTCAGGGAATACATCATGGAGAGGGAGATTACCGAGAAAAGAGCTAATTGGATCACTAAGATCCTTGAATATGATGTGGAGGTAAGACCCACTAAGTTAGTTAGAGGCAGGGGTCTGTGCCAATACATGACCCAAAAACTAGAAAAGATGTTACCTGAGGAAGCGAATTCAGGAGGAGAGCCAGAGGCGGTGCTAAAATTGCAAGAGGTTGATCAAAAATCCTAGGTCGCAAGCAGGATTCAATTTATGAAAAATGGGGTTTATCTGAGAGAACTCCCTCGAAACAAGAGGAGATATTATAGGATACAGGGAGTTCATTTTGTTCTAATTGAACAAGTCCTTTTTAGAAGAAATTCTGATGAAAAATTGTTAAGATGTGTGGACCAGGCTGAAGCCAAGAAGATACTACATGAAATACATCATAGATTATCAGGGGGCATTTTTCTACAAAGACCACAGCCATAAAAATAAGTGAGGCTAGATATTTTTGGCCTACTTTATTTGCAAATTGTTATCAACTGGTTAGAAAATGTCAATCCTACTAGTATTATATGGGGATACAGAGGAATGCAGCTATGTGCCTTAGTCCTATAGTGGTGGATGAACCTTTTGCTTAGTGGGGTCTTGACTTCATTGAGATGATAAATCTAGTGTCTAGCATGGGCCACAAATTGATATTAACTACCATGAACTATTTCACCAGATGGACTGAGGCAGTCCCACTTAAAGAAGCAACAGAGAATGTGATCCTAGATTTTCTATGGGGTATTACTACTCGCTTTGGGGCTCCTCGCACCATCATATCAGATAATGCTAAAGCATTCTTGGGGTCTAAAGTATCTAACTTTGCCTTAAGACATGGAATATATCTAAAAACTTTATCTAACTATTACCCTCAAAGTAATGGTTTGGTAGAGTCAACCAACAAGAACCTGATAAGACTCATCAAGAGAGTAGGAGCGAATCATTACAAAGAGTGGCACAAAATGCTTAATATAGCACTGTGGGTTGATAGGATCACGCCCAAGCAGGTGATAAAAACATCTCCATATGAATTGGTGTATGGGAAGTCTACTGTGATTCCCCTAAGTTTGGAAATCCCTGCTCTCCAACTGATCAAATAGATTGAAATCAAAGAAAATGGCCCCATGTAGGTCAGACTCGCAGAACTTCTAGAAGTTTAGGAAAAGAGGGACATGGTCCATGATTCATTGATAAAGCACCATGGAATTGTTAAGAATTATTTTGATAAAAGGACTTCAAATCCTAATTTTGAAGTAGGCTCGATTATCTTGAAATGGGACACAAGGGCTGCTAAGCCAGGTCAGCATACCAAATTTGAAGCACTGTGGACCAGCCCATATAGAATTCGTGTGTGCAAGCAAGAGAATTCTTTTGAGCTAGAGTCGATGGAAGGGGAACCTGAAGAGATTCCTATAAATGGAATCTATTTGAAACATTTCAATTGACTTAGGTCTCTCATGTATTGTAGTTCAATAGTTTCCCTTTTCTCACATTATTTTCCATTGTTTTCCTACTTTGCTTTTAAATAAGTGTTTTAAACATGTGTCGACGGCTCTTTTAAAGCTCTAATTTTCACAATTTTGATCTAACAAGAGGTGGAGTGTTCTTTTTGAGCAGGCTCAAAAGTCTTGAGGGTCACCAGTAACTATAGAGTAAAATTTTTACCCTACGTTGCATTCAAATTTTGGGTCAAGCACTGCAATTTTGGTTCCAAAAATACCTTGGTCATAGCGACAGAATTAGAGCAGGGTGCGGGTTCATTCTCTGTCAAGTGTCGAGATGCAGCAGAGGCTGCCAAGGTGCATCATTTGAGCATGGGCCTTTCTTTCTCTTTTGATTCTTTGTTTTAATTTTGTGTTAAGTGTTGAGTTCGCATGAAAGCCGCTGCGTGTCACCTTTCGAAGCGTGAAGCCGACTAACTGGCATCTTTTAAGGCCCTTTTGTAACTTTCCAAAGAACCACAAAATGTGCCACATATCCAATAGCAGTTAAGTGGAATGCACCACATGTCAACGTCTAAATCTCATAAAGGCACTAGTGTTTCATTCTACCCTTTGGCAAATACTTTCAACAGACCAAGCAGTATAGAGAGCTGAAAGCACCAAGTGGCAGTTACGAGGAACCTGAACTCCCCTTTTGAAGAAGCTGTGAAAGTCACCATGTGTCGACTGTTGAGAGACTTTATTTCAATGCCTAGATCCAGTGCTCTCCTTCAACTCATAAAGGCATCATTTCATTTTGCTTAAATGCTGAAGTGTACTAGAGGCTACCAAGTGTCACTCTTCGAGTCCCTCTCTACTCCATCCCCAGCAAAAGTGGAAGGTGCCATGCACCCCTAGACGGAGAAGTGGAAGATGCCGCGTATCTTCCCAGAAGCAGTGGAGGCTGCTATGTGCCAATTTCTAAAAGACCATCTTTGAGTTTCATTGCTAAATAAAGGTCGTGGTGGGCCCCAAATGAAACTTCAAAGTCCACAGAAGCTGAAAAGTGTCACCATCCATAAGAGCCTGATATGAGTCCTAAATAAAACTATAGCACAACCAAAGAAAAGGAGAGAGCCACGTGCCTTCGATGATCTGGTAGAAAGTGTCAAGTGTCATTTTATGATGCCTAGAGGATTTTTAGAAAATTGACTAAGTGTCCTCTCCCATTTCAAACACAACAGAATGTTCCATGTATCTGTTGCTACAAAGTGAAATGGAGGGAAAATCAGCTGGAGTTAATTCAAGTAGATGGAACAGTTCATCTGGTAGATTTTTGGAGCCCCCCACAACATTGAAGGCACCGTCTATTTGTCCCCTATGAGTGAAGGATGGAGAAGATTGCACGGGAAAGGGGATGATGAAAGGAGTGATCCGAGGCTATAAAGGAAGGAGAATTGTAAAATAAAAGGGGGGGAATTTTCTATAATATTAGACTGGCTAAAATTCTTGACCAACAACATCATTTGCTCTTGCCTCAATTTTCTTGAATTGTAAAGTTGATATAACCATGCATGTTTTTGTGCCCTTTATGTGGCTGAATGAATTAAGGAAATTTGAGCTCCATGCCTTGGTTGGTGTTGTCCGTGTCATGGGCAAGGTAGTTTATGTTATAGATTTTCCATAGTTAGGATCTAAAATGTCATTTGCTTTTGTCTCATTTTCTTGAATTAGAAGGTTTACATAACTGTATGTGACTTCTACGCCTCTTATGTGATTGGAATACTCTGTTAAGAAGATTGAACACTATTTCTTTGTTGACATTCTCTGTGTCTCAGCCAAAGACTTCCTTGTTGTGAGCCTCTAATTCTGTTATTTCAACCTTTTACATTGATCATGCACTTGTTTGCTCTTAAATGTAACTGAATCCTATAATAGTCACTCTGTGCTCAGGTTAGGATTAGGATTATACTCAGGTGCATCGCCATAATTAGGTTTTAATTCTTATATTTTATGTTTCTATTTAGTCTCCTATCCCTTTTCCCCTAACACCTATAAAATAGAAGAGACCAGCTTCTTTAAAACCTGGAGGTTGTTTCAAGTCGCATTGTCCCACAACTTGAAACTTCCCATTATTGATTGCTTAAGATCATAGCGCAATTTTATGCCATCAACAATTTTTGGCACGCTCGATGGGACCAGTCTTGAAGTTTTTGTCAAGACCACAAGAACCAGAGAGATACGACGAGTCAGAGCTATGGACCAGTCACCAGATCGCAATCAGCTACAAATACAGGTATTCTTTTGCCACCTCTGGTAGTTAGTCTGAGAAGAAGAGCTAACCAGTTTCTACTAGTAACGAACATGGGAGCCAACGTCCCTCCAAGAAATTATGTGAGTTGGAACACTGGTAGTTCCTTAATCCTCCCAACACCACCAGCTATTTGGGACCCTATTCCAAGAAATGCTCTAAAGGCTCTACCCAAATTTAGTGGGCAAGACTCAAAAACACCCGTGGAACATTTTCAAGATGTATCAGACGTCTCTGCCATACATGGTGTCACAGAGCAAAATGTGGCCCTAAGATTGTTAGTAGCCTCATTCAAAGGGAAGGCTGTAGAATGGTATCAGTCTTTGAATCCAAATACCATTTCTACATGGAACTAGCTTGGAGATCTATTTTTTGAAATATTTTTAGAGAAGGGTGATAAGTCTTCCCTGTTACAGCAATTGATCACTATCCAAAGAGGACCTGAAGAAGACATGACTGACTTCAATACCAGATTCTAGAAAACTTGGGACAGGATCCCTGTTGCAGCTAAGCCACCCCCTAGTATGGCCATAATATTCTATCTCAAAGCTTTAAATTTAGATATATCTATTATGATTCAGTCACTGGAAGGACACACTTTGCCAACAGCTTATGCCCTCGTGATCAGAGTTGAGAATCATTTAATTGATGCTGGGAAGTTACCTCCAAGGCTTTCCATGCCTGTATTCCTAGAAATTACCTTGCCCTTACCCCAAGAGGTTCCTAAGACTGTAGGCCCACCTACATCTATGTATGCTTACCCTTCATCATCTGCGAAGCAACCGGCCCTCGCTCAGTCATCTAAGATGGATGATATCAAGAGTATGCTACGGACATTCTCCAATGAGCTGATTAATATGAAGAGGCAACAAAATACTTTTCCTAAGCCTCCTTATCAAGGCTATCAAGGAAATAGGTTTGAATCCCAACCAAACAAATATAAGGGCCCTCCAAGGCAAACCAACCATCAACTAGCCAATCAATTAGTTGCAGTTCTTACACCCTCACAGGCCATTCCTCCCAACTCAAATAGGGAAATGGTTCCAGGCCAAAACAATTATGTGGATGATACTAATGCTTGGTGTTTCCCTTGCAATGATGCTCACACACCTAGAGATTGTCCTAGAGGTAATCTACAATAAAGGGTAGCTGAGCAGAGAAGAACGGATGGCCAGTTTCCCAGTATTAGTAGCAGTCAAGCATACCAGTCTCCTGACATGCAGAATTCAGTTCTAGTGGCTCAGATGCAAGGAATGTCCTTGCAACAGGAGGAAGAAATAGCCTTGAAACATGCTTTATTCTCATGGGTTGAAGATGAAGAAGAAACTTTCTTGAATGAAGCATCTACCTCCCAAAGGCCAGTAGTGCAATCTAACTACTATACCCAATTGAAGAGGAGAATGGTGGAGCAACTTGAGTTTTTAAGTGGTCAATTCAAGAATAATCCTCCATCTCAGGGGCAAAGGGATGCTGCTGTTAGACAAGAAGTACCCCAACTAGTACAAGATCAAGGGATCCCTGTCCAGATTCAAGAAAAGTCAAGGTATCCTTATTTCCAAAAAACTCAGTCTTTGGTATCGATCAATGTGGTGGACCAATTAAAGAGGACTCCAACACAAGTATCTATATGGGATATCTTGGCTATTGCTGAGTAAAAGACACTACTGCAAGAGGCATTGACAAGATAGGCAATGCCTGAAGGTACTGTTACCAAGGAAGGACCTGTTGGAAAGGAAAAATTCAAAGATATGGTTCCTCCAACGTTGACAGCCTTCGTGAACAATGCAACACAAGTAAGTAAATCCAAGCCAGAGCCTTTCTATTTAACTCTGATAGTGGGAAAGAAACTTCTGCATAATGCATTGATAGATTCAAGGGCTAGTACAACTGTGATGCCTAAGCAAATAGATGATGCCTTGAAAATAAAATATGAACCCCTTGCAAAAGGATTTATGCAGCTAGACGGCAAAATAGTGCAAACCATACGGAGAATAAAACAATCCCCGTGTAGTTATACACATGTCCCGACATAATTGTCAACCAAGATATAGTTGTCATAGATATACCTCCCATCTTTGGTTTATGTTTATCCAAAGACTTTACAGTGAAAATAGGAGGGTATATGTCTCTTGACTGGTCCCATCTCATCTTGAGAACCGGATATGGTTCAAAGATGAAAATTCTATCTGAACCACTATCCAAAGACCACATCACCAACAAACCAACAACAAGATTAGAAGCAAATCATGCCATGATGAATAAAGATGAAAGAAAATTTGTCGAAAAACTAGGAGACTAGACTAAACATGATCAAGAAGAAGAAAACAACCAGTTGTTGGCTATGATGCATAGTGACCCATATGGGAACTATGACTATACTGGTTTGGGGACATATGTCATTTTTGAGGAGGATCAGGTGATCCCAAATGTTATAAGGAAAGAGGCACCTACTGCTCAAGATTCTGAAGTTTGGACTTTGAATTTCGATGGGGCCAAAAGTAAACATGGTGCTGGAGGAGGAATTTGTCTTACTGCTCCAAACGGTGAATTTTTTTTAAGGGCTATCTGATTCTAGTTTGCTTGCACTAACAATAATGCAAAATATGAATCTCTAGTACATGGGCTCCTATTAGCCAATAAAAAGGGAATAAAGAACCTAAGAGTAAGAGGAGATTCAGAGTTAGTAGTGAAGCAAATTTAGGAAAAGGCAGCAGCCAGAAATGTGAGAATGAGATCCTATAGGCATAGGATCTGGGATTTGATAGAAGATTTTGAAGCTTTTAATATTGAGATAATCCCTAGAAGTCAAAAATTTACGGCTGACAGGATGGCTCAGATTGGCTCAGAGTTTAACCCAGCTACTGGCCTATTGGTTAACAATGAGTTAGTAAAAGTTATAGTGAGGCCAACCATCCCAGATAATGATGAGAATTGGCAAGTGTTTGAAAATGATGCTTAGGTAGTCTCTTTCTTACAACAATCAGATGAGTTTGCAGATCATTTGCAAACTAGAATTGAAGAGGCATATGGTGATCAAATTATTCAATTAAGGACTAATAAGCTCCCTAAAGGATTGATCACCTTAGAAAATTTGTTTGACCCAGAGGATGTAATCCTAGAAAAGAAAAGGTTCCAAGTAGATAAAGCAGACTATTCTGAGATAGAGGCGAGTAACGGGAAGAGGCTAAAAGTTAGGAATTTTTCAACTCAGGAAGAGAAAGAAAAATTAATTGAATTGTGCCAAAAGTATGACAGGGTTATAGCTTGGAGCTATGACGACTTTCATGGATACAACAGAGATGTTATCCAACATCCAATAGAGTTGACTAAAAGATCCAAACCCATCAGGCAGAAATAGAGGCCAGTAAATCCAAGGATTGAGCCTCTAATGTGTTGTTCCCAAAATCAGCTGTGCTTATTTTTGGAACTCCCCTGCGAAACTTGTTTGTTTCGTCTTTTCGTCCCCCTCAATTCGTTCTTCGAAATGGATTTCGAATTCGCTCCCATCTTGGCCTCAGAACGAGAAGTGGTTACCACCTCGTCCCTACCAATTTTTTCCCTCCCGAACTCCTTCAGGAATTAGTCTTTCCTCCCTTTTCCCCTGTGCATGGGCGGCGAAAATCGCCGCCTCTGCACTTTTCTTCCTTTTTTATGCAAGGGCGGAAAAAATCGCCGCCTCTGCACTTTTTATGCAAGGGCGGCAAATTTTGCCACCCTTACATGCGTTCTTCGTCCCAAATTCGCCGCCCATTCAGCGGGCGGTAAATTCCCCGCGGGCTGTTTAAGCCAAGATTACGCCGTCGTCGGCCGATATTCTTCCGCCGTCGGCAGGTTTGCCGACGTCGGCGGTTTTCTTCTGCCGTCGTCGGCAGGTTTGCCGATGTCGGTGGTGTTGTCTGCCGGCGTCAGTCATTCTTGCCGTCTCCATTCCTCCGCCCGTGCAGGAGCGGCAGTTTTTGCCGCCCTTGCATCTAAACGATGCAGAGGCGGTAATTTTTGCTGCCCTTGCAACTGGTACTCACATTTCTCCAACTCTAGAGAAACCTTCATTCTTTTCATTTTCTGTGCCTGCTCCCCTTCTTCTTCTGCTTTTTGACCTGCTTGCGTCTCATCCCTTTCAAGCGCATTTCCCTGATCGTGACCAGCAAACGTGCGGATCTCCCTGATCACTCCCTTCTTCCTCTGATTGCACAATCATGGTTCCTTCTGCGGTTTCTGTGAAGGGTCCCTCTTCATTAACGTCTTTTCAACAAAAGTTCTTCCAGATCACTGAAGTTTCCCTAAAGCAGTCCAAGACCATGAATAAGACTGAAAATAAAGATTGACAGCTTGGAGAAAGATCTCGACAGAAGAAAAGAAATGAAAAATCCTCATGAAGAGCACTTTGATGTCTGTTGGTACCATCTCCAGTAAGGACTCCTATGTTAAAATCAAGGAGTCACTGATCTTCAAAATCCTGAAAATATGATCCAAAACTTCAAGAAAACAATCCAGAAAGATTTTGAAGAAACATCCTTCTCAATGTCCTCGGTGGACAGCGTTCTAAATGCTCAGTTAACTTTGGAGAGTCTGAAATCCAGGTTAACTAACCACGCTAAAGCCATCACAGCATTGGACAGACGTGCTGATCAGGGTCTAGAATCGTCTCCAAGAACATGCAGTTGCGCCAGACAGCATAGAGAATTCAGGCATCGATCACCATGTGCGATGCTCATCTGAAGGACTCCGGCGAGCAAAAATTGACAGTCTCCCTCTCTTCTTCTATCCTTATGCATTTCTGTTTTGTGCAGAATGCGTGCAATTTTGTAATATTGTAATTACGAATATTATATTCTTGGAAAATATCTAAAAGTCAAAGATGAGTCATCTTTGACCAGGATATTTTGTATATTTTATTATTTTCTATTTTTGAGGATTTTCTCCCTATATATAGTGGCGACCTCATTTGTAAAAGATCTTGGAAAATTCAATAGCAAACACTCTGCTGAAATTGAAGCAACTTTTGAGACTTTGTGCTCAGATTTGTAAATCAGATTTTGTCAAATGAATGAGAAGCAAGTGATTTTAGACTTTGTGTTGAAGTTATCTGTGTCATCTAGGAAATAGTTTCTTATGTACTCTTTCCTGATAACCTCTTGTTTATCTGACTTAATAAGCAAAGTGAATGTGTTGATATTATCTAAGGGCACTTTTTGAGGGTAGAAGATAGACTTTGTGCTACTTTTACTTTTGAGATTCTTTTATCTTTGGTAGTTTCAGGTGAAGACTTTGTGCTTCATTTTACCCTACGGTTGTACTCGTCCCAGATCTGTGGAGAAGCTACGGAAGACTTTGTGCTTGCGTGAGCGTTCTTGTGGACTTTGTTACTACAGGTGATCTCTTGCTTTCTGTTTAAAATCATTCCTGAAAGAAGAGGAATGCTGTTAGCTTAAAGACCAAGATTTTCCCTCTTTTGTTCCTTGTACATGACCTCTGAAAGAAGAGAGGTAGATGCTGTTATACCACCCTCGTGTGTTATTTTCTGCTTAACTATATATTCAGCACGTAAATATTGATAGGGAACCTCCCCTTGATGAGAGGAGAGATTTACCTCATCTTGATCTGGTAAAGCCACACTCCTCGTGGTGTAAATCTCCCTTATGCTGTGGTTGATATCCCCATTTTGTCATCAGTTAGTTGATGACAAAATATTCACCCAACAGTTTTTTGGCGACTCCGCTGGGGAACGAATGTGCAGTCTGAAACCTCAAGTTTCAGATTGAAGCAGTCCCTACCCTTCTCCATTGCATAATCTGGCGACTCCATTTCATGTCTTACCCATTATCATTTTAGCTTTACCAGTTGCCTCCATTATATTATCTGGTCTGCAAAACCAAAGCTGCTGGGAAGAACGCACATCTTGGAGCCTCAAGCTTCAACTTGAAGTAGTTTCAGTCCCATTTTTGTTTTAAAAATCTGGCTACCCCACGCTACACCAGAAGTCAGAGATCTAAGGGTGTTGTCGACCCTGTGTTCGAGTTGGCGCAACAGAGTAATTTTGATCTGTTTCCCCCATCAACTTCTCTCCGACGGTCTAGGAGTGTTCCTTCTAGCCTTGCCAGGTCACCAACACAAGGTAGAACTCCTTTTCCTGCTGTCAATCTCCGTCTACCTATAAACACTCCACCAAGGTTTGTTATCCCACCTTTTCATCCTCTTATCATAATGGCTCAAGGCCCGTGGGGTAACTCTTTTGGTCCTCTTAACTTGACCCCACCTCTGCATGAACTACCTCGTAGTTCTAGGAAAAATTTCCCTAAGTTATTTGGAGATGGAAAGGTTCATCCTGATGAGCATATTGCTGCTTTCTCCATAGCATGTGGCATAATAGGGGTCGAATTTGAAGATGTGGCAGTGAGACTTTTTGTGGAGACTTTACAAGGTGCCGCTGCGGATTGGTTCTATCACTTGCAAGCTGGGTCAGTAACAAGCTGGGATACGCTCAAGTCCAAATTTGAAGCCCGATTTAAACCCGCTGAAGATGCACATGCTTTGTTAGCTCAGCTAACACAGATGAAAAAAGAATCCCAGGAACCCATGAGGGATTTCATAGCCAAATTCAACAAGTTGAGAAATCGAATTCCAACTGTGGCTCAGCCCACGCCGGAAAATCTCAAGTGTTTTTTCATCAACTCGCAGCTTCCTGAAGTAAGTTTCCTGTTAAGGCGAGTAGGCCCTATGGATCTAGCATTGGCTCAAGATTTGGCTACTGAGATTGAGGATGATCTTATCATGGCAGGTAAGATCAGAAAAGACTCAAGTAAAAATAAATTCCCTTCATCTACTGAAAGCCCTTCTACAGCTACTACAGATCCTATGGTACAAAAGTTAGCAAATGAAATGCTATCTCTCAGAAGACAGATGGCCCAAGTTATGTCTACTTCTCCTAATCAGGATATGCCAAGGAGGACATTTCAGAATCAAGCGTACCAAGGTAATGCTGCTAGGAATCAAGGGCAGCCAAATTGTCTTCCTCCCCCACAGAGGAACCTCGCCCTTGAAGCCCCTCCAACCAACTCAGCAGTTGGATATCTGGAAACAGAACGCGCTCCCCCTTTCCAACCTGAGTTGGACCAACAATATGATGCTAATCTCTTTGGAGAGCAAGAAGAAGAATTAGCTAATGACTCCGTCATTGGCTACCTGAATTATTCAGAGGAACCCAGAAGTGAAGGGAATGCAACTGAAGGATCATATGCCGTATTCACCCGGTCCCAGAAACAGTCAGCCCGACAAGCTGATAAAGAGAAGACAGAGGAGCAACCTCGGCCAGCAGTTTCAATTGCCAAGCGGAGAACCCCTCTGCCCTTCCAACCAAAGGACCCGTTGACTATTGAAAAGGTACGTACCTCATTCACCTCTACCCCCTTTGCTTCAACTTTGCAAACCAGCCTTTCCCACCCTAAAAACTAGAAGAGTGATCTCCCATCCTCTGTGCCTAGTCTAATACCGACATTTGATATAATTGATCATGTCAAAAAGACTAAAATCCAAATGTCTGAACTTGAATTTCTACAAGCCCATCCTGAACAGTTGGATAGATTGGCGAAATGTGTGAAAGGTACAACCGTCCCTACAGGACAAGAAATTTTGAGGGTAACTCATGATCCTTCAAAAGATATATCCACCCAGAACCATCTGGTCGTGACTCCTCCAGTTGCCCCTGGAAAAATAGAACCTTTCTATGTTTCCCTGTTAATAAATGGTTGCAAGTTGAGCAATTGTGTCATCGATTCTGGTGCATCTGACAACGTCATGCCTGCTAAAGTAGCAAAATCTCTTGGTCTCACATTGACTAAAACTTTTGGGAGATGTTTCTCTATGGAGAACAAACAAGTACCACTATTGGGGCAAATCAAAGATGCTCAATTTGCATTTGCAGCATTCCCTGACAAGAGGATCAAGATGACAGTACTGGTGGCTGACGTCCCAGCTTCATATGGCATTCTACTTGGATGAAACTTTTGCAAGGATGTCGGAGGAGAATTGAGCATGGAATTATCCCAGGCAAAGATCCCTGTGAAAGGCGTGATGCAAAGGTTGCTCCCTGAGAGAGAGGCAAAGTACGTGGTCACCCAAACGTCATCTCCTATGGCTCAGATTTTGTTTGAGTCCTCAGGCAAGGGTAATTATTTTTTGACCACAAAAGAGGTTTGTGAAGAGCCTGTTAAAGCCCTTGAGAATGCCAACCAAAAAATTGGTTCAACTGAAATGACGACAAGTGGGCCTGATAGTGCCAATCAGTGGCGGGTGTCAAATGAGGACAATCAAATCAGATGCTGGATAGAACCAAAAGAGCAACCAATTATGGTAGTTGACCATGTTGCTACGCATCATGATCAGAAAAAAGAACTCTTCGCCAAGAAAACAAAGATTCATGGTTTTCGGGTCAAAAGACAGATCTTGCTGTGGAGCAAGAGGAGAAAACCAAAGGGAAGGCACAAGAAGTTGGTTTTCTGGTGGAGGTTTCCATTCACACATCATCAATTCTAGGGAGGAAATGGCCTCTTGCTGATTTATCAGGATAGAACACCATTGTCACTGCCTCTTGAGGGGCAGCATTCAAAGTACTTCAATTCTTGAAGTACCAAATAAATTCACTTGTATATTTGTATAGTCTTTTTGCTTTGTTTTGTTTTCATTTTTGGAGCCTTTCTTTTTGAGTAGCTTGACTCCATGGCCCAATGGCACGCTTCTAAGGCACTGAAGATTTTGGATTCTACTCCCTTCAATTACTTTTTGCAATAGAAGGCAGTTCCCCAACAGGAGCCAGCTGTTGTTCCCAAAATCAGCTGTGCTTATTTTTGGAACTCCCCTGCAAAACTTGTTTGTTTCGTCTTTTCGTCCCCCTCAATTCGTTCTTCGAAATGGATTTCGAATTCGCTCCCATCTTGGCCTCGAAACGAGAAGTGGTTACCACCTCGTCCCTACCAAATTTTTTCCCTCCTGAACTCCTTCAGGAATTAGTCTTTCCTCCCTTTTCCCCTGTGCATGGGTGGCGAAAATCGCCGCCTCTGCACTTTTCTTCCTTTTTTATGCAAGGGCGGCAAAAATCGCCGCCCCTGCACTTTTTATGCAAGGGCGGCAAATTTTGCCACCCTTACATGCATTCTTCGTCCCAAATTCGCCGCCCATTCAGCGGGCGGTAAATTCCCCGTGGGCTGTTTAAGCCAAGATTACGCCGTCGTCGGCCGATATTCTGCCGCCGTCGGCAGATTTGCCGACGTCGGCGGTTTTCTTCTGCCATCGTCGACAGGTTTGCTGACGTCGGCGGTGTTGTCTGCCGGCGTCAGTCGTTCTTGCCGTCTCCATTCCTCCGCCCGTGCAGGAGCGGCAATTTTTGCCGCCCTTACATCTAAATGATGCAGAGGTGGTAATTTTTGCCGCCCTTGCAATTGGTACTCACATTTCTCCAACTCTAGAGAAACCTTCATTCTTTTCATTTTTTGCGCCTGCTCCCCTTCTTCTTCTGCTTTTCGACCTGCTTGCGTCTCATCCCTTTCAAGCGCATTTCCCTGATCGTGACCAGCAAACGTGCGGATCTCCCTGATCACTCCCTTCTTCCTCTGATTGCACAATCATGGTTCCTTCTGCGGTTTCTGTGAAGGGTCCCTCTTCATTAACGTCTTTTCAACAGAAGTTCTTCCAGGTCACTGAAGTTTCCCTGAAGCAGTCCAAGACCATGAAGAAGACTGAAAATAGAGATGGATAGTTTGGAGAAAGATCCCGACAAAGGGAAATAAATGAAAAATCCTGAGAAGAGCACTCTGATGTTTATTGGTGCCATCTCCAGTAAGGACTCCTATGTCGAGATCAAGAAGTCATTGATCTTCAAAATCCTGAAAAAGAGATGATCCGAAAAGCTTTTGTTGAAGCATCCTTCTCAATGTCTTCGATGGACAGCATTTTGGATACTCAGTTAACTTTGGAGAATTTGAAATCCAGGTTAACTGGCCACTCTAAGGCCATCACAGCATTGACAGACGCACTAATCAGATCTAGGGTCGTCTCCAAAAACGCAATTGCACCAGACAGCATAAGAATTCAGGCATCGATCACCATGTACGATGCCCATTTGAAGAAGTCCGGTAGCAAAAATTGACAGTCTCCTTCTCTTCTTCTATCCTTATGCATTTCTATTTTGTGCAGAATGCATGCAATTTTGTAAATTGTAATTACGAATATTATATTCTTGGAAAATATCTAAAAGTCAAAGATGAGTCATCTTTGACCAGGATATTTTGTATATTTTATTATTTTCTATTTTTGAGGATTTTCTCCCTATATATAGTGGCGACCTCATTTGTAAAAGATCTTGGAAAATTCAATAGCAAACACTCTGCTGAAATTGAAGCAACTTTTGAGACTTTGTGCTCAGATTTGTAAATCAGATTTTGTCAAATGAATGAGAAGCAAGTGATTTCAGACTTTGTGTTGAAGTTATTTGTGTCATCTAGGAAATAGTTTCTTATGTACTCTTTCCTGATAACCTCTTGTTTATCTGACTTAATAAGCAAAGTGAATGTGTTGATATTATCTAAGGGCACTTTTTGAGGGTAGAAGATAGACTTTGTGCTACTTTTACTTTTGAGATTCTTTTATCTTTTGTAGTTTCAGGTGAAGACTTTGTGCTTCATTTTACCCTACAGTTGTACTCGTCCCGGATCTGTGGAGAAGCTACGGAAGACTTTGTGCTTGCGTGAGCGTTCTTGTGGACTTTGTTACTACAGGTGATCTCTTGCTTTCTGTTTAAAATCATTCCTGAAAGAAGAGGAATGCTGTTAGCTTAAAGACCAAGATTTTCCCTCTTTTGTTCCTTGTACATTACCTCTGAAAGAAGAGAGGTAGATGCTGTTATACCACACTCGTGTGTTATTTTCTGCTTAACTATATATTCAGCACGTAAATATTGATAGGGAACCTCCCCTTGATGAGAGGAGAGATTTACCTCGTCTTGATCTGGTAAAGCCACACTCCTCGTGGTGTAAATCTCCCTTATGCTGTGGTTGATATCCCCATTTTGTCATCAGTTAGTTGATGACAAAATATTCACCCAACATAATGGTAGATGAGTTGCAAAATATTTTAGATTCAAAAATAATATTTCCAATCAAACACTCAACCTGGGTATCAATCTAGTCCTAGTTAGGAAAAAGAATGGAGACGTGAGACTGTGTGTAGATTTCAGAGATCTAAATAGAGCATCTCTGAAAGACCACTATCCCTTGCCCTCTATGGAACAAATTTTTCAAACTGTGGCTAGATCAGAGAGGTTTTCTTTACTTGATGGTTTCTCTAGGTATAATCAAATTTGGCTAGCTGAAGAAGGCCAGTACAAAACTACTTTCACTACCAAATGGGGTACGTTTGCCTATGCGAAGATGCCATTCATCTTATCGGATGCAGGAGCCACCTTTCAGTGAGCTATGGATATAGCTTTTGGTGAGTTAATAAACAAGGTCATCCTGGTCTATCTGGATGACCTCACTATTTTCTCAAAAAATGCTGATGATCATTTTGATCATTTGGAATCTGTCTTCAAGAAATGTCAGGATTTTGGGATATCATTGAATACCAATAAATGTATTTTTGCTGTGCCTCATGGTAAACTATTGGGGCACATAGTGTCTAAGGAAGGGGTTTCTATAAATCCTGAGAGAATCATAGCTATTATAGACTTACCTCTTTCAGCAAATAAAAAGGTGATTAGTCCTTTTTAGGGAAGATTAATTTTGTCAGTAAATTCATATATAATTTTGTAGGCTTGGTTAGACCAATGACACTCTTGCTAAAAAAGGATCTGGTCTTCAAGTGGACTATAGAAGGAAGGAAAGCTTTCGAAGGGGTCAAGAAGGCTATCTCAGCAGCCCCAATGCTTAAGAACCCAAATTTTTCCATGCCCTTCGTAATGTATGTCTATGGAGGGGAGTCAAGTATTGCTGCTGTCCTGACTCAAAAGAATGACAGGCTAGAGGGGGAACACCCAATAGCCTTTTTCTCAAGAAATCTCAGAGATTATGAGACCAAGTACAATTTTGTGGAAAGACAAGCCTATGCCATGGTGAAAGCTCTCAAGAAATTCAGGCATCTGATATCAGGGAACAAAATCATGATACTTGTGGCTCACCCAAGTGTCAAGGAATACATCATGGAGGGCGAGATTACTGAGAAAAGAGTCAATTGGATCACTAAGATCCTTGAATATGATGTGGAGGTAAGACCCACTAATCTAGTTAGAGGCAGGGGTCTATGTCAATACATGACCCAAAAACTAGAAAAGATGTTACCTGAGGAAGTGAATTCAGAAGGAGAGCCAGAGGCGGTGCTAAAATTGCAAGAGGTTGATCAAGAATCTTGGGTCGCAAGCAGGATTCAATTTATGAAAAATGGGGTTTATCTGAGAGAACTCCCTCAAAACAAGAGGAGATATTATAGGATACAGGGAGTTCATTTTGTTCTGATTGAACAAGTCCTTTTTAGAAGAAATTCTGATAGAAAATTGTTAAGATGTGTGGAACAGGCTGAAGCCAAGAAGATACTACATGAAATGCATCATGGATTATCAGGGGGCATTTTTTTGCAAAGACCACAGCCATAAAAATAAGTGAGGCTAGATATTTTTGGCCTACTTTATTTGCAAATTGTTATCAACTGGTTAGAAAATGTCAATCCTGCTAGTATTATATGGGGATGCAGAGGAATGCAGCTATGCCCCTTAGTCCTATAGTGGTGGATGAACCTTTTGCTTAGTGCAATCTTGACTTCATTGGGATGATAAATATAGTGTCTAGCATGGGCCACAAATTAATATTAACTACCACGAACTATTTCACCAGATGGACTGAGGCAGTCCCACTTAAAGAAGCAACAGAGAATGTGATCCTAGATTTTCTATGGGGTAATACTACTGGCTTTGGGGCTCCTCGCACCATCATATCAGATAATGCTAAAGCATTCTTGGGGTCTAAAGTATCTGAGTTTGCCTTAAGACATGGAATATATCTAAAAACTTCATCTAACTATTACCCTCAAAGTAATGGTCTGGCAGAGTCAACCAACAAGAACCTGATAAGACTCATCAAGAGAGTAGGAGCGGATCATCACAAAGAGTGGAACAAAGTGCTTAATCTAGCACTATGAGCTGATAGGATCATGCCTAAGCAGGTGATCAGAATGTCTCCATATGAATTGGTGTATGGGAAGTCTACTATGATTCCCCTAAGTTTGAAAATCTCTGCTCTCCAGCTGATCAAACAAATTGAAATCGAAAAAAATGGCGCCATGTAGGTCAGACTCGCAGAACTTCTAGAAGTTTAGGAAAAGAGGGACATGGCCCATGATTCATTGATCAAGCACTAGGGAATGGTTAAGAATTATTTTGATAAAAGGACTTCAAATCCTAATTTTGAAGTAGGCTCGATTGTCTTGAAATGGGATGCAAGGGCCACTAATCTAGGTTAGCATACCAAATTTGAAGCACTGTGGACCGGCCCATATAGAATTTGTGCATGCAAGCAAGAGAATTCTTTCGAGCTAGAGTCGATGGAAGGGGAACCTGAAGAGATTCCTATAAATGAAATCTATTTGAAACATTTCAATTGACTTAGGTCTCTCATGTATTGTTGTTAAATAGTTTCCCTTTTCTCGCATTATTTTCTATTGTTTTCCCACTTTGCTTTTAAATAAGTGTTTTAAACATGTGTCAATGGCTCCTTTAAAGCTGTAATTTTCACAATTTTGATCTAGCGAGAGGTGGAGTGTTTTTTTTGAGCAGTCTCAAAAGTACTGAGGGTCACCAGTAACTATAGAGTAAAATTTTTACTCTACGTTGCATTCAAATTTTGGGTCAAGCACTGCAATTTTGGTTCTAACAATACCTTGGTCGTAGTGGCAGAATTGGAGCATGACACGAGTTCATTCTCCGTCAAGTGTCAAGATGTAGTGGAGGCTACCAAGTGGCATCATTTGAGCATGGGCCTTTCTTTCTCTTTTGATTCTTTGTTTCAATTTTGTGTTAAGTCTTGAGTTTGTGTGGAAGCTACCGCAAGTCACCTTTCGAAGCATGAAGCTGACCAGTTGGCATCTTCTGAGGCCCTTTTATAACTTTCCAAAGAACCACAGAACATGCCATGTATCCAATAGTAGTTAAGCAGAATGCACCACATGTCAGCATTCAAATCTCATAAAGGCACCTGTGTTTCATTCTACCCTTAGGTAAAGACCTTCAACAGACCAAGCAGTATAGAGAGCTGAAAGCACTAGGTGGCAGTTGCGAGGACCCTGAACTCCCCTTTTGAAGAATTAGTAGAAGTCACCACATGTCGACTACCAAGAGACTTTGTTTTAATGCCTAGATCAAGTGCTCTCCTTCAATGCATAAAGGCATCATTTCATTTTGCTTAAATGCTGAAGTGCAACGGAGGCTACCAAGTGTCACTCTCTGAGTCCCTCTCTACTCCATCCCAAGCAAAAGTGGAAGGCACCACGCACCCCTAGATGAAGAAGTGGAAGATGCCACGTATCTCCCCAGAAGTAGTAGAGGCTACCATGTACCAATTTTTAAAAGACCATCTTTGAGTTTCATTGATGAATAAAGTTCATGGTGGGCCTCGAATGTTACTTCAAAGTCCACAGAAGCCACCAAGTGTCACCATCTATAAGAGCCTGATACGAGTCCCGAATAAAACTACAACACAGCTAAAGAAAAGGAGAGAGCCATGTATCTTCGATGAATCTTGAAAAAAGTTCCAAGTGTCATTTTCTGATGCTTAGAGGATTTTAAAAAAATTGACTAAGTGTCCTCTCCCATTTCAAACATAACAAAATGTTTCATGTATCTATTGCCACAAAGCGAAATGGAGGGAAAATTGGTTGGAGTTAATTCGAGTAGATGGAATAGTTCATCTGGTAGATTTTTGGATCCCCCCACAGCATTGAAGGCACCATCTATTTGTCCCCTATGAGCAAAGGATGGAGAAGATTGCGTGGGAAAGGGGATGATGAAAGGAGTGATCTAAGGCTATAAAGGAAGGAGAATTGTAAAAGAAAAGGGGGGAATTTTCTATAATATTAGACTGGCTAAAATTTTTGACCAGCAACATCATTTGCTCTTACCTCAATTTTCTTGAATTGTAAAGTTGATATAATCGTGCATGTTTTTGTGCCCTTTATGTGGCTGAATGAATTAAGGAAATTTGAGCTCCATGCCTTGGTTGGTGTTGTCTGTGTCATTGGCAAGGTAGTTTATGTTATAGATTTTCTGTAGTTGGGATCTAGAATGTCATTTGCTTTTGTCTCATTTTCTTGAATCAGAAGGTTTACATAACTGTACGTGACTTTTGTGCCTCTTATGTGACTGGAAGATTCTGTTAGGAAGATCGAACACTATGCCTTTGTTGACATTCTCTGTGTCTCAACTAAAGACTTCCCTGTTGTGAGCCTCTATTTCTGTTATTTCCACCTTTTACATTGATCATGCACTTGTTTGCTCTTAAATGTAATTGAATCCTATAATAGTCACTCTGTGCTCAGGTTAGGATTAGGATTATACTCAGGGGCATCACCATAGTTAGGTTTTAATTCCTGCATTTTGCATTTTTTTTTGGTCTCCTATCCCTTTTCCCCCAACACCTATAAAATAGAAGAGACCAACTCCTTTAAAACCTGGAGGTTGTTTCAAGTCGCATTGTCCCACAACTTGAAACTTATCATTGTTGATTGGTTATGATCATAGGGCAATTTTGTGCCATCAACAGTTTTTGGCATGCTTGGTAGGACCAGTCTTAAAGTTTTTGTCAAGATCGCATGAACTAGAGAGCTACGAAGTGTCAGAGCTGTGGATTAGTCACTAGATCGCAATCTACTACAAATTCTAGGTATTCTTTTGCCACCTCTGGTAGTTAATCTGAGAAGAAGAGCTAACCAATTTTTACCAGTACCAAACATGGGAGCCAACGTCCCTCTAAGAAATTATGCGAGTTAGAACACTGGTAGTCCCTTAATCCTCCCAACACCACCAGTTGTTTGGGACCCTATTCCAGGAAATGCTCTAAAGGATTTGCCCAAATTTAGTGGGCAAGACTCAAAAACACCCATGGAACATCTTCAAGATGTATCGGACATCTGTGCCATACATGGTGTCACAGAGCAAAATGTGGCCCTAAGATTGTTAGTAGCCTCATTCAAAGGGAAGGCTATAGAATGGTATTGGTCTTTGATCCCGAATACCATTTCTACATGGGACCAGCTTGGAGATCTATTTTTTGAAAGATTTGCAGAGAAGGGTGATAAGTCTTCCCTATTATAGCAATTGATCACTATCCAAAGAAGACCTCAAGAAGACATGACTGACTTCAATACCAGATTCCAAAAAACTTGGGACAGGATCCTTGTTGTAGCTAAGCCACCCCCTAGTATGGCCATAGTATTCTATCTTAAAGCTTTAAGTTCAGATATATCTATTATGATTCAGTCACTGGGAGGACACACTTTGCCAGCAGCTTATGCCCTTGCGGTCAGAGCTAAGAATCATTTAATTGATGCTGGAAAGTTACCTCCAAGGCCTCCCATGCCTATTTTCCCAAAAATTACCTTGCCCTTACCCCAAGAGGTTCCTAAGACTATAGGCCCACCTACATCTATGTATTCTTACCCTTCATCATCTGTGAAGCAATCAACCCCCGCTCAGTCATCTGAGATGGACGATATCAAGAGTATGCTAAGGACATTCTCCAATGAGCTGATTAATATGAAGAGGCAGTAGAATACTTTACCTAATCCTCCTTATCAAGGCTATCAAGGAAATAGGTTTGCATCCCAACCAAACCAATATCAAGGCCCTCCAAGGCAAACCAACCATCAACCAACCAGTCAATTAGTTGTAGTTCCCACACCCTCATAGGCCATTCCTCCCAACTCAAATAGGGAGATGGTTCTAGGCCAAAACAATTATGTGGATGATAATAATGCTTGGTGTTTCCCTTACATTGACGCTCACACACCTAGAGATTGTCCTAGAGGTAATCTACAACAAAGGGTAGCTAAGCAGAGAAGAACGGATGGCCAGTTTGCCAGTACCAGTAGCAGTCAAGCATACCAGTATAAGATCAAGGGATCCCTATCCAAATTGAAGAAAAGATAAGGTATCCTTATTTCCAAAAAACTCAGTCTTTGGTACCAATCAATGTGGTGGAACAATTAAAGAGGACTCTAGCACAAGTATCTATATGGGATATCTTGGATATTCCCAAGAAAAAGACACTACTACAAGAGGCTCTGCAAGGACAGGTAATGCCTGAAGGTGCTATTACCAAGGAAGGACCTACTGGAAAGGAAAAATTCAAAGATATGGTTCTTCCAATGACGATAGCCTTCGTGAACAATGCAACACAAGTAAGTAAATCAAAGCTAGAGCCTTTCTATTTGACTCTAATAGTGGGAAAGAAACTTCTGCATAATGCATTGATAGATTTGGGGGATAGTATAATTGTGATGCCTAAGCAAATAGTTGATGCCTTGAAAATAAAATATGAACCCATTGTAAAAGGAGTTATGCAGCTAGATGGCAAAATAGTGCAAACCATAGGGAGAATAAAACAACTCCCCTTGCAGTTATACACATGTCCCAAAATAATTGTCAACCAAGATATAATTGTCATAGATATACCTCCCATCTTTGGTTTATGTTTATCCAGAGACTTTACAGCAAAAAAAAGAGGGTATATGTCTCTTGACTGGTCCCATCTCATCCTGAGAACTAGATATGGTTCAAAGATGAAAATTCTATCTGAACCACTGTCCAAAGACCACATCACCAATGAACCAACAATAAGATTAGAAGTAGATCATGCCATGATGAATAAAGTGGAAAGAAATTTTGTCGAAGAACTAGGAGACTGGACTGAACATGATCAAGAAGAAGAAAATAGCCAGTTGTTGGCTATGATGCATAACGACCCGTATGGGAACTATGACTCTACTGGTTTGGGGACGTATGCCATTTTTGATGAGGATCAGGTGATCCAAAATGTTATAAGGAAAGAGGCACCTACTGTTCAAGATTCTGAAGTCTGGACTTTGATTTTTTATGGGGCTAGAAGTAAACATGGTGCTGGAGCAGGAATTTGTGTTACTGCTCCAAACGGTGAAATTTTCTTAAGGGCTATCCGATTCCAGTTTGGTTGCACTAACAATTATGCAAAATATGAATCTCTAGTTTAGGGGCTCCTGTTAGCCAAGAAAAATGGAATAAAGAACCTAAGAGTAAGAGGAGATTTAGAGTTAGTAGTGAAGCGAATTCAGGAAAAAGCAACAGCCAAAAATGTGAGAATGAGATCATACAGGCGTAGGATCTAGGATTTGATAGAAGATTTTGAAGTTTCTAATATTGAGATAATCCCTAGAAGTCAAAACTCTGAGGCTGATAGGATGGCTTAGATTGGCTCATAGTTTAACCCAGCTACTGGCCTATTGGTTAACAATGAGTAATTAAAAGTTATAGTGAGGCCAACCATCCTAGATAATGATGAGAATCGACAAGTGTTTGAAAATGATGCTCAGGTAGTCTCTTTCTTACAACAATCAAATGATTTTGCAGATTAGTTGCAAACTAGAATTGAAGAGACATATGGTGATCATATTATTCAATTAAGGACTAATAAGCTCCCTAAAGGATTGATCACCTTAAAAATTTGTTTAACTCAGAGGATGTAAGCCTGGAAAAGAAAATGTTCCAGGTAGATAAAGCAGACTATTTTGAGATAGAGGTGAGTAACGAGAAGAGGCTAAAAGTCAAGAATTCTGCAACTTAGGAAGAGAAGGAAAAATTAATTGAGTTGTGCCAAAAGTATGATAGGGTTATAGCTTGGAGCTATGATGACCTTCATGGATACAATAGAGACATTATCCAGCATACAATAGAGTTGACTGAAGGATCCAAACCCATCAAGCAGAAACAGAGGCCAATAAATCCAAGGATTGAGCCTCTAATGGTAGATGAGTTGTAGAATCTTTTAGATTCAAAAATAATATTTCCAATCAAACACTCAACTTGGGTATCAAATCTGGTCCTAGTTAGGAAAAAGAATGGAGACATGAGACTATGTGTAGATTTTAGAGATCTAAATAGAGCATCTCTAAAAGACCACTATCCCTTGCCCTCCATGGAACAAATTTTGCAAACTGTGGCTATATCATAGAGGTTTTCTTTACTTGATGGTTTCTCTCGGTATAATCAGATTTGGCTAGCTGAAGAAGACCAGCACAAAACTACTTTCACTACCAAATGGGGTATGTTTGCCTACGCAAAGATGCCATTCAACTTATTAAATGCAGGAGCCACCTTTTAGTGAGCTTTGGATATAGATTTTGGTGAGTTAATAAAGAAGGTCATCCTGGTCTATCTGGATGACCTCACTATTTTCTCAAAAAATGCTGATGATCATTTTGATCATTTGGAATCTGTCTTCAAGAAATGTCAGGATTTTGGGATATCATTGAATCCCAATAAATGTATTTTTGCTGTGCCTCAAAGTAAATTGTTGGGGCACATAGTGTCTAAGGAAGGGGTTTCTATATATCTCAAGAGAATCACAGCTATAATAGACTTACCTCTTCCAACAAATAAAAAGGTGATTCGGTCCTTTTTAGGGAAGATTAATTTTGTCAGTAAATTCATATCTGATTTTGCAAGCTTGGTTAGACCAATGACACTCTTGCTAAAAAAGGATCTGGTCTTCAAGTGGACTACAAAAGGAAGGCAAGCTTTCAAAGGGGTCAAGAAGGCTATCTCAACAGCCCCAATGCTTAAGAACCCAGATTTTTCCATGCCCTTCGTAATGTATGTCTATGGAGGGGAGTCAAGTATTGCTGCTGTCCTGACTCAAACGAATGACAGGCTAGAGGGGGAGCACCCAATAGCCTTTTTCTCAAGAACTCTTAGATATTATGAGACCAGGTACAATTTTGTGGAAAGACAAGCCTATGCCATGGTGAAAGCCCTCAAGAAATTCAAGCATATGATATCAGGGAACAAAATCGTGATACTTATGGCTCACCCAAGTGTCAGGGAATACATCATGGAGGGGGAGATTACTGAGAAAAGAGCCAATTGGATCACTAAGATCCTTGAATATGATGTGGAGGTAAGACCCACTAAGCTAGTCAGAGGCAGGGGTCTGTGCCAATACATGACCCAAGAACTAGAAAAGATGTTACCTGAGGAAGCAAATTCAAAAGGAGAGCTAGAGGCGATGCTAAAATTGCAAGAGGTTGATTAGGAATCCTGGGTCGCAAGCAAGATTCAATCTATGAAAAATAGGGCTTATCTGAGAGAACTCCCTTGAAACAAGAGGAGATATTATAGGATACAGGGAGTTCATTTTGTTCTAATTGAACAAGTCCTTTTTAGAAGAAATTCTGATGGGAAATTGTTAAGATGTGTTAAACAAGTTGAAGCCAAGAAGATACTACACGAAATGCATCATGGATTATTAGGGGGCATTTTTATGCAAAGACCACAACCATAAAGATAAGTGAGGCTGGATATTTCTAGCCTACTTTATTTATAGATTGTTATCAGCTGGTTAGAAAATGTCAATCTTGCTAGTATTATATGGGGATGCAGAGGAATGCAACCATGCCCCTTAGTCCTATAGTGGTGGATGAACCTTTTGCTTAGTGGGGTCTTGACTTCATTGGGATGATATATCTAGTGTCCAACATGGGCCACAAATGGATATTAACTGCCATAGACTATTTCACCAGATGGACTGAAGAAGTCCAACTTAAAGAAGCAACAAAGAATGTGATCCTAGATTTTTTAGGGGGTATTACTACTCTCTTTGGGGCTCCTCGCACCATCATACTAGATAATGCTAAAGCATTCTTGGGGTCTAAAGTATCTGACTTTGCCTTAAGACATGGAATATATATAAAAACTTCATCTAACTATTACCCTCAAAGTAATGGTCTGGCAGAGTCAACCAACAAGAACCTAATAAGACTCATCAAGAGAGTAGGATCAGATCATCACAAAGAGTGACACAAAGTGGTTAATCTAGCACTATGGGCTGATAGGATCATGCCCAAGCAGGTGATCATGTCTCCATATGAATTGGTGTATGGGAAGTCTACTGTGATTCCCCTAAGTTTGGAAATCCCTGCTCTCTAGCTGATCAAACAGATTGAAATTGAAGAAAATGGCCCCATGCAGGTCAGACTCGCAAAAATTTTGGAAGTTCAGAAAAAGAGGGACATGGCCCATGATTCATTGATCAAGCACCAGGGAATGGTTAAGAATTATTTTGATAAATGGACTTCAAATCCTAATTTTGAAGTAGGCTTGATTGTCTTGAAATGGGATGCAAGGGCCGCTAAGCCAAGTCAGCATACCAAATTTGAAGCACTGTGGACCAGCCCATATAGAATTCATGCATGCAAGCAAGAGCATTCTTTTGAGCTAGTGTCGATGGAAGGGGAACCTGAAGAGATTCTTGTAAATGAAATCTATTTGGAAGATTTCAATTGACTTAGGTCTCTCATGTATTGTAGTTAAATAGTTTCCCTTTTCTCACATTGTTTTTCGTTGTTTTCCCACTTTGCTTTTGAATAAGTCTTTTAAACATGTGTCAATGGCTCTTTTAAAGCTATAATTTTCACAATTTTGATCTAGCGAGAGGTGGAGTGTTCTTTTTTAGCAGGCTCAAAGGTCCTGAGGGTCGTCAGTACTGTAGAGTAAAATTTTTACTCTATGTTGCATTAAAATTTTGGGTCGAGCACTGCAATTTTGGTTCTGGCAATACCTTGGTTGTAGTGGTAGAATTGGAGTAGGGCACAGGTTCATTCTCTGTCAAGTGTCGAGATGCATTGGAGGCTACCAAGTGGTGTCATTCGAGCATGGGCCTTTCTTTCTTTTTTGATTCTTTGTTTCAATTTTGCGTTATGTGTTGAGTTCGCATGGAAGCTGCCGCGTGTCGCCTTCCAAAGTGTGAAGCCAACCAGCTGGTGTCTTTCGAGGCCCTTTTGTAACTTTCCAAAGAACCACAGAATGTGCCATGTATCCAGTAGCAGTTAAGCAAAACGTACCACATGTCAGCATCTGAATCTCATAAAGGCACCCATGTTTCAATCTACCCTTTGGCAAAGACTTTCAATGGACCATGTAGTATAGAGAGCTGAAAGCACCAGGTGGTAGTTGCAAGGACCCTAAACTCCCCTTTTGAAGAAGCAGTAGAAGTCACCATGTGTTGACTACCGAGAGACTTTGTTTCAATGCTTGGATCTACTGCTCTCCTTCAACGCATAAAGACGTCATTTTATTTTGCTTAAATGCTAAAGTGCAGTGGAGGCTGACAAGTGTCACTCTCTAAGTCCCTCTCTACTCCATCCCCAACAAAAGTGGAAGGTGCCATGCACCCCTAGACAAAGAAGTGGAAGATGTATTGTATCTTCCTAGAAGCAGTGAAGGCTGCCATGTGCCAATTTCCAAAAGACCATCTTTGAGTTTCATTGCTGAATAAAGGTCATGGTGGGCCCTAGATTTTACTTCAAAGTCCAAAGAAGCTGCCAAGTGTTTCCATCCATAAGAGCCTGATATGAGTCCCGAATAAAACTATAGCATAACCAAAGAAAAAGAGAGAGTCACGTGTCTTCGATGAATCTAGCAGAAAGTGCCAAGTGTCATTTTCTGATGCTTAGAGGATTTTTAGAAAATTGACTAAGTGTTATCTCCCATTTCAAACATAACAGAATGTTTCGTGTATCTGTTGCCACAAAGCAAAATGGAGGGAAAATCGGCTGGAGGTAATTCGAGTAGATGGAACAATTCATTTGGTAGATTTTTGGAGCCCCCAACAACATTAAAGGCACCGTCTGTTTGTCCCCTGTGAGCGAAGGACAAAGAAGATTGTGTGGGAAAGGGGATGATGAAAGGAGTGATCTAAGGCTAGAAAGGAAGGAGAATTGTAAAAGAAAAGGGGGGAATTTTCTATAATATTAGACTGGCTAAAATTCTTGACTAACAACATCATTTGCTCTTGCCTCAATTTTCTTGAATTATAAATTTGATATAATAGTGCATGTTTTTGTGCCCTTTATGTGGTTGAATGAATTAAGGAAATTTGAGCTCCATGCCTTGGTTGGTGTTGTTTGTGTCATTGGAAAGGTAGTTTATGTTATAGATTTTCTGTAGTTGGGATCTAGAATGTCATTTGCTTTTGTCTCATTTTCTTGAATCAAAAGGTTTACATAACTGTACGTGACTTTTGTGCCTCTTATGTGATTGGAAGACTCTGTTAGGAAGATCAAACACTATGCCTTTATTGACATTCTCTGTGTCTTAGCTAAAGACTTCCCTGTTGTGAGCCTTTGTTTCTGTTATTTTGACTTTTTACATTGATCATGCACTTGTCTGCTCTTAAATGTAATTGAATCCTATAATAGTCACTCTGTGCTCAGGTTAGGATTAGGTTTATACTCAGGTGCATTTCCATAATTAGGTTTTAATTCCTATATTTTATGTTTCTATTTATTCTCCTATCCCTTTTCCCCCAACACCTATAAAATAGAAGAGACCAGCTTCTTTAAAACCTAGAGGTTGTTTCAAGTCGCATTGCCCCACAACTTGAAACTTCCCATTATTGATTGGTTAAGATCATAGCACAATTTTATGCCATCAACACCTTGATCAAATAAAAATTGATGAATTTTTTTATACAATGTCTTACCTATTAGATGCAAATATGGGCACGATATACAATCCCTATGTTCAAGAATGGCAACCTTTGAGCAAATATCTAGCAAATAGGGTAGGAGAAGACTAATATTTCATGTTTTTGCATAGGTATAAGAATTAAATCAAGAGGATATTTGAGGAGGTCGATCCTCAAATCTTATAAGATATACAGGTAACTAAAATGCCTATATTATCAAAGAATATAATAAAAAGTTTGAATAAAATGATAGACTACTGGTACTACCTAGACATCATTATTATCAATGTAGAAAGAACTAAGACCACTCCCTTACTGATACCATACCATGTTCTGAACCATATAGTAGAATAATAAATTACATACCAAATTTATAACAACATTTATGAGGAACTACATCAAAGGCATTTGGCCTATTATTTCAAAACCTATTTAAGCATTGGAAAATATCAATGTGTTGTTAGATCAAATTTTATTCATACTTGCAAGGCCAGGAATCAATACAATTTACATGTGGTAACTTTCATAGAATGGGACCCCAAGAACAAGGCAAGGGGATATCTCCTACAACTTAAGGAGAAAAAGAAAGTTCAGGTTTCTTATGGCCATGAGGAATATGACCATTACATGGTATTTCTAAAAGCAATAGATGATACTAAAGTCTCAATGAAAATTATAACTAGATAGATATCTATGGCTTGGGTTTAATTCCTTTAGTATGATCCAAAGGTAACTAGGGAAAAAACACAAGCTGCATGGAGGCATTAGTGGTCTCCAAGTCAATCGACCAACACTCAACAACATGATAGACCTTCCTCCCCTTAAAGAGAGCTTGTAAGTGAAGAACTAAATGATTTTTTAACTTAGATAGAATTAGATCCTAAAATTAGGAGGGGTCTCCTAGGTCCCCAAGACTCTTCTACATCAATGGCAACTAATGTTCAAACTTTGGGGATAACCACTACAAGGCATATGTCAAAAACATCTTTAGGGGAACAAAAGAAGAACTCTTTAATGATGACACTTTTGCCACACCTTATTACATTTACTTAGGTAAGGATTCTAGAGTTTTCATATACCACTTTCTTATCTATTTCTACTATTCTAGGTTCTCCCCAGTCCCTTAATTCTCCTCAAGCAAGCTATGTGCCCTCTATAACCATGTCAACACCATTCATCACATCTACTATTCCTTCACCACCATATTTAATCATACCTTCTACCACCATTACTCCATAACCATGTCACCACCATCCATCTCATCCACCTTCCACTCCACCCATCTTCACTTACCAAAATAAGTAGAAAGACTCTTCCCCTCCCTCTAAGGACAAACAATTAGAAGAAAGACCATCACTTGGTCTTCTAATCATAGAATATGAGGAAGAGGAGGAGGTAGATGAAGCATAAAGACTCTTGCCCTCCCTCAAATGACAAGAAACTAGAAGAAAGACCATCACTTGGTCTTCTAATCATAGAAGATGAGGAAGAGGAGGTGGTAGAAGAAGCAGTGGATGCAATGGAACTAATAAAGGAAGAGGAGCTCAGGGATGTAGTATCTCTATTTGATTATCCTATAGATGAAGAGGATGAGCTAGACAAGGCCAAGGTCTTGAGTTTTGGAGAATATATAATAAATGAATTCTCTCTTGATATATTAAATCACACTAAAATAGAGTTAAATCCTTGATAAGGTAGTCTCTTCTGTTATTTCTTTAGTTTCTAATATTAAAATCTCATCTACAAGTCAACCCCCAACCATTACTAGGGTTGTTTTGTCTATTTATACTAGTGTTATTGATTAAACTATTACTTCTTCTCTAAATCTAATAAAGACTCCCAAAGTATTCCATTTTGAAAATTTGGTCACTATCTCTTTTTTAAATCCTTAGATGCCACTAGTCCTGAAGAAAAATTCAGCCCAATTGGAATTCCCCATGCCACAACTATTGACCATGACAATAACTACAATAAATTTACAAATCATCTTTGGCTTGACTAGACTCTTGACTTAAGCTACACCTATGAAATAAACATCTCCATGGGAGAAGGTTGTTCAACCACCTCTCTAGTTTACTATTTAGATAAGTGCATCCTTGGCAACCCCCATGAATACATCACCTCCTATGACCCCTCCATATTCTCAGTCCTCAGTTCCAAACCAAGAGATTGAAATGGGAAAACTTATGATTCCCCAATACATAAAATAAATGCAAGGTACTAGGGATGAAAGGAATAATTTGGTTATGACTGAACTTCCCACAGTCTCCACTTGGTTTGATAAATAGAGTGTGACTATTCAAAGGGCAAGGAAGAGGAAGGTGATAAACATAAGAACCAAAAAAGAGGTGGGGTTTGAACAAAGGGAGAATATTTTACCTTTATCAAATAAACCCAATAAAAATCCTAATGACCCCACTAATTATATTGAGAATTTTTGTTCTTTTGTGGATTCTACAGGGGAAACAATGAAAGAAATGTTTCAAAGTAAAGAATATGCCTTGAAAATGTTACTATAGAGCCAAATTATATAGGCACCTCAAGAAATTGTTGTTGATTTAAAAAGTGCAACAACCAAGCTGTATAGTATTTTGTATAAAGTTAGGATTTTTAGGGCAGGGAGCCAATCAAATAGGGCAACTATCATCACATTTTAGAACCAGATGAAAGAACTAGAAAGGAGATTGATTTTTTTGGTCCAATGTTCTAGGACTAATTATTTTAATCAATTGAATCTAATGTCTAGTATGGATGTTTCTTGGTGCTTAAATTATGTAATGATAAGAAGGGATTCTTCCCTTAAATGGCACAATAAAACAAAAACCTTATTAGAGCATTTAATCACTCATGAGTGTGAAACATTGAAAATTTTGGAAAATATGAGGGTTACTAATGTGATAACCCCTAAAAGAGAATTGGTCAATAGACCTAATTTTGAAAATCTTCTTCAAGAGGATGTAGACAACTTCAAATAATAAGTTGAAGGCACTATATATAAAACCAATGAAGAAATCTTACAGTTGTTTAGTTTTGCAAAGGATAGAGTAACAAAGGCAAAGGATTTAGGAACATAATTCAAAAAATTAAAAGTTGAGCAAGAAATATTGATGGCTAGGGATGATAATATTTTAAAGCTTTCATTACTCAATTTTTATATTATAAATAAGTATTTTGACACAACCTATGCATTATTCAAGGAGTTGAGAGCCAAGGAAGCAGCTTCTGGGTCAGTTCCATGTACACAACCAATTGTTAATGTCTCCCTAGTATCATAAAGCTCTTAGTTCCCTAGGTTTAATGTCATGCAAACTTTAACAGGCCTTATTTTGATTCCATAGGGACCTCCAATAGTTACATTTATTGCAACTACAGTTGCCCCATCAACCTCTTCTGTTAGTGGTGCCACATCAACACCTTGATGTAAAAATAGCCATGTATTTGCATGTTATTACTAAAGTGGAGATTTAGCTCTCAATATATTTACTATGCATGTATATTGTATTTTTAACTGAAGAGGCTATTCTAAATATGTATATGAGGTATGAATCCTTTGCAAGATCCTAGGCACATAGTTCTAGTTTTAAACATTTAATTTTGGATGAAGCTTGAAGAGATGAGGCACCCCCATATCAAGCTATATATATTTGTATCCTCCAATTCCAAAGGGATGAGATTTTTGGCTACTAAGATTAATAAGAAAATTTGAGAAGTTATGATTGACTTGGTCTTTGTGTGTAAATATTGATTCTTATCTAGTTTTGTGGAGTGTATGAGACATGCTATCATTTTGGTATTTTAGTTCTTTGATTTGCATGATTTATCTTATTTAATATAATTATTCATTTTAAGCTACAACTGATTTGAATGTATTTTATAGGTGAATTATAATCCCCCTTGATAATGTTCAATAGAAATCTAGCAAATACAACAACCTTTAATTCATGTATGTTTAATTATAGTATGATCTGTTTCCCTTTGACTCTTTACTATGTTTGATTGTTAGTGTGCTACAATAGCTTACAACAAGTATTGGTCCTTTGATTTCTTGTCCTACCTTAGTTCAAGTGCTAGTATTTAAAGCATTTTCATCTTGTGTAGTCCACATATTGTGTAGCTTAATATGATCAATGGAATGGTCATATAAACATATAGCTTGATAAAGATGTACGAAGATGCCCCCAATGTAGGCACGCTTATAATGTAGAAAGGTAGCCTCTACTGGTAAGAAATGTCCCACATCTATATGTACATATATCATATGTAACCTATATGTCATGCATCCCACTCATGTATACTATGAAAAAAATGTGTGCATAAAATGGATATGTAATCTACCATGTATATCATAAATAAAATAAATCAATCAATCATGTAATTAGGAAAACATGTCACAGGTCATAATTTTTTATTTTTTTAGTATTTTTTGAATTTTTTGATATGACTTATGTGAAGCTCATAGTCCTAAGAGGGCATCCAAGGGAGGCACAAATTCATATGGAGAATCTAGTTAAAAAGTACTCAACTTTGAATATAGGATTTCATCATACACCCAAATGGCATCATCATTATCATCAACATATCTTTGTATATCAATCAACTTCATGTTTCCTTTTGCACTTTCTTGGATGTTATGCATAGGTATTACATTTTCTTCAAATTTATATGCACACTTACACTTTATCAATGTCATTTGACTTATCATGAGTCTTTAACCTTTTGGTGCTTGTTTATTCCATCGTGGAAAATATTGATTGTATTACCTTCAAACATGCATGCAATATGCTTCTTAGTAATATTGAGTATAGATTGCATTTATATAATCACAACCAATTAGAGGGGGGGTGAATCAATGTACACACTTTTATTTCAATTTCATATACCATTCATTAACCTTTCAAACCAATCTAGTAACAAAATAATGCATAAGGAATAAATCATATAATCATAAAGCAAGATATAAAAACATGAACACAAGAGATATATGGGAAACCCTCATGGGGAATTAAACTCACTAAAACATCACTTAGACTACTATCTTATAAGCAATGGATCAACATTTAGTGATACACCAACCCCACAAGGAGCATCAATTCAACTAGTATTTTAACAAGCTCCAACTTGCAAAGAGGCTACAACCCCATAAGTGACTTGGAACCAAACCATACACTTAAAGGAAACTTATGAAAGATCCAAACTACAAGGCAGATCCCACTCCCTCTTGACTAAGCACCAACTCAACCAAGATAAACTCGATCACCTTCACAACACTTTATTGCTCCATCAATAGATGGTGACCTCTTCTTCAACCCTCTATCTAATCTATCTAGATGAAAATATATATCATACATCAAAAAAACATATCTAATGAGTCTATGATTGTATCTAAATATATAATCAACTCATTCAGCTCTTCTCAACCTTCTACCCTTCTCAAACAACCTTCTAGGCTCACTCACTCAATATACCTTTTACTAGGCTCATTAGGTCAATTGACCTTGTCATCCACATGAAAAATATCTATTATAAGTTAATAATAGTTTATATCCCATATTATTATTCTCCTATATACCTTATTCTACCCATTAAGGTGCTCTTATATTCGCTTTCACTCTCATATATTTAACTAGTCAAAATAGGCCTTTTATGCCTTATATTTATACCAATCACAAGGTCACTCACCCTGTTGGTCAGCCATATACCTTTAAAAAATTATATTACCCTTATAATAGGTTAAAAAACACATTTAAAAAGTGAAACAACCATCACATAGGTCTGTCACCACTCATAGAGGCCAAAACCCCATTAGGCCTAATATAGACCTAATGCAATTAGTTCTTCTCAAGCCACACATTACTTTTAGATCATCTTGGAACATGTTGAGCCTCCAAAAGTTCATGAAAAACTTAAAATACACCTAAAATATACCCATTATAACATTCATATAGGTCCATACCACCTTTTAGCTTATATCAGTCCTTGAACCACACTATTAGGCCTACTTGCCATTAGGTTTGCACACACCTAGAAAGTTTGTCTCACATAACTGAAGCATACAATAAAGTTTGACACATAATCATGAAATTAAATAAAATTAATATAAAATTTATGAAATACACCACATCAATAGATAATTTATTCTTCATCACACAGGTCAAAAGGCCTCAAGAACACCCCTGCAAAAGGCTTACTCAAAACTGCCAAACACTGTTAACATACAATCAAGAATATTTGACTCTCCATACTTGAAAATAGACAAACCCTGATCCTAAAGGAATTATAATGAACCTAATATACATATATAACATCTTAATATGTATTTTATTCTCCAAATCTATCCAAAAAGTCCCAAACTCATCTCTACAAGATGACTACACAAAATTGCCAACAATCTTGTTAACACAATCATGATGAATGATGTTTATAAAAATTTGAAGGGAAATTAAATGACTTATTATTAAAATTAATAGTCAATATTTGACATTTATAACATCTCAAAATATTTATATCATTTTTTCTAGTGTCAATCATTGGTCTTACAGACCAATTTGTTAAGCTTCTCTTTCATAGCTCAAACACAACCAAATAAGGCATTTTGGATTTCATGTTTCAACTTATTAACCTCAATATAAACCTTATATAAATCATTTATATGTCACATACATATAAAAAAACATAAAAATGTTTATTGGATACATCAACATTTTTTATAGAGTCTCACATTCTTCACTCCATCATGTATACTCAAACTTGTCAATTTGTCTTAAGAACTAGTCATGATGATCATGACTTAGAGAAACTATAGAATAAATTCAATGAAATTATAATGCATGAAAAATAGCCTATAATATCCATATCACATATTCAAACACTAATATATATATATATATATATATATAATAACAAATGTGGAAAATATAAACCAATCTCTAAAACATACACCTTCACTATCTCAACTCACTCAGACAAGTCATTTTATGAACACCATTTTAAAATTTTTTAATGACCTCAAAGATATATAATAAGTATGTAAATGAGGTATAGGTATTTAAAAATGACCTCAAGAAATTGGAACCATTCCTAATCCATTGCAACTCATCCATAAACACATTCTCACTCTGACTAGTTTTTCTCACTGGTTTTGCCATTAGTCCAGTTTAGCAATAGGTCAAATTGAGTGACCAAAATATTTGAAATAAAGGATATAAATTTCCTAACTAACCCCATGGAAAACAAACACATGTATAAATATTCAACCTCTATTGATTTGCATTCTTTGACCTGGTCAACTCTTCCTGCTATACCAAATTTCTTAAAAATAGGAGTTTTTATGTAGCTTACATTCATTATATTGAAAAACCACTACCACCTAGATATGTATGATGGAGTCATATACATGATAAAAACATAAAAATATCCTTACCCATTCATTATGGGTACTTAAAAACAAAATTTTCACCATCGGGTCACTATAAGGGTTTTAACATTTATTCATATAGCTTTGTCCTTGAAACCAACTCCTAATGTTTGGAAAAATTTGATAGGATCCTTTAACATCTCTCACCAAAATCGAAGCTTCAAAATCAATAGTCATACATGTCAACAAGCATCAAAATTTCCTTCTCAGGTATTCATCTCTTCATTCTGCATACATAGGAGACCTTCAAACTCATTTTCATGCTTTCTCCTTCAACTCAAGATATGAAACTTCATGAGAACTCTTGAAAAAACCTATTAAACCTATGTAAAAACTAAAATGAGATATGGAATCTTCAAAACTAACTTTGTCCCCTCATTAGGCCACACTAGATGTATTTGCATGTTAGGTCTTGAACTGCTAGTCACACTTTAGACCTTGAATATACCTTGAAACCTCTTTCACTACTCTCAACACTTTATACCAATGTCATGAATCCTCATTCCATGCTTACATAATCACAAAATCCTCCAAACCTAATCATGATGCCTCATCATGCCATATCCATGCTCAAGAATAAGTACATTCACACATACCTACTAGGCACCATACCTCTTTGAGACCTTCCCACCAATGTAGGTGTATTATAAGACTCATTCTCATGCTAAACATCCTCATACCAAAATAAAATACTTCCACACATATTCTCACAAGCCTTAACTCACTTACTCCACTAGGCATATATCTTCACAAGATCACTTTTAGGACATCAATGGCACTCAATTTACCTTTGACACCATTGACAACATTAATTCCACAAACACACCAATAGGAACATACGTCAATAATATCCCCTTTGTCATTGATGGAAAAAACTCTAGAAAAGTAGATCAATCACATCTCTCCAAGCTAGAATTTCTCCCAATCAAGTATTTATCCCCCTTTCACATTAATGACAAAGGGTCATATACACTCTCACAAGGTCATCCACACATAGTCCACTAATCCTTGGACCTGACCACTCATAGAATAAGAAAGCTCCCCCTTTGTCCATAGACACTTCTCTTCAAGCTTATTAAGAGATCTGAGTTAGCTCCCCCTAACTACATGCTCCACCTAGATCATGTAATTTGAAACCACAAACTAGCTATTTACAACAAATACATACAAGAATATCATATCTTTAATGAAGATGGCTTCACCCACACTGGGCTACCAATGATGACCAATGCATTTTATGCAAAAAATGTCCTTCTAGGGCCCACATGGCCTTGTCCAAAAATCATTAACCCTTTTCACATGAAGAGAACAACCATTATTGACTTTTGAAGCAAACATAGGATCTTATGAAGTCTCAAATTCATATATGACTATGCTCATAAGAGTTCATAGGTCTTGACACTACTCTTAACAGTTCTTTGGATCAATTTAGGACAAACATCCAACTAAACACAAAGAAATACCTTTCAATGATCTAAACAGCAAGAACACACTTAATACAACTTGTCTCTCTCTTAGAACCAACTTCAGACCATGAATCACATGAACAAACAATCTCTACCTTTAATAACATTGGTATTGTAGAATAATATTCAAATTTCACATCCTTGTTTTGATTTTGGCTTCTTACACTTCACCTTGAGCTCACGCATGCATTACAAGCATGATATCTTCTTAAGAAACATTGCGCTCATTCCATCTAGTGTTCACTGAGATTCATAGGCCATAATATAGTCATTTACTTTGTGAACAGACACCTTAGGGTTTACAATCACATGAAGACTATAAACCTTCATACCTCTATCTTTTGAGTCCTATGCATGCTATTCATTACTAAGATCAATATGACCATACACAAAGCATCTAAAAGATCAATATAAATTCAAAAACAACTTCATTCACTTTGAACAACCAACTTAGGTGACCAAAAGTACCAAAAAACTTAACAAGTTTCTCTTATTAATAAAAATAAAAGTCCTTCAAACACAATCAACTACCATGATGGTTTTCTTGCACAAAAGCATGTTTTCAAATCTGATCCAACACATGGGACAAGTCTTCAAGGAGTTACCAACACCATACAACACTTACAACACCATTTCAAGTGCATTATAAAGGATCAAAACCCTCTTAGATCAATATAGGTTCACATGACAAAACATATTTAATAAAAACCAACTTTTACTTGTAATAAATGCATCTATATGGACTTTCAGAGCATACTACCACCTAGAGGATGATCATCATGGAGTCTACTACAACTTTGAATTTAACACCATCTTGATCTAACTTCTTCCATGGATTCTACAATCACTTATTTTCTCTTGGTTTCATTATTATCATACACAGTTAGTTTTAATTTTAACTCTAATGATTATTATTTTGAATCTCCAAAGACTATTTCTCGAAGCAAAAAATTGACAACCTCTGGCATGTCACTTCACATAAGACCAACTTTCAAAGCTCATAAATTGAGCTATAAAATACCTCAAGCTACCAAATTTGTAGGAAAGGATCTTGGAACTATGGAAAACACCTTCATATAACCCTTTGACCATAGTTGACTTTATAAGTACATGTAATAAATTCAAAAAAAAATTGGTCTCTTCATACCTATAAGACATTCAATGATGGTCTAGTTTCTCTTTTAGCTAGAATGACACTTTTTATTTTTGCAATGAATCATGAGAAACACTAGATCCTAAAAAATGCATATATGGAACCACCATACATCCTTTATCTCCTCAATGACCTGCAAACACTCTTGCACCTAATCCACAATAAAATAAGCTTCTTTAATCTCTAAATCATCTCACACACGCTCCCCTTATCACCATACACACCTTATATATCTTGATGCAATATGTATGTTATTAAAAACCTGATGAAAACCTTCAGAACAACTTGTCTAATCTCACCAAAAAATCACACCAGCTTACATGCTTTTACATTACCCATTATGCTTTAATAGACCTAGTAGAGTCTATGACTAGGTTTATGTACAAACCTAAACCAAACAACATGTTCCTTCAACCATGATAGCTGACCATGTAGATCAACTTCAACAAGATATTTATTTAAACATGTATTCAAAGTCCTTATGATTTATTTTTGACTTGGATTCAACATAATCCTTCTTCTTCTTATTCATCAATCTTTCTAGTACCATCATGCAGTCTTCTATGCAAACTTCAACCATGACCTTCACAAGCTTATCCACTTGTACTTCTAGGATCACCTTCAAGCTTTCAAAACTTCATCAAAGGAACTAATTTGATGCTAATTATTGGAATCACAACCAATAAGATAGGGTGGGTGAATCAGTGTACAAAATTTTATTTCAATTTTATATACCATTCATTAACCCTTCAAACCAATCTAGTAATGCATAGAGAAGAAATCATATAAGCATGAAGCAAGATATCAACACATGAACAAAATATATATGTGAGAAACCCTAATGGGAGATAAAACCCATTGAAACACTTGGACTACTATCCTATAAGCAATGGATCAACATTTAGTGAGGCATCAACCCCACAAGAAATACCAATCCCTCACTAGTCAAACACCAACTCAACTAGTCTTTTAAAAAGATCCAACTTGCAAGAAGGATCCAACACCATAAGTGACTTGACACCAACCCAAAAATTTAAAAAAAGTTTATGAAAGATCCAAATTTCAAGTCATCTCCCACTCCATCTTGACTAAACACCAACTCAACCAAGACAAACTTGATCACCTTCACAAGACTTTGCTGCACAATCAACAGATGGTGACCTCTTCTTCAGATCTCTATCTACTCTATATAGATTCCAATCTCTATCATAAATTATAACATTTATTATTAATATATTATGGTATCTAAATATACAATCAACTCATTCAACTCTTCTTAACCTTCTACCCCTCTCAAACAACCTTCTAGGATCACTCTCTCAATATGCCTCTTATGAGGCTCATTAGGTCAACTAACCTTGTCATCCACATGAAAAATATTTGTTATAAGTTTAGAGTATTTTATCTCCCCTATTATGATGGTCCTAAAAACCTTCTTATGCTCCTTTAGGTGATCTTATATTCACTTACACACTCTTATATTCAACTAGTCAAAATAGGCCTATTATGCCTTGTATTTGTACCAATCACTAGGTCACTCACCCTCTTGGTCAAACACAGACATTTAAACAATTGTATTAACCTTATAATGTGTCAAAAAACATTTTTCACAAGTGAAACAACCATCACATAGGTTGGTCACCACTCATAAAGGCCAAAACCCCATTAGACCTAATAGAGACATAATGCGATTAGTTCTTCTCAAGGCATAAATTACACTTAGACCATATTGGAACATCTTTACAATCCAAAAATGCATGAAATTTTTTTACGTAAGCCTCAAATATACCCCTAATAACATTAATATAGGTCCATAACACCTTTTAGCTTATATCACTCCTTGAACCACACCATTAGGCATACTTATCATTAGGTCTACACACACCCAAAATTTTTATCTCACATAACTGAAGCATAAAATAAACTATGAAACATAATAATGTAATTAAATAAAATTAATATACCCTTTATGACCTAAATCACATAAATAGGTACTTAAATCTTCACCACATATTAAAAAGAGCCTCAAGAACACCCCTGCAAAAGGCTTACTCAAAAATGCCAAACACTGCTAACATACAGTCAATAATATTTAAAACTCCATACTTGAATAGGGACAAAAACTGACTCTTAAAGAATTATAATTAACCTAAGATAATTTTAGAACAACTTAATATGTATTTTATTCTTCAACTCTATCCAAAACACCCCAAACTCATCTTTGCAAGATGATTACACAAAACTACCAACAAGCCTGCCAACATAGTCATGATGAATGATGTTTATAACACTTGTAAGGGAAATTAAATGAATTATTATTCAAATTAATAGTCACTATGTGACCTTTATAAAATCCAAAAATATGTATAACATTGGTTCTATTGCCAATCATTGGTCTTATAGACCAATTTGTTAAGCTTCTCTTTCAAGGTTTAAACACAATTAGACAAGCCATTTTGGATTTCATGTTTCAACTTCTTAAACTCACTCTCAAAATTATATAAAATTTTTATAGGTCACATAAATATAAAAAAAAAATAAACATGTTTATTGATACATCAATTTATGTTATAGAGTCTCAAACTCTTCACTCCATCATGCATACTCAGAATTGTCAATCTATCTTAAGAACCAGTCATGATGATCATGACTTAGAAAAAATATAGAATCACTTTCATGAAATTATAATGCATGAAAAATATCCTATAATATCTTTATAATATATTCAAACAATAAGATATATTTACTAATAGTAGATGTGGAAAATATAGACCAATCTCTAAAACATACACTTTCACTATCTCAACTCACTCAAACAGGTCAATTTGTGAACACTATTTTCAACATTTTTAATGACCTCCAAGACATGTAATAAATATGGAAATAAGGTATAGGTATTTAAAAATTACCTAAAATAATTAGACCAATTCTTAATCCATTACAACTCGTCCTTAAACACATTCTCACTATGATTGGTTTTTCTCACTGGTTTCACCATTAGCCTAGTTTAGTAATAGGTGAACTTGAGTAACAAAAATAGTTGAAACAAAGGATATAAATTACCTAAATAAACCCATGGAAAAAAAACATATGTCTCAAGATTCAACCTCTATTTATTTGAATTCTTTGACCTGATCAACCCTTCTTGCTATACCAAACTTTTGAGAAACAGGAGTTTTTTGTAGCTTCCATTCACTATCCTGACAAACTACTACCACTTGGAGATGACTTAGGTATTAATATACATGATAAAAACATCAAAATATAATTACCCATTCATTTTGTGTACTTAAAAACAAAATATTCACTATTAGGTCACTATAAGGGTTTTAGAAGGGTTTTAAACCAGTTTCCATTCTTAATGTTTGTTCATATAGCTCTATCCCTAAAACCACCTCCTAATGCTTAGAAAGAATTTATTGGAACCATTTTAATATCTTAATAATAGATAATATTACCATGAAATAATCACACATGTTAACAAACATCAAAATTTCCTTTTTGGGTCTTCATCTCTTCATTTTGCACATATAAGAGACCTTCAAACTCATTTTCATGCTTTCTCCTTCAATTTAGGACCTAAAACTTCACAAGATTTTTTGAAACAACCTATTAAACCTATTTAAAAACTCAAATGAGATATATCATCTTAGAAACTAAATTTGAACCCTCATTAAGCCACACTAGGTCACTTTGCACGTTAGGTCTTGCACTACCAGTCACAATTTAGACCTTGAATATACATTGAAACCTATTTAAATACTCTAAACACCTCATAAAAATTTCATGAACCCACATACCATGATTACACAAGATAATAAGCCTCCAAACCTGATTATGATGCCTCATAATGCCATATTCATGCTCAAGAACAAGTCCATTCACATAGACTTATTAGGCACCATACCACTTTGAGATGTTCCTGCCACTGTAGGTTCATTATAAGACTCATTATCATGTTAAAAATCCTCATACCAACCTCTAATACTACCACACATCTCCTCAAAAGCCTCAACTCACTTACTCCACTAGGGTTCACTATGCATTCCTTTACCAAGACAAGACTAGGTTTCACAAAACACCATGTATCTTCACAAGATCACTTCTGAGAAATCAATGACACTCAATTTACCTTTTTAATTAATGAAAAAAATAATTCCAAAAACACACCAATAGGAACATACCTCAGCATGCATCTATTCCAACCATTGTTGTCCAATTATAGTTTGCAATTTTATGCATCACAAATATCAACATATCCATAACCTTCAACCCACAAGAAATTAGTAATGTAATATGTCCTACCAATCCATCAAAATGTATAATGTGTTGCAATTCATCTATCGTGTGACCCAAATGTTATATAAATGTAATGCTACATCTATTCCCCATTCCTCATCAGTTTGAATATCCTCTTGATAATTACACTTAATGGATACCCAAATAGTCAATGGGTCCTTTCATGGATAATTTTAATCACTACATGATATATTACTATAATAATTATTGTTAGAAACCATTATTAGTGGATTTTGTTGTACCTGTATCACCATGATGATCCCTTCATCCTTAAATTTATGAATCTTTTGATATTGTTAGGCTAGGAATGGATGACAATAAAATAAAGATATTTGGTGCAAACCAAAGTTATTACATTAATTAATAAATGAAATATTACAATATTTATAGCCAAATATGTTACTATTCACTTCATATTCCAAGAAGACTCTTGAGATTCCTATGGAGACTATCTATCTACCACTATAAGATAAAAAAATTCTTAAAATTACTCATATGATTAACATTATTATATTATAATAACTTACATACCCATTAATCTATAGGGGTTATAGAGAGACCAAAAATGCCTATGAACTTTTCAAAATTTTCTCTTCCCAATACTTTTATCAAGATGTTTGCTAGTTACCCTACAATAAGATAATGTAATAATTTTACATTGCCATCTTTCACATAAGGCCAAATCAAATGAAATTTAGTGTTGATATGCTTAGTTTGGTTGTAAAATACTGGATTATTTACCATTTAAACTATAAATGTATTGTCAACCATGAGAGGAATTGATGAAACTTGTTCTTGCAAATTTGAAAGAACCCTTATGGGCCATAAAATTTATCTGGTTTCCTCTGAAGGTGCCATGTATTTTGATTTTGCCAAACATTTTTTCAACACTAATTATTTATTTGAATTTATATTGACATATGTTGTTTTCAAATTAATTATAAACCCTGAAGTAGATTTTTCATCTTCAAAATCACTAGCATAGTCAGAATTTGAATATTTGACTAGTTTGAAATCTTTCGCCCTAAGAAATATTTTATCCCAAAATTCTATCAGGCTAGTATCGATGATGAGATTTAGTGAAAACTAAAGATATTGAAAATGAATTAATTTATTGTAGTGACCTAATCCTATCCTAAAACATAATTTTTTTTCTTGTTTAATCAATATTTGTCTGTGAATATAACTCGAGTATACTTTATCCTATCAGATATTCTTTACCAATCATATAAGCATTTAAACATAAGGGTGAGGTATCTATTATTCTTTGTTAAGTAATAAATAATTCTAACCATATAAGTTATAAATTCCTTTACCAAATGGGTAAGAATCTAACCATACGGGTTAGGCATCTACACATGAGTAAGTTATGCTCTAGCTAGAGACTTGACTCATCAAGATCAATCGGATCCCGAGTCACTCACTATTCACCACTCATCTCTACTAGATAAGCACTGAGGTTACCATGATAAGAGTATCCAACATATAATAATTAGTCGCATTTTGCTTCAAAATTTGGCCTAAAGCCTCAGGAACTATCATGATCCAACTGGGATCCCTTCGAGTATAACATAATTCTTATCTTTGCTTTGTTTATCTAAACTAGGGTATTATTATAATGGTCTTGCCTTTTTATTTAACTTTAATCTTATTTATTTCACAACCCCAACCCCATCCTATTCATTTTCATACTGGAAGCATCATTCACTTTCTAGATTGCCTACATACCTACTTCTGAACAAGATCAAGGTGTAGTATGCATATAGTTCTATTTTCTATTCTAAGTTTCATGTGAACTGTAGGCCTGGTTATGCATCCCTTTCTAGGACCCAATTCCTTAGATAGTTCCTCTATGATTGCTACCTAAATAGAAGCATAAAAATCATCAATTTAAGTAATTGGATACTTGTTTAACTAAACTAACTCTAAGTCTTAACAAAAAAAAGAAATGAACATTGTAAGCAACATCTCTTTTCTATTTTTATTTACATCAACAATTTTTTTGATCCTTTATTTAGACCACCTAATATTTACAGTTGCTATTTCCAAGGTTTTGTTATCTGAGAGCCATATGGTTGGTGGTTTCTTAATATTAACTGATTTAACATTCTCAATCTAGGTTTTTATTGCTCCTTTTCGATGGTACCAATTTTTGAGTAAAAAATGCACTTTCTCTTTTCTGTTTCATAAGTTTACAAGTTAGAATCATTTAAGGTAGTTTACGTTATTTTTTTATTTTAATTAGTGTTGTTGATTAAGAGGGATTATCTCACCCCTTAGTCTTAATGACATGACATGGGTCCTTATTTCTCCCTAACAGTTTATAGGGATGATGCCCAGACGTCATTGTTGCAATTGTGTTAGGCTATAGATGTAGTAGCTCAAGCATGATGGCATTACCCATAAATATGAGCTAAAAACACCGCTTAATACCCAATACTGTGAAGTTTTGTTTAGCCTTAAATTCTTGGTCTACGTTTGAGATTTAAAAGTAAAGAATATTATAATATAATAGATTAATGTATTATATTTCAAAAGCAAATTCTTTTGTAGGAAGGTAGAAACATATTCTATAACATGATCTTCTAGTTTAATCCTTATGTTCATTTTCAAAAAATGATATTTTGGACAATTACATCTTTAGTCTATTTAGGTAAACTTTTCTAAAAAATAACTTATACACATGGAGTTTAAGAATGCTATATTGAACTTGACTTAACGTTAAATAATCCTTTTATACATTTGAAATGAAGGTTTTGAATTGAGGGATCTACCCTAGAAGGAAGAATATATTACCATACTTTTTCAAGGATAATAAAATAAAATTTTATTTTCAAATATGGAATGAAACAAATTAGATTTTTCAACCATTTCTAGGAACAATGTAAATTAATATAATTTTTTTTAAGATCTTATTATAAAATGCATTATAATAATATTCCAACAAATTCTAAATATAAAATGAATAATCTATTAATATTAAAAAAATGATTTTTTTTAAAAATATTTTTTTCAACTATGCAATTATAATTATAAAAAAAAAAAAATTCAATAGATTTCTACTTACACAAGTATAAAAATCAATTATAATGAATCTCTAAGGACTCATTGCAAAATTGAATAAAAATAACTTCTAGTTACACAATTATAAATTTGAAAATTATTTCTAATTAACATAATGTAAAATAGGTTAGAATATCATCTACTTATAAAGATGAAATTGAAATTTATTTCTATGTAACATAATGTAAGTTTTGAATAGAATATCATTCTAGTTATAAATATGAATTCCATAAATTATTTCCTTATAATTTTTTTACAAATTTGATTAGAAAAAATATGAAATCCAAATTTAAATTTAAACAATCTAATCATATTAGAATATCCTTTAATATGAAATTAAAAATTATTTCAAAATATAAGGAGTATGAGAACACTTTCTAATATGTAATATGAATCAAAACTATTCCTAAAGAACGTACTAGACTAACTTATTATAAAATCAAGACACATACTATACAAATAATTATATGGGAAAAAGGTTTACCCATCACTCATGTATTCTAAAGAATTAACCCATTTCCATGAATAGTCTTTATTTGTTCAAAAATAAAATAAAATAATGATTTAAAATGAACTTTAACCTTTCTAATTGAGATATAATCAGATTTGAAAGAATAACCGACAACTATATATATATATATATATAGATTCATAATAAGGTTATTCTAATTATGATTACTGATATTAGTTTCATGTGAAATTTTAACACTTCCACAACAAGTCAAATTTACTCTTATCATTTTAAGTCGTAAACACAAGACTGTATTGATTGCGAAATAAAAGGAATACATAGCAATGAGATTTCCATGGTTTCACTGTTCAAAAGTGGATATAAAGAATGAAACCTTACTCTGTCCTATTGGTGACTCCACAATAATTTCCTGTTATCAATGATCTCCTTAATTCTAGATGCCTCCTTCCTTGAAAGCTCAGAGTCTCCTCACTAAAAATTCTCCTTTTTCCTTAAGAACTGATTCCCCTCTTTCCTTCTGCATTTTCCCTTTTCCTTCACTTTTACGCTCCCCTTTTTCCTCCTTCACTTCTGTGTTCTCCTTCTATTCCTTCACTTCTGCATTGATCTCTTATTATAACCATTTTTTCATGCAAATTTTCCTTAGTTAATGTTTTTAACTATATCTTATGTGGCAGTCAATCCCTCTGTTTGCATGGCCAAAGCATGAGTTAAGGTGGGGTGATGGTTCCTTTGCATGTTAATAGCATGAGTTAAGGCGGTAGAGTATCGGTTAGGGTAGTTTAAGTTAGATTAGTCTTAACTTGACATTTGTTAGGTTAAATTAAATGTAATTAATTTATAACCTAAAATTATTTATAATTTATTTGATAGTTATAAAATTAAAATAATTAAATAAAAGAAAAGTTCCTTTTTATCAATAAAAAAACTTTTGACGTATTTTAAATAATATTGAACTAAATTATTTTTTCGTCTAATATTAAATTCATTCATTAATTATATTTTTACAAAGAGAGTAATAGAAAAGACTAAACATTCATCTCATTAAATTTTCCTCGTTCACAATTGTAAACATTGCAAATATTTCTATTCAAAGAAATAGCTATACTACTTTTAATGATTTGATTTCCTAATTTTAAGAATTTTGAAATTGAAATAAAATTCGTACCTTGCTTTCTTGTGAAATCCCATCAATGACCTAATAGCTCTTTGAAATCAATAAAAAAGTTAAGTTAAGTTAAAAATCAACTCATCCTGGCACAAACACTAAATGGGGTCCAAAACAACTTAAAGTATGAGTACTAGTCCACAGTGTGGGAAGAGAGGTCATGACATCCTACCCCTTTAAATTATGCATTGTCCTAATGCACTACAAAAGTCTGATTAATTTCATAAATTTAAAATAAAAATGGAAACATGTTTTTCATTTCTTCAGTGTCCTCCAAAATTGCACTTCCTTCACCATATTGATTCCACTGTACCTTGCACTGATCAACCTCTCTATTGCATAATTGGAACCGGTGCCTCTCCAACACTCTATATGGCTCTATTGTTATTCTACCAGATTAGTAGACCTATAAAAAATTCTAGTTTAGAATGTGTTTATTATCAGGGACATATTTCTTAAGAAGTGACACATAGAAGACATCATGAATATGACTCAACTATGAGGGTAAGGCCAATCGATAGGCTACTGGGTTGATTCTCTCTAGGATCTCAAAAGTTCCTACAAAGTGAGGAGCTAAATTTGCCTTTTTCCCAAAGGTTAAGGAAATTTTGTGTGGTCTAACCCTTAAAATCACTTTGTCACCAATCAAGAATTCTCTCTAAAATCTCTTCCTATCTGTGTAGCTCTTTTGTCTGCTTGATTCTTCCTTCAACCTCTGCCTTATAACTTTAACCTGTTCCTCCATGTCTTTCAACATTTCATGATAGATTACTATTCTGTCCTCAAATTTATCCCAACTAAGTGGCATTCGATAGCTTCTCCCATATAGAACTTCAAATGGAGCCACACCTAAAGATGTTTGAAATGAGTTATTATAGAAAAATTCTACCAATGGAAGCCAAGTTTCCCATTTGGTTTGCTGATTCATACAATACATCCTTAGGAGGTCTTCTACAACCTGATTTGTATTTTTTATTTGCCCATCTATATCAGGATGAAATGTGGAGCTAAAGTTCAATTGTGTACCTAAAGCTGACTATAGGGTCATCCAAAACCTTGAAGTAAACTTGGAATCTCTATTTGATGTGATTTTTTTTGAGATCCATGCAATTTAACCACTTCCTTCACAAATTATTTAGCTAAAGTTTGTGCATCATATGTCAAATTCTTAGGTATGAGATGCACCACCTTAATAAGCTTGTTGATTACCACCATAATAATATCATGCCTATAGGGTGTCATAGGTAATCCTTGTATGAAATATATACTGAAAACTTGCCATTTATATTGTGGAATGTCATGCAAATATAAAAGTCCTACAGGATGCTATTTTTCTACTTTAACCCTCTGACATTCCAAACATCACACCACATATAATACTATATCTCTTTTCATCCCTTACCAAAATTATAGTTTCTTAACATCGACATATAATTTATTTACCCCTAGATGACTTGAGTAAGGTGCATCATGAGCTTTAGTCAAAATTATCTTCCTTAAGTCTTCTACATCTGGAACATAGATCCTATTCTTATACCAAAGCAAACCCTCACCATCTAAGGTATATCCTTCAGTTCTTGGGTCTTCCCAATTTTATTCTATCATCACTCTAACTTGATCATACTAAGGATATTGCTTTTGTTCTTCCAGTATTTGCGCTTTTAGATTAAATCTAAGCATTTTTATATTCATCAGGTGTCTTCTCTTACTCAAAGCATCAAAAACCCTATTCTCTTTTCCCTTGATATACTCAATTTCAAAATCATACTCACTCAAGAATTACAATTGCCTTCTTTGCCTAACATTCAGATTGGTTTTAGTGAATATGTAATTTAGCCCTTGATGGTTAGTTTTTAGTTCAAAAGGTTTCCCAATAAGGAAATGTCTCTATTTTTGTAAGGCATGCATAATTTATACCAATTCTAAATCATGAGGGGCATAATTTACTTTATGGGTTTTCAATTTCCTATACTCATATGCAATTACACCATTCTAAATGAGTACTCCCAATCCTTCAATGGATGCATTTGTTACAACCATGAAATGTCCATTCAGATCAGGTACCTTCAAGATGGGTGTCATCATCAAATTTTCCTTCAAAATCTAGAAAGAGTTATCACACTGCTCTATCCATATAAACTTCTTACATTTCCTTTATAATGTCATAATTGGATTGGTGATCCTAGAAAAACCTTCAACAAATCTCCTATAATATCTTGATAACCCCATGAAACTCCTTACTTCTAATATGTTTTTTGGATTTGGCCATTCCATTATTGCCTTTATCTTGTTTGGATCTACTGTAATTCGTTCTTTGGATATGATGTGGCCTAGATAGTGGATTTCCTTGTTAAATAATGCACATTTGGACAACTTACCATATAGTTTAAGTTCTCTCAACCTCTAAAGAACCAATTGAAGATGTCCTAAGTGCTCTTCCTCATTCTTAGAGTAAATTAGAATGTCATCTGTGAACACCAAGATGAACTTATCTAGGTAATTATGGAACACACTATTCATTAAGTTCATAAATGTTGAAGGAGCATTTATCACTCCAAAGTGTACAATATTAAACTCATAGTGTCCATATCTGGTCCTAAAAGTAATTTTTAGAATATCCTCTTCCTTAATTCTTAGATGATGATATCTTGATCAAAGGTCTATCTTCGAGAAAATTGTTGCTCCTTTCATTTTCTCAAAAAGGTCTTTTATTCGAGGTAGGGGATATCTATTTTTAATTGTGACCTTATTCAACATTCTATAATCAATGCATAATCTTAGATTTCCATCTTTATTTTTAACAAATAAGACTAGCAATCCCTAAGGAGACACACTTGGTCTAATCAATCCTTTACTCAAGAGTTCCTCTAGCTGAATTCTAAGTTTCATCAACTCAGTTGTGTTTATTCTATAGGGTGCTCTAGAAACTAGCTCAGCTCCTAGTAAAATATCAATTGAGAAATCAAATTCTCTCTTAGGGGGCATTCCAGGTAATTATTTAGGTAACATGTCCTCAAATTATTTTAGGAATGTATACCCTTCTAGGGTTGGTTCATCTTTGCTCTCATCCTTATTATCTATCATTACCATGAAAATTAGAGCTCCCTTCCTTCTCTCCTTTTTTAGCTACATAGCTAATATGGTTTCTAATTTTATGGGCCTATGGCCCCCTTGATTCATGACCCATATTCCCTCATTATTATAACACCTAACCAACTTACTATAATAGTCTATATCAGCTTAGTGCTTGGTGAGCCAACTCATCCCTATTATTACATCATAGGCTCTTAAGGGTGCTACAAATAGGTCTAAACTTATCTCAAAATCTAAAAATTACATTTTTACCTTGGGTAGACATTGAGACACTTCCTTGACTACCTCAACCCCATACTGGACCGTCCATGATGAATTCATGTGATTCACTAGAAGAGAAAATTTTATTATTAATTCAAGAGAAATGAAACATTCTGATGAACCGGTATTTATGAGAATTGAAATGGGTTTACCTAATAATTATCTGTAGCTTCAATTGACACATTATGGTATCTATTTTGGCTATTCCTTATTGTAACATTGATCCTTTGTTGTGGTTCCCTCTGAGGTTAATTGGCCCTTATCTATCCCTTTAATCTTGGGCACTCTCGGGCAAAGTGATTTCTTCCACAAGCAAAACATCCTCCTGGTGGGCATTTTGGTACTAGGTTCCTCAGGACATCACCAAAAATCCATGGAGGATACATTGGGTGATTGTAATTCATTTGATCATTCTTATTATTATTTCTTCCCATATTGTTGTTCCTTTTAAAAGTATTTCTCTAATTTTGATTTGGTGGGGGTGCTCTACCTATTGGATTTGCTCTTGGGTTTTTATCCACAACTTGCTCTCCCTTGAAATCTAGTTTCCCTTTGAAGGTTTTATTTCTGTCATTGTTAAAGTTTTGTCTTACTATAGCTAGGGCTTACAACTTCCATTCTTATTTGAGGGATTTTTATAGCACTTAATTCATGTTCTCAGGGTCGTGCATATCTACTTCTGCTCTTATGTTTGCATTCAATCCTGGGATGAACTTTCTAGTCTGACCTCTTTCATCTTTTTGGTACATGGGCACATACTTAAGTAGTTTGGTGAATCTATATTAATACTATTGGACTGACATGCCTCCCTACTTTAGATTGTGAAATTCAGTAGTCTTCTCGTAAAAGAATAACTGGGATAACCATCTCTTCCTGAAATGGTGGTCAAACTGATCCAAAGTCAAATTTTCCTTGGTTATTTTATTTAATTCCTTTGTGTTAGTCCACCAACTAGCTACCTCTCCTACCAATTAGTAGGATCCACACAACACCTTAGTTGCATCATTGTGATTTCTCAAGTTGAATTACTTCTCCATCTCATTTATCCAATTCTTAGCTCCTTCACCTAACTGTTTCCCATCAAACTTAGGGGGTAAAATCTTCTTCAAATCCTTGCTTAGATAAAAAAATGGAACTTCAATTTTGGGAGCTACAACCTCCATCTCATTGACTGGTGGTGGATTTTCTTCAGGAAAATTATCAAGGTTAGGTTCTGTTGTTTCCAAAATTAGCTTAGCTCATTTTTGGGAACAATCCCCTATGAAACTTGTCCATTTCGTCTTTCATCTCTCTAAGTTTGTTTTCAAGGCGGGTTTTTCTCATTCTCATCTTGGTCTACCTGAACCTTCTAAAATTCGTGAAACACGTGTTCCCAAAAAGTGAAGGCCATTATGGTCTCAAAATGTTTTGGGAACCAAGTCCCCTCTTCAGACTACCTCTTTCAGAGTTAGTCTTTTCTTCTGTTTTGTGTAAGAGCGGCAAATTTTTCCGCCTCTACATTTTCCTTGTTTTCATGCAAGGGCGGAAAAATTTTCCGCCTCTGCACTTTTTCCCTGCAAGGGCGGCAAATTTTGCTGCTCCTACACTCTAACATGCAAGGGTGGCAAATTTTTCCACCCCTGCACTCGGATTTAACAGAACATGCAAGGGCTGTAATTTTTGCCGCCCCTACATGTCTCGATAACCATACACGGCATTTATTGCCATGCATGGAGGGTTGTTGGGGTGAGTTTTTCACCCCATATAAACTGATTTGAGCCTATTTCTTCTCATTGCTTCCTCCTCTCCTCCTGCCTCTTGCATCTGAGCGACCCAACTGACGAGTTGAAATGTGTTTTGGCAGATTCAACCTCGTGGCACGTGCAATTTCTTAGGTAGGTCTCATTTTTAGAATTTGTTTTATTTTCTTTTCTTGTTTTTGCTTAGTGTTAGTTGTTTTTGTTGTTGATTTTGTTTTATTTTTTATCCTTCTCTCCTCCTACCCGTGTGCTTCCTCTCCACCTTGCCGCTGGCGTTGTTTTTCCCTCACCCGCGGGTTTTTCCTAGAAACTCATGCGAGCAGTGATTTTCGCCACCCATGCTTCGGCCTCCAAATCCAACATGCATAGGTGGCAATTTTTGCTGCCTATGCATTCCGGCCCTTTAGGCCACATCAATGGCAAATTTTGCTGCCAATGCAACCCAAAGTGTAGGAGCGGCGAAAACCACTGCCCCTGCACGTTTTTTCTCCCCATCCATAAGGGCGGCGATTTTCACCGCTCGTGCAGGTAATTTTTGCAAGGGCAATGAATTTCGCTGCCCTTACCTATTTTTCAACTCTTTGTAGGGGCAACGATTTTCACCACCTATGCATTTTTTTTCTTTCAAATTTATCCAACTCCGAGGGAATTTTTTGCCTGTCCCTTTCTTTCCCTTTTTTTTCTTCATTTTTCACTCCTTCTAACTCGGCCTATTTAAGTGACCTTCATGGTCATGATCACCCAGAATGCATTTTCCCCATTCGCCCTCTCTACCCTAATTGCTGTGATCATGACTACAGTTCAATCAACAAACTCTTGCACATCTACTCCCATCCGATCGAGATCATTTCCAATGACGGAAGCATCTCCCAAAAAGGCAAAAACAATGAAATACAAGTATCAGGGTGTCTTCCCCCTCACTTCTATCACTTCCAATGTCGATGACATTTGGGACACCGAGATTAGCCACGTGAACATGGCCGAATTCTTAACCCGCACAAAGGCGATGAACCCCAGCACTGGGATGAAAAGGATTGTCGATAGCAACATCCACCTGGAGGTTGCCTTTCCGGTAGCAGTGCATCATACTGAATTTGTCCTCCAATACGCTCACTTCTACAAAAAAGAGACCAGGTCTGTCTCAGACGCCAGCGGCAACATGGTGATTTGGTTGGACTCCGAATTCATCGATAAAATTTTTATGTGCCCTCCAGCCACTGAAGTAACCAAGATTGACTTCGTGGACACACAGAAGGAATATGATAAAGACCCTGAAAGGGCAAAGAAAGTTATGAACTATAAGTGGTTGAAGTCCCCCAGGACAAGCTTATCAAGATGGCCACAAAACTTTTTGAGGAGCAATTTTGTCAAAAAAGTTGGTGATTTGATCACCCTTCTCAGCAGAGTACGGGGCCTCCCATCTTATTTAAAGTTCCATGAATGGATGTATCCATTCATCAAGATCATCCTCCAGGGCAAACAAGCCATCTTTTGGGGAGAGCAGATCAACAACGCCCTCCATGAGTAGCTGACCAAGGTGGAGACCTTTCACAAGTTCTACATGACTTCATACCTTGTGTATATAGCTGTCATAATGCAGACTTTTCTAGGCTTGACCACGGAGGGGGATAGAAAGATGACCCCAGTCTACTCATACTACCCTCAGTTGACTCTGCAAGGATCAACCTTGTCACTTTAAGAGGTAAATGATGCCTTTTTTGCTACTTTTTTATGTCTCTTCAACCCACAACTTGAGCAGAAGAGAATATCAAACAAGGCTTGGACAGTGGTCAATGATTACGACTGCATGTTCCTTCAATTCCCCACATTTTGCTATCTCGGGTTAGCTTTTACCAAGGCTACCCCTACATGCTTCCCATATTCCCTTTAGATAAGCTATTGCTAATGGAACTTTGTTAACAACTGATTATCGTGCATACCAGACAGATGGAATTGAAGAGACCAGGTTTCAAGTTTTTGATCGAGATTGGCAGGTATTTCATTGCAACATCAGCCAAAGCCAAGGTTATGGAAACTGAAATGCAGATGGTCACTCTAAGACCATTCAAGAGATGAGAAAAATTTGACTATAGGGGAGTCAAAGACAAGATCTGAAGGAAAACTCAGTTCCATGAACCAATGATTGAGGATATCTAGATAGACCTGAGGACGACTGAGGAGATTAAAAAATGGACTATTGCAGGCTGACCTAAGAGCAAATTGAATACCTAGGGCTTATAGAGATCCCCTCCAATCTGGTTGATGATGGAAACATCATTAATAGCAGGTATCTGGCAGAGAAGGTTGCTGGTTCCCTTCTTCCTCTAATTTAGTGGTCTCAGAAGGAGCTGACTTCTCTGAGAAAAAGATTCAAACCAATATTGGCTAACACCAATGATTGGTTAGTAGCCAAAGGGATCACCCTGAAGGAATTTGTTACGGGATCAGAGGCTGAATACTAGGCAAAATTGAAGAGGAAAGTAGAGAACAAAACTAAAAATAAAGGTGATGTCCCTTCTCTTTCTAAGCATCACAAGCCTAGGATCATCTTTGTATCCAAGAAATCAAAGACTGCACAAGGGCCAAAAGTGGCATCCAAAGAGATTGCAAAATAAAGCTCTCAGACATAGGCTACCCAGCCCATGGAGATAGATGATCAGCCATCAGGGCAACCAAGCACTAGATCTCCACTCTCACAGGAATAAGCACAGCCACTCAAGAGTGTCTCTCCTTCTCCTCCTCAGTCTCCCATGGTACCCTCTTCTCCTGTCTCTCTGATCAATGTTGCCTCTTCTAGAGTCGCCTCTCCTTCTAGAGTCATATTCGATGATCCTCAGGGTGCCTTTGGAGGTTCTCATCACTCTTCTAGGTCCATCCTCAGTTTATCATCTCCTTCCTTTAACTTGACAACAAGCCCTGCACAAGAGCTTGAATCAATGGCTAGTACAGTTTCATCGGTTACTCTAACTGTGACCACTGTTACCACTAGCAATGTAGAAGTCGCTACCATAACACCATCTGTGGGAACTATTGTCACAATAGATACCTCTTCCCTCCTACCTTAGATGTCTGCTTTCACACCAAAAATAAAGAAGATGGCCATCTCCCCAGATGAATTCAACTTTGGCAAAATAGTGCCGGTGAAAGCAAAGGTTCCTAAGAGGCCAATAATTCTCTCCAAATTGGTCGAAGAAAAAAGACATTTTTTTTTGGAAATTGCCAAGCCTCCACAGGATGCAACCCTTGAGGGTTTCGAGATGAGCAGCTATTCCATCTCTCGTGTTGAACTTGGCAAAGTTACCCACGAAGGTGTAAAAAGTGATCTTCAGTCGGCTATGGACATCATGGTCCAAAAATTCAATCGAGAGAAGGAAATGAAGGATTATTATAAGGCCAAGGTAGAGCAGCCAACGATAGTAATAAAAAGGTTCACTCTTCCTCCTGAAGTAGCAACTCTAGAGGCCTTCTCCGTGGATGACTCAGTCATTCAAAAAGCAGAAAAGACTTATTTGAAGGGAAAAGTCCTAGAGGACTATATTGAAAAGATGCGTACTCAGGGAGTTTCTTTGCTTACATAAGTTACAGAAAGGACAGGAAAAATGAGGAAGGTACAAGCAGAATTAGATGACTTCATCTCCCTTATTTCTCAAGAGATCGATAGTTCAGAAAAGGATCTTAATAAATAGAAGGAGATGAAAGATCTGAAGAAAAACACCTTAATATCTATCGGTGTCATCTCCAGTAAGGAATCCTATGTTGAAATCAAGGAGTCACTGATCTTCAAGATTCAGGTACTCAAAGATCTAATTGATGATCTCAAAGCTTTCAAGGAGGCTAGTGAGAAGAGTGACCTGAGCCTGCTGAATAAACTAAAAGAGTTGCCATGCAACTTGACCTCTAAAGACAATCAGTTTCTTTCGGTAGAAAAAATGATTCAGAGCTTCAAAGAGATGATTCAGAGAGATTTTGAAGAAAAATATTTCTCAATGTCTTCTGTGGACAGCATTCTAGACGCTCAGTTAACTTTGGAGAATCTAAAATCTAGGTTAATTGGCCATGGCTAAAGCCATCACAACATTGAAAGACGCATTGATCAGAGCCAAAATCATCTCCAAAAACACAGTTGCACCAGACAGCATAGGAATTCAGGCATCCATCACTATGTTCGATGCACATATGAAGAAACCTAGCAGCAAGAACTAAATCTCTCCCCTTCTTTCTTCTTCTCTCCTTACGCACTTCTATTTTGTGCAAAGTGCATGCAATTTTGAAATATGTAATTACATGTAAATATTTTGAAAAAATATCTCCAAGTCAAAGATGAGTCATCTTTGACCAAGATATTTTGTATATTTTATTATTTTCTAGTTTTTGAGGATTTCTCCCTATATATAGTGGAGACCTCATTTTGTAAGAGGGCTTGGAAAAATTAATAGCAAACACTCTACTGAAATTGAAGCAACTTTTGAGACTTTGTGCTCAAATTTGTAAATTATATTTTGTTGAATGAATGAAAAGCAGGTTATTTCAGACTTTATGTTGAGATTGTCTGTGTTATTTAAGAAATAGTTCTTATGTCCTTTTTCCTAGTAATATATTATTTATCTAATTTAATAAGCAAAGTGGGTGTGTTAGTATTATCTGAGGACATTTTTGGAAGGTAGAAGATAGACTTTGTGCTGCTTTTATCTTTGAGATTCAATTATCTTTTGTAGTTTCAAGTGAAGACTTTATGCTTCACTTCACTCTATGGTTGTACTTGTTCTGAATCGATGAAAGAGACTACGCAAGACTTTGTGCTTACGTGAGTGTTCTTGTGAACTTCATCACTTCAGGTGATTTTTTGCTCCACGTTTGATACCATTCTTGAAAGAAGAGGAAGGTTGTTAGCTACGGACTAGGATTTTTTTCTTTTGTTCTTTATACATTACTTCTAAAAAAAGAGAAGTAGACGCTGTGATATCACCCCATGTGTTATTTTTTGCTTAATTATATACATCTATCCCACATATAAATATTTAATAGGGAACCTCCCCTTGATGAGAGGAGAGATTTACCTCATCTAGATCTGGTAAACCCACACTTCTCGTGATGTAAATCTCCCTATGCTGTGGTTGAGATATCCATTTTGTCATCAGTTAGTTGACGACAAAATATTCACCCAATAACTTTTTGACGACTCTGCTGGGGATTACGAACGTGCATTTTGAAGCCTTAAGCTTCAACTTGAAGTAGTTTCGGTCCCTTTTTCATTTAAAATCTAGCAACTCCATGCTATACAAGAAGCCAGAGATCTAGGGGTGTTGTTGGCCCTGTGTTTGAGTTGGCCCAATAGAGTAATTTTGATCTATTTCCTCCATGAGCTTCTCTTCAATAGTCTAAGAGTTTTTCTTCTAACCTTGTTAGGTCACCGACGCAAGGTAGAACTCCTTTTCCCACTGTTAACCGCTGCCTGCCTATAAACACTCCACCAAGGTTTGTTATCCCGCTGTTTAATCCTCCTATTATAATGGCTCAAGGCCCATGGGGCAATTCCTTTGGTCCTCTTAACTTGACCGCACCCTTGCATGAACTACCTCATAGTTTTAGAAAAAAAATTCTAATTTTTTTGGAGATGGAAAGGTTCATCCCAATGAGCACATTATTGCTTTCTCCATATCATGTGGTGTAATCAGTGTAGAATTTAAGGATGTAGCAGTAAGACTTTTTGTGGAGACTTTGCAAGGCGCTATCGCGGATTGGTTCTACCACCTTCAAGCTCGAACTATAACTAATTGGGATACTCTAAAGTTCAAATTTGAAGCAAGGTTTAAACCTGCTGAAGATGCACACGCTTTGTTAGCTCAACTAACTCAGATGAAAAAAGAACCCCAAGAACCCATGAGGGATTTCATAGCTAAATTCAACAAGTTAACGAATCGGATCCCAGCTGTTGCTCAGCCCACGCCAGAGAATCTTAAATGCTTTTTTATCAACTCGCAGCTTCCTAAAGTGAGTTTCTTGTTGAGGCGAGCTGGCCCTATAGATCTTGCATTGGCTCAAAATTTGGCTATTGAAATTGAGGATGATCTTATCCTGGCAGGAAAGATCAGAAAAGATCCTAGTAAAAGTAGAATCTCTTCATCTGCTGAAAGCTCTTCCACGGGCACTACAGACCCTATGGTGCAAAAATTGACAAATGAATTGTTAGCTTTGAAGAGACAAATAGCCCAAGGTACTTTTGCTCCCACCTATCGAGATATGCCCAGGAAAACGTTCCAAAATTAGCAATATCAGGGTAATGCTACTTGAAACCAATGGTAATCCAATTGCTTGCCTCCTCTAGGGAGATTGGCCATTGAAGTAGCACCTGCCAATTCAGCGATCGATTACCTAGAGGCTGAACATGACTATTCACTCCAACCACAGTTGGACCAACAAGATAATGCTAATCTCTTTGATGAGCAAGAAGAAAAATTAGCTGGTGACTCCAATATTGGTTTCTTAGATTACAAGGATGAAGCCAGAAGTAAAGGGGAAGGGTCGGATGGATCTTATGTTGTTTTCACCAGATCTCAAAATCAATCGGCTTCACAGACTGATAAGAGAAAAGCAGAGGAATAACTCTGGCTAGTGGTTTCTATCGCTAAATGAGGGACTCCATTGCCTCTATAACCAAAATATCAGGTAACTCATAAAAAGGTAAATACCTCCAATAACCCTGTACCTTTCACTTCTGCTATTCAGACTAGTGCTACACTTATTAAAGACCCAGAAGATGGGCCTTCCTCTTCCTCTATTTTAAACTCTTTTCAATTATTTGATATAATTGATCATGCTAGAAAGACTAAAATTCAAATGACAGAGATTGAATACTTAAGAGCCAACCCTAAACAATTCGATAGGTTGGCAGACTACTTGAAAATTTTTACCATCCCTGTAGGACAAGATTTTTTAAAGGCCGCTCCCGATCTCCCTAAAGATAAATCTACTCAAAACAATCTTGTTGTGACTCCTCCTATCGCTCCCGAGAAAATTGAACCATTTTATGTCTCCCTGCTTATAAATGGTTATAAGCTGAGTAATTGCATCATAGACTCTGGAGCTTCAGATAATGTCATGCCCGCTAAGGTGGTAGATTCCCTTGGCTTGACCTTGACCAAAACTTTTGGGAGGTGTTTCTCTATGGAAAATAAACAAGTTCCCCTCCTTGGTCAGATAAAGGATGCTCAATTTGCTTTTGCAGCTTTCCCTGAAAAAAGGATAAAAATGACGGTCCTAGTGGTCGATGTTCCAGCTTCTTATGGCATCCTACTTGGATGAAATTTCTGTAAAGATGTTGGAGGCGAGCTAAGCATGGACCTGTCAGAAGCAAGGATTCCAATTCAAGGCATCATGAAGAAGTTGCTTCCTAAAAAAGAGGCCAGGTATGTAGTTACCTGTTCTTCAGCACCTAAAGCTCAAATTTTATTTGAGTCTTCAGGCATGGGCAACTATTTCTTGTCTACAGACAAGATCCATGATGCATCTGATGAAACTCCTACGGGTGATGACTTAGATTTGAGTTCAGCTGACGCAAAGGGTAAAGTGCCAAAGCAAAATGAACACGTGGAAGAACCCCTTCCTCGAAATGAAAAAGCTTTTGTGGAAAAAGCAACGTCTAATGAGGAATGGACCTTAGAGTTTGACGGTAGCTGCTCCTCTACTAATTCAGGAGCCGGAGTTGTGTTGGTGTCTCTGCGAGGAGAGATTACTCCTTTGTCCTACAAATTGTAGTTTAACAATACCAATAACACAGCTGAGTACAAATCCCTGTTACTCAAATTATAGGCTGCCAGAGAAAAGGGCATTATGATACTCCATGCTAAAGGATACGCTAAGTTGGTAGTCTGCTAGGTGAGGAATCTCTATCAGACAAAAAATGAAAAGTTGCGCCACTACCGCAATCTGGTCTGGGACCAAATTGAAAATTTTGACACTTTCAACATCTCTACTGTTCCAAGAGAATTCAACGATCGAGCGGATGCATTGGCTGTCTCAGCTACCCTTTTAGTTCCTTATCTAGACTTTATAGGAGATAAGTACACTATTAAACTGGTCTTTTGACTAAGTGTACCTGATAACACCGATCATTGGCAAGTATTCAATAACGATGATCAAATCATCACCTTCTTAGAGCAAAAAGATAGTTTTGAACAACTGCATTTAAAGGTAGTGAAGCAGCTCCTGAATCAATTACAAACGCAAGTGAGGATTTCCTACAACTAAAGGGGAACAAGATTCCCAAAGGCCTGGTTTTTCTAGAGAAGTTGTTTGATAACCATGACAGGTTATTAAGAAACAACGAACAAATTCAAACTCTTCTCTGGATTTTGATCAAATTAACCTGAGAACCAAATAAGATCCTAAACTGGTAAACATTGAGAAATGCTGCACTCTCGAGGAAAGGTTTAAGCTTGCTGATTTAATTCACCAATATATGGATGTGCTGACCTATTCCTATGATGATCTGAAATCACTAAGGCCTAATGATGTTCGCCATGACATTCCTCTGAAGGCAAACTCTGTACCTTACAAGCAAAAATCCAGGTAGTATAATCCAAAAATCTTAGGTACTATTTTAACTGAGATACAAAAGATGCTGGATGCCCGAATAATTTTTCCAATCCATCACTCAACATGGATTGCCAACATAATACCCGTCAGAAAGAAGAATGGCAAAATTCAAATCTGTGTGGATTTTAGAAACTTAAACCAGTTGTCTTTAAAAGATAACTACCCCCTTCCTATCATGGATCAGGTCCTACAGATGGTAACAGGTTCATAAATGTTATCAATGCTAGATAGTTTTTTGGGATACAATCAAGTCAAAGTCGAGAAAGAAGATCGGCAAAAGACAACGCTCACCACACTTTGGGGCACGTTCGCTTACCGAAGAATGCCTTTTGGTCTGATAAATGTAGGCACCACATTTCAAAGGGAGATAGATCTCACTTTCAAGGATGAAATGGGAAAATTCATTGTAGTATACCTAGATGATCTGACAGTGTTTTCAAAGCATCGCTCTGAGCATGTTCATCATTTGCAAAGGATACTGGAATGCTATCGCTAGAATGGTATTTCTTTAAACCCAAAGAAATCTATCTTCAGAGTTACTGAGGGGAAACTTCTTGGACACATCGTGTCCTGATAAGGTATTAAAATTGATTCAGAGAGAGTCAAGTCCATTCAAGAACTTGCTCTGCCTACCAACAAGACCACAGTTCACTCTTTCTTTGGAAAGGTGAATTTTATTCAAAGGTTCATTCCTGAGTTTGCTGAGAAAACTCGTCACATTGTCGACATGATGAAAGGCAATGCTATATTTAGGTGGACCGCTGAAGGCAAATCAGCATTCAATGAAATCAAAGAGGTGATTTCTCACGCACCAGTCTTGGTTTGTCCTGACTATACTAAAAGTTTCAAAATATATAGTTATGCTTCTGAGCATACACTATCAGCCATTTTAGTTCAACCAAATCAGGAAGGTGTAGAATCTCCTATCTCCTTCATGAGTTGCCCATTCAAGGTCCATGAGTTAAAATATTCTAACATGGAAAAACATGCATACGCAGTGGTCGAAGCAGTCAAGCATTTCAGGTTTTATATCCTGAACTCGCACATCAAAGTTCTCGTACCTGACACAATAGTAAAATCTATTTTGACTTAGCAAGAGTTTGGTACGAAGTGAGGTAATTAGATTGCCAAGATTCAGGAGTTCAATCTGAATATCAAACCTACAAAGCTTGTACATGGAAAGGGTCTTTGCCAGTTGATCACCAACAATATTTCGAATAAAGCAAAAAATGAAGTGGAGATCGAGGATGTGTTTACAGTCCTCTTTGTTGCAACCATCGATGAGTGGTATTCAGATATTGCTCACTTTCTGACATATGGTGAATGTCCCACTCATCTTTATTATAAAGAAAAATGGAATGTTAAATTGAAAGTGGTTGGTTATGTCCTGTGGAACAATGGTCTTTACAAAAGAAACCTAGACGGGGCATTTCTTCGTTGCGTTGATAGGGCACAACAAGAAAGACTCTTGAAGTCTTTCCACAATTTGGCCTGTGGAGGGCATTTTTCTACACCAGTGACAACTCACAAGATTTTGTGAGCAAGGTACTATTGGCCCACGCTTTTTCAAGATTCCTACAAATGGGTGCATAGGTGCGAATTGTGTCAACAGTTTGTTGGGAAGCCTAAGCTGATTGCATTACCTCTAAAGCCGATTATAATTGAAGAACCTTTCCAACAGTAGGGTATTGATTTCATTGGTGTGGTTAACCCATCTTCAAGTGCCGGGCATTATTATGTCCTTACCGCAACGGATTACTTTACCAAATGGGTGGAGGCCATCCCAACCAAGCACGCTACATCTGAAGTAGTGTGTAATTTTTTTAAAGAAAATATCATCTCTCGGTTTGGGGTTCCACTCAAAATTGTAATAGATAATACGGCCTATTTTTCCTCATATGAAATTACTCAATTTTTCTTTGGTTATGGGATTACCTTATCTCACACTTCAGATTATTTTCCTCAGAAAAATGGATAAACAGAATCGAGTAACAAGAACCTAGTCACCATTATCAGGAAGTTGGTAGATGACAACCAGAGAACGTGGCACAAAGCTTTGTATGATACTTTATGGGTCGACAGGATAACACCTAAAAGGGCTATAGGTATGTCACCTTTCCAACTTCTATATGGATTAAATGTAGAAATCTCTATCACCCTTGAACTACTAGTGCTCAGGCTAACTAAAACAATCGAAGACTCAACTTTCAAAATCTCAGTCAACAAAAGAATTATGTGTCTGACCGAGCTGAATGAACAATGAGTTATGGTAGTGGACCGAATTACGGAGCATCAAAATCAAGTGAAGGCACTTTTTGATAAGAGAGCTAGAGTGCGTGAATTCTAAGTCGAAGATCAAGTCTTGTTGTGGGACAAGAAGCGAGAACCAAAAGGGATGCATGGCAAATTTGACTCCCTGTGGAGAGGCTCGTTTACCATTTGACAACTCTATGGTGAGGCTAGCTTCTTGCTGTAGTACCAAGATAGAACACCATTTGCACTACCTCACAGTAGGCAGCATCTAAAGCTGTTCAATCCTTGAAGCTTAGATGAGTTTGTTTGTATATATGTACAATTTTTATGTTTTGTCTATTTTCTTTCTTTCATTTTTAGCTTGACTCCGTAGCCCAATGGCTTGGATGAAGGCACTTAGAGACTGGTTTCTACTCTCGCTAATCAATTTGATCAATGAAAGTTCCCCAACAGGAGCCAACTGTTGTTTTCAAAATCAACTTAGCTCATTTTTGGGAACAATCCCCTATGAAACTTGTCCATTTCATCTTTCGTCTCTCTAAGTTTGTTTTCGAGGTGGATTTTTTTCATTCTCGTCTTGGTCTACCTGAACCTTCCAAAATTTGTGAAACACGTCTTTCTAAAAAGTGAAGGCCGTTACGGTCTCGAAACATTTTGGAAACCAAGTCCCCTCTTCAGACTACCTCTTCCAGAGTTAGTCTTTTCTTTCATTTTGTGTAAGAGCGGCAAATTTTGCCACCTCTATATTTTCCTTGTTTTCATGCAAGGGCGGCAAAATTTGTCACCTCTGCACTTTTTCCCTGCAAGGGTAGCAAATTTTTCCTCTCCTGCACTCTGACATGCAAGGGCATAAAATTTTTCCGCCCCTGCACTCGGATTTAACGAAACATGCAAGGGCAGTAATTTTTGTCGCCCTTGTATGTCTCAATAATCATGTATGGCATTTATTGCTATGCATGGAGGGTTGTTGGGATGGGTTTTTCACCCCATATAAAATGATTTGAGCCTATTTCTTCTCATTGCTTCCTCCTCTCCTTCTACCTCTTGCATCTGAGCGGACCAGCTGACGAGTCAAAGTGCGTTTTAGCGGATTCAACCTCGTGGCATGTGTAATTTCTCAGGTAGGTCTCATTTTTAGCATTTGTTTTATTTTCTTTTCTTGTTTTTGCTTAGTGTTAGTTGTTTTTATTGTTGTTTTTGTTTTATTTTTATCCTTCTCTCCTCTTGCCCGCGTGCTTCCTCTCCACCTTGTCGCGGGCATTATTTTTCCCTCACCCGCGGGTTTCTCCCAAAAACTCACGTGAACGGAGATTTTTGCCGCCCGTGCTTCGACCTCCAAATCCAACATGCATAGGTGGTGATTTTCACCGCCTACGCATTCTGGCCCTTTAGGCCGCATCGGCGACAAATTTTGCCACTAATGCAACCCGAAGTGCAGGAGCGGTGAAAACCGCCGCCCCTACACGTTTTTTCTCTCCATCCACAAGGGCGCGGCGAATTTTGCCTCCCTTACCTATTTTTCAAATCTTTGCAGGGGTGGCAATTTTTGTCGCCTATGCATTTTTTTTTCTTTCAAATTTTTCCAACTCCAGGGGAATTTTCTTCTTGTCCCTTTCTTTGCCTTTTTTTCTTTGTTTTTCGCTCCTTCCAACCCGGCCTATTTAAGTGACTTTCATGGTCATGATCACCCATAATGCATTTTCTCCATTCGCCCTCTCTACCCTAATTGCTGTGATCATGACTGTAGTTCAATAAGTGAACTCTTACACATCTACTCCCATCCGATCGAGATCATTCCCAATGACGGAAGCATCTCCCAAGAAGGCAAAAATAATGAAATACAAGTATTAGGGTGTCTTCCCCCTCACTTTTGTCACCTCGAATGTCGATGACATTCGGGACACCGAGATTGGCCATGTGGACATGGCTAAATTTCTAGCCCGCACAAAGGCGATGAACCCCAGCACTGGGATGAAAAAGATTGTCGATAGCAACATCCACTTGGTAGCCACCTTTCTAGTAGCAGTGCATCATACTAAATTCGTCCTCCAATGCGCTCACTTCTACAAAAAAGAGACCAAGTTGGTCTCAGATGCTAGCGGCAACTTGGTGATTCGGTTGGACCCCAAATTCATCAATAAAGTTTTTATGTGCCCTCCAGCCACTGAAGTAACCAAGATTGACTTCGTGGATGCATAAAAGGAATATGATAAAGACCTTGAAAGGGTGAAGAAAGTTATGAACTATAAGTGGTTGAAGTCCCCCAGGACAAGCTTATCAAGATGGCCACGAAACTTTTTGAGGAGCGATTTCATCAAAGAAGTTGGTGATTTGATCACCCTTTTCAGTAGAGTACGGGGCCTCCCGTCTTCTTCACAGTTCCATGAATGGATGTATCCATTCATCAAGATCATCCTCTAAGGCAAACAAGCCATATTTTGGGGAGAGCAGATCAACAATGCCCTCCATGAGCAGCTAACCAAGGTGCAGACCTCTCACAAGTTCTACATGACTTCATACCTTGTGTATATAGCTACCGTAATGCAGAATTCTCTAGGCTTAACCATGGAGGGGGATAGAAAGATGACCCCAGTCTACTCATACTACCCTCAGCTGACTCTGCAAGGATCGACCCATCACTTCAAGAGGGTAAATGATGCCTTTTTCACTACTTTTTTATGTCTCTTCGACCCACAACTTGAGTAGAAGAGAATATCAGACGAGGCTTGGATAGTGGTCAATGATTACAGCTACATGTTTCTTCAATTCCCCACATTCTGCTATCTTCAGGTCGGCTTTTACCAAGGCTACCCCTACATGCTTCCCAGGTTTCCTTCAGATAAGCTAGTGCTAATAGAACTTTGCCGACAATTGATTATCATGCATACCAGACAGATGGAACTCAAGAGACCAGGTTTCAAGTTTTTGGTCGAGATTGGCAGGTATTCCATTACAACATCAGCTAAATCCAAGGTCATAGAAATTGAAATGCAGATGGTCACTCTAAGACCATTCAAGAGATGAGAAAAATTTGACTACAGGGCGCGGCGAATTTCGCCTCCCTTACCTATTTTTCAAATCTTTGCAGGGGTGGCAATTTTTGTCGCCTATGCATTTTTTTTTCTTTCGAATTTTTCCAACTCCAGGGGAATTTTCTTCTTGTCCCTTTCTTTGCCTTTTTTTCTTTGTTTTTTGCTCCTTCCAACCCGGCCTATTTAAGTGACTTTCGTGGTCATGATCACCCATAATGCATTTTCTCCATTTGCCCTCTCTACCCTAATTGCTGTGATCATGACTGTAGTTCAATAAGTGAACTCTTACACATCTACTCCCATCCGATCGAGATCATTCCCAATGACGGAAGCATCTCCCAAGAAGGCAAAAATAATGAAATACAAGTATTAAGGTGTCTTCCCCCTCACTTTTGTCACCTCGAATGTCGATGACATTCGGGACACCGAGATTGGCCATGTGGACATGGCAAAATTTCTAGCCCGCACAAAGGCGATGAACCCCAGCACTGGGATGAAAAAGATTGTCGATAGCAACATCCACTTGGTAGCCACCTTTCTAGTAGCAGTGCATCATACTAAATTTGTCCTCCAATGCGCTCACTTCTACAAAAAAGAGACCAAGTTGGTCTCAGATGCTAGTGGCAACTTGGTGATTCGGTTGGACCCCAAATTCATCAATAAAGTTTTTATGTGCCCTCCAGCCACTGAAGTAACCAAGATTGACTTCGTGGATGAATAAAAGGAATATGATAAAGACCCTGAAAGGGTGAAGAAAGTTATGAACTATAAGTGGTTGAAGTCCCCCAGGACAAGCTTATCAAGATGGCCACGAAACTTTTTGAGGAGCGATTTCATCAAAGAAGTTGGTGATTTGATCACCCTTTTCAGCAGAGTACGGGGCCTCCCGTCTTCTTCATAGTTCCATGAATGGATGTATCCATTCATCAAGATCATCCTCTAAGGCAAACAAGCCATCTTTTGGGGAGAGCAGATCAACAATGCCCTCCATGAGCAGCTAACCAAGGTGCAGACCTCTCACAAGTTCTACATGACTTCATACCTTGTGTATATAGCTACCGTAATGCAGAATTCTCTAGGCTTGACCATGGAGGGGGATAGAAAGATGACCCCAGTCTACTCATACTACCCTCAGTTGACTCTGCAAGGATCGACCCGTCACTTCAAGAGGGTAAATGATGCCTTTTTCACTACTTTTTTATGTCTCTTCGACCCACAACTTGAGTAGAAGAGACTATCAGATGAGGCTTGGACAGTGGTCAATGATTACAGCTACATGTTTCTTCAATTCCCCACATTCTGCTATCTTCAGGTCGGCTTTTACCAAGGCTACCCCTACATGCTTCCCAGGTTTCCTTCAGATAAGCTAGTGCTAATAGAACTTTGCCGACAATTGATTATCATGCATACCAGACAGATGGAACTCAAGAGACCAGGTTTCAAGTTTTTGGTCGAGATTGGTAGGTATTCCATTACAACATCAGCTAAAGCCAAGGTCATAGAAACTGAAATGCAGATGGTCACTCTAAGACCATTCAAGAGATGAGAAAAATTTGACTACAGGGGAGTCAAGGACAAGATCAAAAGGAAAACTCAGTTCCATGAACCAATGATTGAGGATATCTAGATAGACCTGAGGATGGCCAAGGAGATTAGAAAAATAGACTATTGCAGGCTGACCCTAGAGCAAATTGAATACCTAGGGCTTGTAGAGATCCCCTCCAATCTAGTTGATGATGGAAACATTGTTAATAGCAGGTATTTGGCAGAGAAGGTTGCTGGTTCCCCTCTTCCTCTAATTCAGTGGTCTTAGAAGAAGCTGACTTCTTTGAGAAAAAGATTCAAACCAATATTAGCTAACACCAATGATTGGTTAGTAGCCAAAGGGATCACCCTGAAGGAATTTGTTACGGGATCAGATGCTGAATACTAGGCAGAATTGAAGAGGAAAGTAGAGAACAGAACTAAAAACAAAGGTGATGTCCCTTCTCCTTCTAGGCCTCACAAGCCTAGGATCATCTTTGTATCTAAGAAATCAAAGACTGCACAAGGGCCAGAAGTGGCAGCCAAAGAGATTGCAAAACAAAGCTCTCAGGCATAGGCTGCCCAACGCATGGAGATAGATGATCAGCTATCAGGGCAACCAAGCACTGGATCTTTGCTCTCGTAGGAACAAGTGCAGCCACTCAAGAGCATCTCTCATTCTCCTCCTTAGTCTCTCATGGTACCCTCTTCTCTTATCTCTCCGATCTGTGTTGCCTCTTTTGGAGCCGCCTCTCTTTCCAGAGTCATATTCAGTGATCCTCAGGGCAACTTTGGAGGTTATCCTCGCTCTTCTGGGTCTATCCCCAGTTTATCATCTTCTTCCTTCAACTTGACAACAAGCCCTATGCAAGAGCCTAAATTAATGGCTGGTACAGTTTCACCGATTAGTCTAACTTCGACCACTATTACGATTAGTAGTGTAGAAGTCGCTACCATAACACCAGCTGCGGGAACTGTCGTCACAATAGATACCTCTTCCCTCCCGCCTTGGATGTCTACTTTCTTGCCAAAAAGAAAGAAGATGGCCATCTCCCTAGATGAATTCGACTTTGGCAAAATAGTGCCGGTGAAAGCAAAGGCTCCTAAGAGGCTAATATTTCTCTCCAAATTGGTCGAAGAAAAAGGACATTTTTTTTGGAAATTGCCAAGCCTCCACAGGATGCAACCCTTGAGGGTTTCGAGATGAGCAGCTATTCCATCTCTCATGTTGAACTTGGCAAAGTTACCCACAAAGGTGTAAAAAGTGATCTTCAGTCGGCTATGGACATCATGGTCCAGAAATTCAATTGAGAGAAGGAAATGAAGGATTATTATAAGGCTAAGGTAGAGCAGCTAACGACAGTAATAAAAATGTTCACTCTTCCTCTTGAAGTAGCAACTCTAGAGGCCTTCTCCATGGATGACTCAGTCATTCAAAAAGCAGAAAAGACTTATTTGAATGGAAAAGTCCTAGAGGACTATATTGAAAAGATGCGTACTCAGGGAGTTTCTTTGCTTACAGAAGTTGCAGAAAGGACAGGAAAAATGAGGAAGGTAAAAGTAGAATTAGATGACTTCGTCTCCCTTATTTCTCAAGAGATCAATAGTTTAGAAAAAGATCTTAATAAATGGAAGGAGATGAAAGATCTGAAGAAAAGCATCTTAATATCTATCAGTGTCATCTCTAGCAAGGACTCCTATGTTGAAATCAAAGAGTCACTAATCTTCAAGATTTAGGTACTCAAAGATCTAATTGATGATCTCAAAGCTTTCAAGGAGGCTAGTGAGAAGAGTGACCTGAGCCTACTGAATAAAATAGAAGAGCTGCCATGCAACCTAACCTCTAAAGACAATTAGTTCCTTCCGGCAGAAGAAATGATTCAGAGCTTCAAAGAGATGATTCAGAGAGATTTTGAAAAAAAATCCTTCTCAATGTCTTTTATGGACAGCATTCTAGATGCTCAGTTAACTTTGGAGAATCTAAAATCCAGGTTAACTGGCCACACTAAAGCCATCATAGCATTGAAAGATGCATTGATCAGAGCCAAAATCATCTCCAAGAACACAGTTGCGCTAGACAGCATAGGAATTCAGGCATCCATCACTATGTTCGATGCACATATGAAGAAACCTGGCAGCAAGAACTGAATCTCTCCCCTTCTTTCTTCTTCTCTCCTTACGCACTTCTATTTTGTGCAAAGTGCATGAAATTTTGAAATATGTAATTACATGTAAATATTTTGGAAAAATATCTCCAAGTCAAAGATGAGTCATCTTTGACCAAGATATTTTGTATATTTTATTATTTTCTAGTTTTTGAGGATTTCTCCCTATATATAGTGGAGACCTCATTTTGTAACAGGGATTGAAAAAATTAATAGCAAACACTCTGCTGAAATTGAAGCAACTTTTGAGACTTTGTGCTCAAATTTGTAAATCATATTTTGTTGAATGAATGAGAAGCAGGTTATTTTAGACTTTGTGTTGAGATTGTCTGTGTTATTTAGGAAATAATTCTTATGTCCTTTTTCCTAGTAATATCTTATTTATCTAATTTAATAAGCAAAGTGGGTGTGTTAGTATTATCTGAGGACATTTTTGGAAGGTAGAAGATAGACTTTGTGCTGCTTTTATCTTTGAGATTCAGTTATCTTTTGTAGTTTCAGGTGAAGACTTTGTGCTTCACTTCACTCTACGGTTGTACTTGTTCCAAATCGGTGAAGGAGACTACGCAAGACTTTGTGCTTACGTGAGTGTTCTTGTGAACTTCGTCACTTCAAGTGATTTTTTGCTCCACATTTGATACCATTATTGAAAGAAGAGGAAGGTTCTTAGCTGCGGACTATGATTTCCCTTTTTTGTTCTTTATACATTACTTCTAAAAAAAGAGAAGTAGATGCTGTGATATCACCCCATGTGTTATTTTCTAGCTTAATTATATACATCTAGCCCACGTATAAATATTTAATAGGGAACCTCCCCTTGATGAGAGGAGAGATTTACCTCATCCAGATCTGGTAAACCCACACTTCTCGTGGTGTAAATCTCCCTGTGCTATGGTTGATATACCCATTTTGTCATCAGTTAGTTGACATCAAAATATTCACCCAACAGGTTCCATTATGTTTCTATATTTTCTTACCTTGATCTAAGATTTTTAATCACCTACTCAAGTGAGTCTATTTTATCTCTTTGTTCAATCAAAAAATTGAAATGACATCTATCCCTAGTTCTCTATTTTTTGGAACCTATTATTCAACATTACCATTATTGGGTTCTGCATTTCTCACAGTTTCCCTTCGATTCCTAGTTGATCATCTAGGTCTTTCCATTTGATTTCTTGATAGAAATAACACAATATTATAAGTTTTTATTCAAGACAATTGATAACATAATTCATTTTTTAGATAACTCTAATTTTTTCATACATTCTATTATTGATTATAGTCACACATAGAATTGACAAAAATGTAAGCATTTGATAATCTCATTCATCTTCTTATTACATAGAGTTCTTAGAATTATAGAGGATAAACTTTATGGCTATAACATATATATGTATGTATAACATTGATTCACAATTCTTCTAAACAAAAATCTTCTTCATCCAATTCCATTTTTTCAAGAACTTCATCCTTTGATGAACCACATATTGGTGGCATCTATTATATTCATTACATACTTTAGGGATTATGTAGGGTGCATCAGATGCCATTTCAAATGGAAAATCTCTTATTTCTAAGGGCCTCTTAAATATACATTTGACTATAAGTTCAATCATAGCTGGTTTTGTTTTAACTGACTCCACTTTCAAAGTTTTGAGTTTACTCAAGATTTCAGCTATTATTTCTAAGTTAGAAGTGTAAATGGGTTCTTTTGAAGTGGAAGGAAGTTATATTTTCCCCTTTTTATTTATTCCTTTTCTTTTTCCTTAAATTTTTTCCATGAGCCATGTCTAAATAACTAGTTTTAAACAAATTAGTTTTCTCATAATTTTTAGTTTTTTCAACAAGTTAACATCAATAATCAATCTTTTACTAAGTGTAGGCCATATTAGGCTTAAGGCCTAGCTTTCAAACCTAGGCTCTGATACCACAATGTAGTGACCTAATCCTATCTTAAAACACAATTTTTTTCTCTTATTTAATTAATGTTTGTCTGTGAATATAACTCTGATATACTTTATCTATTAGATATTCTTTGTCAACTGGGCAAGCATCTAACCATACAGGTTAGGTATCTATTATTCTTTGCCAAATGAGCAAGCATTCTAACCATATGGATTAGACATTCCTTTGCCAAATAGGAAAGCATCTAACCATACGAGTTAAGAATCTACACATGAGTAAGTTATGCTTTAACTAGAGACTTGACTCATCGAGATCAACCAAATCTTGAGTCACTCACTATTCACCACTCATTTCTACTACATAAGCATTGAGGTCACCATGATAGGAGTATCCAACATATAATAAATAGTCACATTCCACCTTGGAATTTAGCTTAAAGCCTTAGAAACTATGATGATCTAACCAGGATCGTTCTGAGCATATCACATAATTGTTATCTTTGCTTTGTTTATTTAAACTAGGGTCTTATTACAATGGTCTTACCTTTTTATTTAACTTTAATCTTTTTTAGTGTAAAACCCCAACCCCATCCTATTCACCTACATATTAGAATAATCTTTTGCTTCCTAGATTGCCTACATACTTGCTTTTAAATAGGATCAAAGTGTAGTATGCATGTAATGCGAACTGTAGGTTTGGGTATGCAGCCCTTTCTAGGGCCCAGTTCCCTAGATAGTTCCTCTATCATTGTTACCCAAATAGGGGTGTAAAATGTATCAGTTTAAGTAACTGGATACTTGTTTAACTAAATTAACCCTAAGTCTTAACAAGAAAAAGAAATGAACATTTGCAAGCTACATCTGCTTTCCACTTTTATTTACATCAATAATATTTTTTGATCTTTACTTTAGACAACCTAATTTTTACATTTTTTTTCTCAGGTTTCATTATCTGAGAGCCATATGGTTGGTGGTTTCTTGATATTAACTGGTTTAACATTCTCAATCTGGGTTTTTATTACTCCTTTTTGGTGGTACCAAGTTTTGAATAAGAAATATACTTTCTTCATTTCTATTTTATAAGTTCATAAGTTAGAATCATTTAAGGTAGTTCAAGTTGTTTTCTTATCTTGATTAGTGTTGTTGATCAAGAGGTATTATCCCACCCTTGGTCTTAATGACATGACATGGTCCTTATTTCTTCTTGATGGCTTATAGAGATGATGCCCAGATGTCATTGTTGCAGCTATGTTAGGTTATGGATGTAGTAGCTCAAGCATACTGACATTACTTGTAAACATTAGCTAGATGCACCGCTTAATATCAAATACTGTGAAGTTTTGTTTAACCTTAAATTTTTGGTCCAAGTTTGAGATTTAAAAGTAAAGAATACTATAATATAATAAATTAATGCATTATATTTCAAAATCAAATTCTTGAGTAGGAAGGTAGAAACATAATCTATAACATGATCTTCTAGTTTAATCTTTATGTCCATTTTCAAAAAATAATATTTTCGACAATTACATCTTTAGTCTATTTAGGTAAACTTTTCTAGAAAATAACTTATACACATGGAGTTTAAGAATGCTATGTTGAACTTGAATTAACGTTAAATAATTATTTTGTATGTTTTAAAGGAAGGTTTTGAATTAATGGATCTACCCTAGAATGAAAAATATATTACCATACTTTTTCAAGGATAATAAAAGAAAATTTTATTTTCCAATATGGAACGAAACAAATTAGATTTTTCAACCATTTCTAGGAATAATGTAAATTAATATAACAATTTCTAAGATCTTATTACAAAATGCATTATAATAATATTCCAACAAATTATAAATATAAAATGAATAATCTATTAATATATAAAAAAAAGAAATGATATTTTTTTAAAAATAAAATTTTCAACTATGCAATTATAATTAAAAAAAAAATCAATAGATTTTTACTTACCAAGTATAAAAATCAATTATAAAAAATCTCTAAGGACTCATTGTAAAATTGAATAAAAATAACTTCTAGTTACATAATTATGAAATTGAATATTATTTATAATTAACACAATATAAAATAGGTTAGAATATCATTTAATTATAAAGATGAAATTGAAATTTATTTCTATGTACCATAATGAAAGTTTTGAATAGAATATCATTCTAGTTATAAATATGAATTTCATAAATTATTTCCTTGTAACATTTTTGCAAATTTTATTAGAACAAATATGAAATCAAAATTTAAATTTAAACAATATAAGCATATTAGAATATCCTTTAATATGAAATCAAAAATTATTTAAAAAAAAAGGAGTATGAGAACACTTTCTAATATGTAATATGAATCAAAACTAATCCTAAATAATGTACTAGATTAACTTGTTATTATACAAGCAAGACACATACTATACAAATAATTATATGGGAAAAAGGTCACCCATCACTCATGTATTCTAAATAATTAACCTATTTCGATGAATAGTCTTCATTTGTTCAAAAAAATGATTTAAAATGAACTTTAACCTTTCTAATTGAGATATAATCAGGTTCAAAAGAAAAAATGACAACTATTATAATGTATAAATATATAAAGATTCATAATAAGGTTATTCTAATTATGATTGCCGATATTAGTTTCGTTTGAAATTTTAACACTTCCAGAGCAAGTCAAATTTACTCTTATCATTTTAATTCATAAACACAAGACTGTATTGATTGAAAAATAAAAGGAATAGATAGTAATGATATTTCCATGGTTTTATTGTTCAAAAGTGGATATAAAGAATGAAACCTTACTCTATCCTACTGGTGACTCCATAATAATTTCCTGTTGTCAATGATCTCCTTAATTCTAGATGCCTCCTTCCTTGAAAGCTTAGAGTCTCCTGGCTAAAAATTTTCCTCCTCCCTTAAGCGCTGATTCCCCTCTTTCTTTCTGCATTTTCCCTTTTCCTTCTTCACTTATGCATTCTCCTTTTTCCTCCTTCACATATGCATTCCCCTTTTTCCTCCTTCACTTCTACATTCCCCTTCTATTTTTTTTCCTCCCTTCACTTCGGCGTTGATCTCCTCTTATAACCCTTTTTTTCATGCAAATTTTCCTTAGTTAATGGTTTAAACTATCTCTTATGTGGTAGTCGATCCCTCCATTTGCATGTCCAAAACATAAGTTAAGGTGGGGCAATGGTTCCTTTGCATGTTGATAACATAAGTTAAGGTGGTAGAGTACCAGTTAGGGTAGTTTAAGTTAGATTAGTCTTAACTTAACATTTGTTAGGTTAAATTAAATGTAATTAATTTATAACCTAAAATAATTTATAATTTATTTGATAATTCTAAAATCAAAATAATTAAATAAAATAAAATTTCCTTTTTATTAATAAAAAACTTTTGACATATTTTCAATAATATCAAACTGAATGAAATTTTCATTTAATATTAAATTCATTCATTAATTATATTTTTGCAAAGAGAGTAACAAAAAGGACTAAACATTCATCTCATTAAATTGTTCTCATTCACAATTGTAAACATTTTATATATTTATATGAAAAGCAATAGCTATACTACTTTTAATGATTTGATTTTCTAATTTTAGGAATTTTGAAAATGAAATTAAATTTGTACCTTACTTTCTTGCGAAATCCCATCGATGCCCTGATGGCTCTTTGAAATCAACATAAAAGTTAACTTAAAAATCAACTCATCCTAACACAAATACTAATGGGGTCCAAAATAACTTAAAGTATGAGTACTAGTCCATAGTGTGGGAAGAGAAGTTGTGACATTGATAATGAAAAATTACAACAATAAATAGCAAAAAATTTTACTATTTTCATATTCTAAGATGAAGCTTCATATACCTACAAAAACTCTCTAGCTTACCACTACAAGACAAAATTTATCCTAAAATGATGCCTAGGATTATAAACATTATACTAAAATAATATTACACCCCCTTAATATATAGGGGTTATTATGAGACCAAACATACCTATGAAATTTTCATTTTTTTTTGTCCAAGTGCTTCTCTTAGGATGTTTGTGGTTGTTCTGTAGTAGGACAATAGATAAATATTACATTGCCACATTTCACATAATGCCAAATCAGATGAAATTTGGTGTTGATGTGTTTGGTTTGGTCATGAAAGAATGGATTCTTTTCCATTTAAATTGTAGATGTGTTGTCAAGCATGAGAGATGTTGATGAAGCCTTTTGTTGCTATAAATCTAAAAAAACCCTTTTGAGTCAAAAATATTTTTGGTTGCCTTTTAAGCTACCATGATTCTACTTATATTGAAAAAATCACTGACACTAATTGCTTCTTTGACTTCCAGTGGAAAACTTTTTTTCTCAGATTCAATATAAAACTTGAAGCAGATTTTTCATCTTTAAAATCACTAGCATAGTCAGAATTTGAGTATTTGACCATTTTGAAGTCCCTTTCCATAAAATATTTGAGTCCAAAATTTTGTATTCCTTTAAGATATCAAAGGACTCTTTTTGCTGCTACCTAGTGAATTTATTTAGGTTTTTGCATGAATCGAGCAAAAAACCAATAGTGAAATAAATATCTGGTCTAGTTGTGGTCACATAGATCAGACTTCCAATGAAATGTTTGTATGTAGTAGCATCTAATAAATCTTTGGTATCTTTTGATATCATTTTTAGATTTTGTTCCATAGGTGTACTGAGAGACTTGAATTCTGTCATGTGAAACTTGCTCGAAATTTCATCAATATACTTATGTTGAGTGATGAAGATATACTTGGGTTTTTAAATTATTTTAATATTGAAATAGTAATTAAGATAAACCAAATCTATCATTTCAAAGCATTTCATCAACTTTGATTTGAATTTCATAGTGTATATTTCATTTTTTCATGTGATGAGAAAATCGTCAACATACACCACTAGAAATACAACTATTTTGTCAACTTTTTTGATAAAAAGAGTTTCATATTCAAACTTAAAATGTTTTAAATTCATGTTCAGGAGGTGCTACATGATTTTTTTATACCACGCTTTGGGGCTTGTTTTAAACCATGCATTAATTTTTCCTATTTGAACACTTTGTGATCTTGGTCATTTATTATAAAGCATTTAGGTTGTGTCATGTATAATGTATCCTTGATATCACCATCAGAGAATGTAGTTTTGAATTTAATTTGGTGACCTTTCCATCTATTTTGAGTTTCCATAGCCAACATGGTTCAAATGGTTTTCCATTTTGTTGTAGGTGCAAAGGTTTCGTTATAATAAATTCATTCTTTTTGTGTAAATCACTTTGTGATGATCCTTGATTTTTATTTTCCAAGTGATCCATTTGATTTATAATTTTTGTGAAAGACATGCTTGAAACCAATTGGATTACAACTAATTAGAGGATCAATCAATTTCCAAGTCCCATTCTTGACCAACTCATCATACTCACTTATCATTGCATTTTTTCATGCTTCGATCATTTTAGCTTGTTTGAAATAAGTGGTTTCAGAGTCAGATGCAACATTGAATTCTTCTTTAGGAGGGTATTCCAAGGCAAGTTTTTTATTATATTAAAGTTCATCTAGGAACTGGTCTAATTTTTATGAGGCTATGTGTGCACTTATTATGTCTATTTTCCTAACCTCATCAGGTCTAACATCTTTCAATGTCTATTTGGCCCATTTTTTTTCTATGTAGCTTGTTAAATCATAGGTGCCTCAATTTATAAATTTGAAACTTATTCATTTTCTCCCATTAGACAATCCTATGATGAAGTTTCACTATATTTTGTAGGGGAGTGTTATTTTTAGTTACAATATTTAATATAGATTCAAGTGTTTCCCAATTACAAGTTCCTCCTTCATTTTGGAACCTCCATATTAACCTCCTTGAAAACATCAATTTTGTAATATTTTCTAGTCAATTCAATTACCAGTTAATGCTTGCATTGTCCTTTTTAGTTTTATAAAATATGACATCCATTGTGATGAAAAAAATCTTGGTGTTCTCATCAAATATCTTATATAATTTTTAAGACTGAGAGTATCTCAAAAGTTTGCATTTATGACTCATGTGTTTTAGTCTATGACTTTTCTCCTTTGGAATCAATGTGTAGCATGTGGATCTAAAAATCTAAAGATGTTACACTAAAGAGAGATAACTAAACTAGACTTCATATGGAGTCTTCATCTGTAGGGCTATTGATAGTGACCTATTATAGAGATATATTACTATTTGAGATGTTTCTACCCATGAGTGTTGATTCAACCCTTTGAAGAACAACATTGCCCAAATCATATTCATGATAGTTTGGTTTATCCATTCAACTATTCCATTCCATTGAGGATCGTAAGGGAATGTGAGATAATGCTTTATTCCACTCTACTTAAGTTAGGTTTCAATCACCTGTGAAGTAAACTCACCATCATTATCAGTCATGCGTGCACCAATTTTAATTTGGGCATCATTTTTAACCATGGTTTAAAACTTTTGAAACATTTTGAAGGCATTTGATTTCTTATTTAAAAAATATATCCATGTTGTCCTATTATAGTGATCAATTAAAAACATGAAGTATTTGTGACTACCAATGGAGAGGATTGAGAGATAACATAGATCAAAGTAAATGAAGTGCAACTTCATGTTAATTTTCCATTCTAAAATTTGAACATGTTCTCTTTCATGTTTCACCAATATGCAAGCTTAACACTTTTCAATGTTTTTGGATGGAGTTGATAAGCCTACAACACCATTTTTTTGCATCGTGTAGATTATTTCATAATGTGTGCTCCAAAATTTAGCATGCCAAATAAGATTAGATGGCATTCCTTCTATAAGATGAGCAAAATTCCTTGAAATTGAGTGCTTATCCCTAAGTTTAACCAAAATTTCTTCCTCATATCTAGTCATAACGACTATATTATCACATTTTATTGTGACTTTCACATCTCCATTATCATTTATAATGAAGAAGCCTTGTTATCAAAAAAACACAAGACACCACAAGTTTATTTTCACTAATAAATGTATAATACATTACAAAAAATGAAATATAGATGTCTTAGTGACTTGAATTAGATTGTACCCTTACCTTGATGTCGTAGACTTGTTTTATCTGCCAAATACATAGGAATATAATTTTTTCATAAACCTCCTAAAATAAGTCCCTTCAAAAAGTCATATGTTGTGTGGCACGAGTGTTTAAAGCCCAATCATTATCCCAATTTGTACTATATGAGGCATTATTCACTTTGTCAAAAATTGAAAGCACATAAACACAAGATAATTATGCTAAATCTATTTCTTGATTTTTCTTCTCCTTTCATGCTATCTATTTTCTATAGGATTAAATTTTATCCCATGGTGTCTTACATTCATGGATCTCATGACTATTTTTTCTATTACAACATTTGCAATGCAAGTGTTATTTTTCATTTTGATTTTTTTAATAAAATTTTCCACCTCTTATTTTGTTTTTCCCTTTTACCTTTTCATTTACTACATTTTAAGAATAAATACCATCTTGATTTTCATAACAAATGCTTTCTCTAGTAGACTTTAATTTTTTTCCAAAGGCTTTTTCCTTTTCAGTTATTTTTTTAACCAATTGATCAAATGTGAGTCTTCAATAGAATGCTTGCTTGCAATGACTCCAAGTAGGTTGAACATGCATGAAGAAGAGCCTTTTTTAAGGTGGTCATTTAGACATCAATTTTTATACCATCTATATCAAGATCATACTTAATTACATGGATTTTAAAAGCCAAACTCATGACATGCCCATTTTTAACCTCTAGATTGAATAGTTTCAACTATAACTATATGAATTCCAAATCTGAGTGGGAATCATATAGTTAATAAAAATTGTAAAAATATTCCCAAGAAGTGCTTCAACCTTGAAAGTGACAAAATATCTCTGAATCAACTAAGAGCCTCATCAAGGCTAATAATTTAGAGTTATTTTTCTTCCATGATGGTATTTCCTTTGCATCCTTCATTTCAATGGATTGATCATCACTATCACAGATATTGAATCATAAATAATTGAAGATTAGTGTGTTATCCACTTATCTAGACCACTATAACCAAGTTTCCTTAATTAGTTAAGGTTGTGCCAATAATAATTTTAATTTAATGCATGCTTGTTATATTGGGAGATGGATTTGCTCCTTATCACTCCAAAAAGGTTCCCTTTATATACCACATGATCGATATACCAATCCTCTCTGTATTATCACTCTTATTATATATTTTTTGGTATGTGGAAGAATTTATTCCTTTATATATACCTAGTATTATGTGAAAGGGATGTTAAATCACATGAGAGTAAAATGGTATGTGGTACCTAATCGGTTCATGAAAATGATTTAATTTATCTATGACACTTGATTAACAATAATTTCTTGTACATGGGTTTAATAACGCTATATAATCACATTTATCTTACTCAATTTTAAGATTTATGTCTACCGATAGTGGCAAATGGGTAACAAAGGGAATCAGAAAATGAGTTTTTATTATTTTTGTTTAATAGTTTATAGAGACTAGACCACAAACACCATTATTGAAACTATGTTAGGCTATTATTATAGTATTTATATCATGATGACTTGACTTATGAATGTGAACAAGAGGCACTATTGATATTGAAATTTACATTTATTTTATTAGTTTTTTTTTCAAATTTTATTTATTTTGTAAAAAAAAAAAAATTTGGTTTGAAGTTTGACTTATTTGGTTTTTGATAAGTCAAAAACTAAATAAAGATACTAATTATTCCCTTGTGGGAATGTTATCCATTCACTTGTTATCTTTTTATTTGAATTAAAAAATCATAAAATTAAAAAAAAATTGACTTATTATATTCTTTGGTGCCAAGTGGAAGTTTTTTGATATGCCATGTTGGAAGGTTTGTTGTACTTTATGAATGCCTTTTGGAGAAAATACACCACAAAAAATTTCCAAAAAGGATTAAAATGTAGCCAAATATAGAAAACAACCATGTTACAGTCTAAAGTCTCAAAAAATTAGATAAAACACCTTCACTTAGGGAAAAATAACAAAAAACCATGCAATACATATTCAAAATTTGATATTGTAACAAACCCACTAGGTTTTACTAGAATAGGGTATTTTTTTAAAATTAATTACATAGATTAATTTAATAGATTTCATCACGATGGAACCTAACTAAGTGATATGTAATTAAAATATTATTTTTAGTTAACCTTAAAAGGTATATAGCTAACTCATTTAGCTAATGATCACCATAACAATAATATATCAAATAGACATGATACTGAATATACAAATAAATATTACATTTATTTCATAGTAGTATTACAAATTCAACCATAACTAATACAACATTACAACCACTACTGTAAATATACATATGAGTAAAAAGTATAACTTTAACAATAAGAAATTTATGAATCATGATAATACAATGATATAAAGCTATGCGGAGCATGAGTCTCAATGAAATTAAAGTATCCAAAAGTAATCTTGAGTGTAGTACTGCAATGAAGAGGGAGAGCATCATCTAAGTGATTTTTTACACCAACCATGAACCATCGATCCCTCGCATTATCTCCTAATAAGTGAATGGCTCTACCTTCATGGAGGGGTAGATAATGACGGTGTAAGAATTTAGAGTGACATACTAGAACTTGTGTGTTATAAAATAAATAATACATGATGTATACCATAAATAAATCCATATAACATGATATTATACAAAAATGAAAACTATATCAAACACATGAAATGATAATGTTTAACTATAAATATTACTTTGTCAAAAGTTTTCATATACTTATTAATCTCTAATATCAGTCAATTTCATACACACTATTCAATCGAATTACACCTCATCTATGCATTAATGGAAATAATTGAGTGGAATCTATCACACTGCTTATTTGGGGTCGTTAATGTGAGACTGGTCTATATATATAATAATATAAAAAGTAATAGATTCAGATAGAATATTTCCTTAATAGTATATTTAAAATGTGTTAAACATGGAAATATCAAATATATACATTTAGTCCATGAAATGTAATGCAATGAATCTCAAATCATCTAATTTATTATAGAATAATAAACATATTTCATAAATAATCCTCAATAGTAACATACCATCTGGGTAAGAAATATATCTGTTGGTGTAAGTATTTACTACATATTTGTACTTCACCTTGCTTAGGAGGATAATTAAATTTATGAGGCCTATTAGGTGAATTATGACATCATCCTACTATCATAATGCACATGTGAGTGAATGGGGTCACTTAGTGGGTGGATGGGGTCATCCATCCCATTATGTTCCCTCACTGCTCTCTCCACCCATAGTGGAGGAGCCCATCCACTCACCTTGTCTGGTTGAGTCATCCTACACTCAACCAACTTATTTATTGGCCTATCTTCTAAGGCATTATGTGAGGTAGAGAGCTTTTGCTCTTGTGTGTATTATTAATTGTTTGAGATACTTAGTTGTGAGTTGTGATAAATTTGAGAGATGTGAACCTTGATCTTTTATATAAGCAATCCATTTCCATTATTAAATACATTATGTTTAGTTTCTACTCTTTTCTAGATTTCTTACTTCAACAGTTGCGTGTTTAATTTATAGTCATCAGTCTTAGACATCTAATTCTAGATGATTCTCACATGGTATCAAAGCTTCAAGTTCAGGTATTGAACACCATTTTTTATGTTACTAATTTTGAAATCTTTGAGTAATTTTTGTTTTGTATTCTCCTAAATTTCTAAGCAAATAATTTAATAGATCTATTCATTCATTTGCTATTTTCACATTCATATTAGCATTTGATTGGTTTTTGGTTTTGTGGAATATGGTTGATAATTAGATGGAGTCTTTACAAAGATGATGTTTCTAGCATTAAGGAGATATTAATTTTAAAACCAAAGTATCCTAAGCTAGCAAAAAGAGCCAATGTGGAGGCTTGATGCCCACTAGAAGTTTTCTTTCCCTCCCACACCTGATTACCATCCACCCTCCATGCTTCTTGGATGTCCTCTATCTAACTTGTGATTAGATGAGTAGCCTCTATGAAGGCACAATGAGATCATATGGTAAATGGACTTCTTTGACAAAATCCATGAACCATGTAAAGGCAGCTTCATAATGAACCTTGGGGACTACTCTATTATGCTCAGGAATTGATCTTTAGGTTTCTATGTTCAAGGTTTCAACATTCTAGTCAAATTCATTCCATAATCATCCACATAGTTCCACATACCTCCATAGCCATCACCTCTGCATGGTCTCTCTAGATCTACCCACTTCTCAGTCCTTGCATCACTACAACCAACATGTGGTTATTTAATCTCATGGTGTGGTCATTCTTGCCAAACAACTAGTTTATCCATAGGCCCATTACCATTCCTCATTGTTGAGTTTAAAAAAAACTCTAAAACCACATTTTAAATGATTCATGGTACTCAACAATTAAATGGTGGTTTTGTTTTTAAAAAAAAGGGTTTGAATGATTTTTTTAAAAGTCAAAGCCACTTTAATTAAAAATAGTCTCACATGGGGGACATAATGATTTAAGGCCACAGGGGGGAGGGCATTTTATTTCATGGGAAACTTTTGAATGGTGGGCATGTTATAAAGATTTTATAAAGTGGGGATTTTGTATGTGGAGGACATATTAATTCCAAGGGAAGATAATTATGGAAGCATGACTTTTTTTGATTGTTTTTAATTTAAAAACAATATAATGTCTTTGATAGATATTAATGCAACAAAGATTGTAATTTTTTACCTAGTTATTGTTTTTTGTCACATATTTCACTTGTCGAAGACAAAGGGTGAGGTCTAGTTTGGTAGGTAGCCAAACCCCCTCACATGTAAACCAAACATTCACTTATTTCTTAGTTTACCCACTAATTCTCTCCTCATTAATGCATTATCAGTAGAGTCTGATGTCCTTATTCTTAGCTTATTTGCATTTCATGTGTACCATTTTAGTTAATTTCACTGATTACTCACATTTATGGATGCATTGTCAACTGAGTCTAACATCCATTCATTAAGACTTGATTTTTCACTCATACAATATGATTTTTAAATGTAAACACAAGGGGGTCACTATTGATTATATTGGGGAGGTTGTTGTGGGCCTTGCATTCTCTCTTGTGCATATTCAATTTTTGTAACTATTACATGTGCCTTTTTAATGTCAATTTCATAGATTGCTCTAGTATTCCTAAATGAACTGTCATTTGATATTGATGTCCATTTGAGTGTGTATTTTCACTTGTGCACCAATTTCTCTCACTTGATTAGACTCATTTTTGTCATAGTTTGAAGTCCATTGCTAGAGCGTGCACTATTTCGACACCAGTGCTCCTTATAAGGAAGACTAATTATGATTTATGGAATTATTACATAGAATACTTTCTCACACAAAAGAATAATATTCCATTATTATATTGATAGATTTCTACATGCACTGATCTTGTTTAGTTTAATAAGTGGGCTAATACTTGTGATAAGGTTTTTGACACTGTTACATGTTTTCATGGGTATTAATATTAATGTGGAATACATAGAGTGCCCCTAAACTATTTGTAGCATCCTTTAAAGTATTTTTGGTATCCTACTATGCTTTATGTCACACCTCTTCCTTCACTTCCTATCATCTCTTTTGAGACTGATGTACTCTCTCCTCTTGCCTTTGTTCCTTGTGATGATACTTCCATGGTAGACAATGCTCTTTCTTCTATCGAGCCACCACTATAGAATGAGATTCTACCTGACCTTAGTTGCCCTATTGTAGATTCTAATTCTTTCTCTATTCAAGATGTTGTTCTTCTAAAGCCTTCATAGATTTGCACTTCAGAGGAGTTTATTATTTCTGGTATGAGTACATTCATTGAGAGCTTTGAAGACTCATATGTTCTTGTGGATATTCATATTACAAAGTTATGTGCTTCATTTTTAGTATCATCTTTAGTTTTGATAGGTATTGAGCCATGCTCTCCTCTTTCTATGGATATTCTTGCAGTGAATGTTCCATGTCTTTATTATTCTCTAGATGTAATAAGGGTACTTATAAACCCTCATGTTCTCTCCCATTAATTATATGCATTAGTAGTGAGTCATTTGATTATTTTCTAGAGATCAACATCATGATTCCTATCTACATTCCAATTGTGTGGCAATTCAGTATTTTGATAGCTCATGGTTTATTTCTTCTAAAAGGAAGAGACATTATTTGTTGTAGAGGGACCTACTACAACAATCTCCATGCGACATTCTACACTTACCTTCTCTCTCTTCTTTATGGAGGCATATATCCTTCATGTTTTGTAAGATATTGGGGATCATCATTATGTACTTGGAGTGTTGATTACTTTAGCATCATATTTTGGGGGGTCTTTTAGTCTCCTCTTATTATTTTATGTTTTTTGGGGGGAGAGTTTTTTCCCACTAGGTTTTCTCCTTTTACTCCACTTTTTGAGAGTTGCATTATACATAGATACCTTATCAGGCCTAGTTATCGAGACCCAATTCGTATAGCCACCTAAGCTACACTTAAGGAGGGTGTTGGTGTAGGTATTTACTACACATTTGTACTTCATTTTTCTTAGGAGGACAAATAGATTTATGAGGTCTAATGTGATTTATGATATCATCTTGATGCCATAATATACATGTAAGTGCATGGGGTCACTTAATGGGTAGATGGGGTAATACATCCCACTATGTTCCCTCAGTGCTCTCTCCACCCATAGTGGAGGAGCCCATCCACTCATATTTTCTAGATGAGTCATCCTTCACTCAACCAACCTCTTTATTGACTTATCCTCCAAGGTATTATATGAGCCAGAGAGCTATTGCTCTTATGTGTATTGTGGATTATCTGAGCTACTTAGTTGTGAGCTATGATAGCTTTAAGAGATATGAGAGTTGTGAACTTTTAGGATTTATATAAGCAATCCATCTCCATTATTGAATACATTGTGTTTAGTTTCTGATCTCTTCTATATTTTTGAATTCAATAGTTGTATGCGTTTTCTCTATAGTCACCATTCTTGGACATCCGATTCTAGATGACTCTCAAAATATCTAGACATCAAGTTACTGATTAATAACATGTAAGTCTAAATGTTATTTAATTTATCTAATAACATTAATTCATAGTAATGACTAGTAGTGGATTCACAATTAGATATACTTCTCTTGACCAAAATGAGCAAGGAGAGTTACCATAGCCCTGTACCTTCTACTTTATTTAAATGTCAATTCGAGGACATAGACTTGATAAGATGATGTCACTATATGTGCACACTCAATCTTCTAATTTGACCTTCTGCTAATTGTAATCTAAGATGTTAAAGTCATGCAGTAAATATAATACTAGAATTTAAACATGCATATAATACTATAAAATAAATGTTTACACATTGGAAGCTTCTTTAAACAAATCTAAGCAAGAATGTAAATCACATAATTAAAAAATAAAACACAGAATGCATAAAGAAATAAAATAACATGCTTAGCTATTTAAATGGGTTAGATTGTTGCTGCAAGGCTTCCAAATAGGGCCCTTCTTCCTTTTGAATTCAACTTAAATCCTTCTTCTCAAAACACTTAATTCAACTAAAAAATGCTTGTTCATATTAATCAAACATGCAACAATGAATTAATGTAAGAAATTACAATAACAATTTCTTAATAAAATCTACTTCTGATAATATCTAATTGATATTTACTATTTATGGACTCTACTATTTACATATTTATATATTGTAGAGGATATTATTTTATACAAAAAAATATATATTCTAATCTAAACGACATTCAATTTAGGATAACCAAAATTAGCTTTTTTTGTTAAAGTCATCTTTCATGTGAATTCTACAACATTACTGTAGGACAAACAAAGTTGTTCCATTCTTCAACTACTTCCTTATTCGGCTCTATGGAAGTTATGGCTGTTTCTGCAAGTTGGTTGAAAGAGGAATCAAAATATGTTACTCCGTAGCTTTGATCATGTAGTGGCTATAGGATAGTCTATGTAATGAAATTTTTTTACTGCAGGATGTTTCATGCTATATACCTATTTCTCTAAAACATCCTTAAAACATATTATAGTAAAAGCATCCTCAAGTAAAAGATATCTATCATATATTTGATTCTAATAAATAATTTTAACTATTAAAAGAGTATGGAAACATAATTCTATTTACAGGATTATGACAATATGGAAGGAAAATTTATGGAAAATTACTCAAAAGCATGGCAAACAAGTGTGATAAATGAGGACAACAACATGATATTTTTGGGGTTCATCACACCCCCCAACTTAAGATCTTGCTCGACCACATGCAACAAACTTGTTCATTCCCATTTCATAAATAAATTTGAAATCCATGGGATTTATGGCACCACTAACAAGGTGAGCATAAAATCCATGCCTATGTTCAAATAATTGCCAAATTTTGACCTCCATGGCTTCATCTAATAGGAATTTATCCTATTAATCAGGAATATGATACTAGAATAGAGGGGGCTAGAATTTGAGGTTCAATAATTGAGATCTCATTTTACCTACAAACGAAATATATCTTACAATCTTGTTAAATGCTACTTTTAAGTTAAAAGAAGAATATGGATCTCTCTTTCTCATCATGGAAGTGAGCTCATTCCATCATTTAATGTAGGATTCTCTTGCTACAAGTCCAAGGAAAGTTCTCAATCCCAAGTAAAAATCTTGGGCTTCATTATAATTATTAGCAAACCAAGCTTGGACTTCCTTCTTTGACATGATATTATCCCATTTTATCAATACAACATCAAGTGCCATTGACTCTCTTCTAATGAACAACTAGATTTCATTCTCTTTTTTTCTATATTCAATTACTTCTCTTCCTCTTCTTTACTCATTCAAAAAATATGATGAAAATGCCTTTAGTTAGATATATCCAACATATAAATTAGGGTTCCACTCTCTATCACAAGGAACACCATAATTATGAAGATATAACTCACATAATTGTGCTTGTTCTTCCTGTGAGATTTCTTTATAGAAAGAAAAGAAGGAGAGGGGATCAATTACTTCATAAGGCATGTCACAATAAATTCTCATAAATTTAAACTTATGCCATTACTTCTCAAGATAAATTGAATAAATTTTTGTAAGAGGCCTACAATCAAGGAGCTCTTAGGTAAGACTAACCATATCTTCAATTTTCTACTTTAGTTTGGATATTCTTTCTTCCTTCAACCTATTCTATTCTTTCAATTTCTTATTTTATTTTCTTAATGCCTTCAAAATTTCAAACTGACTATCCATCTAATTCATCAATTTAAAAAAAAACATTACAAATGAGGAATGATACCTAACTTCTTGAGCAATTATAGGTTCTTCCTATTGCTTTTCCTCTAAATAAGGTTGTGAAGCAATGACTGCAAGATGGTCTTTGGCCGAGGGTTACAACTGACAAGATACTGTAATAAGTGCATCCATTCCTCCTCTAAATTGATCATGTAGCTTATTTCTTAGTCACTTAATTTTTTTGTAGGGCTTGCTCTAGAGTGAAAAATTCTACTTGCATGGTAGGTTGATCCATTTTTTCTACTTATTTCTATATTAGTTCCTCTTACAACTCTTTAAAAGTACGTTCTACTTGTTCTGCCTCTTGATTGTATTTTAGAGAACATTCTCCCTTATTTGTTTTAGCTTTTAGAGATTCATCACTATTGAGAGTCTATTTATCTCCAGATTATTTATTAATTTTAATAATATAAGAAGATTTAGTTCTCATTTTTCTTCTCAATATGTGGGATCTACAAGGATTATGGGTTACCTTGGCTTTTTTAGGAGAAAGTGGATGTTCCTGCTCAAACTCCTTGGAATCATGCTGGATAATGAGTTTCTTCCTTTTTCTTCTAGATTTCTTGGTTGTGGAAGTCCTTTATTCAATCCTTGCTACAAGTTCTTATGTGGCTATAGGAAGGTCTCCTTCTATAGGTTCTTGTGGAGCTATAGGAAGGTCTCCTTGTATAGGTTCTTGTGGTGTTGTAGGAAGGGCTTCTTCTGTCCTCTATTATTCAACCTCAAATTTTTGTTATATTTCATTTCCTTCTCTATCACTTTTTACGTTTCTTAGTACTTGGAGAAATTTTTCCCAGCTTATGTTGGATCTAGTTCTTTGCAAATAGTCTTGAATAATCAACTGGATTAAAAATGATGGGAAAGAGCTTTGGAGTTACCTCTTTGAAATGCCTCCACCATTTTGGTGATCATGTGGAGAAATAAGTTTTGGACATTTATCTCTATACCATGTCATAAATGATTCATGAATTTGAAATGAATGTCATGCATCATGGAATACCTCCCTTCACAAGTTAAATATCTGTAGATGAACTCAACAACTTTGGCCCATCTTCCTGGTAAAAATAATCATGCAGTGCCCTACTTTGAAAATCTAGGCTTTCATTTCTTCTAATGAATTTTTGCCTCTATACCTCAGCATCAAAGTTTTCTTACCATGCCTCCCCTATTCATAGAAATCCTATTACTCTACTAATGATAGTTTCTTCAGATTTATGTCTATTCCTCTTACTAATATCAAGTTGTGATGTAATGAGCCAACAAACTCTTCTACAATTCTTTGATTTAGGGCCTATATATTCTCAAAATATTGTGCCTATCCTACATTTTGGAACATGGCTAAGATGTCTAGGCTATTGATTATATGAGTGATATCAAGTGGTTCATATTTAAGCAAATCTCCTCCCATATTATGAGATGAAATTTAAGTTGCAGGCTATGTTCTTACAATAAATTTTTTGAGGATTTGGTGAAATGTTTGTGATTTTTTCTTTGAGAGCAAAATAATCTATTTAAATTATGGAAAATCTCCCCCCCAACTTAAACTGTCACTTGTTCTCAAGGGACAAAGATGACATGTACAAATAACTTATGTCAATAGCAAAGGGTGGTGGTAGTAGCACATTAAAGGTCACATCAATCAGTGAAGGAGAAGATATGATGAGTTGGCATGATAAGAAAAATATATGACAATGTGTTAATAACATTAAGACCTATCATCTTAGTAATAATTAAAATTTATGACATGAAATAAATATAAAATAATTACCTTGTTACTTTTAGGAATACTTTTCATTAATACACAAATGATGATTTGAAGTGGTAATCTAGTGTGTTTCATTGTATGATTGGGATAAAAAACATTATATGAGATTGGAATGTAGGATAAGATGATAAGAATAAATCTTGTAGTAAAAAGTGTTTCTTGTAGAAACAAAATTTCATCTTGTATCAAGAAGAAAAATGTATTTGTACTCCAAGGGATTGAATTTTCAAGCAAACACAAATAAAAATAAAAAGTTTTATTGATGTAGTGCCTCTGTGTGTGTGTGTGTGTGTGTGTGTGTGTGTGTGTGTGTGTGTGTGTGTGTGTGTGTGTGTGTGTGTGTGTGTGTGTTTTATATTTTCTAATCCAAACTCAACTAAAATGACAAAATTCTAGGAGGTAAGATTTTATTTAGCCTAAACCAAGTCATTATGAATGACTTGTTTCTCTCTACAACAAGCTTTTACTCTTCTTGGAAAATATTAGAGAAGGGTTGACAGAAATACCCTTCAATTACAAGAATATGTTGATTTGATTCATGGAGAAGAGATGGATGTTGTTCTTCAAGAAGTTGATGAGTGAAAGTTTTTTTGAAAAATAGTTTCTTATATATCTTGAGCTTATGGCCATTGACAAGTAGTCAAAACCAAACAAAGTCAATGGTCATGAGCTTTATAGCTCTATTATCAAAAACTTGTTCAATCTCATAAGGCCCAAGCCATCTAAACTAAAACTTTCCTTTATGATCCTTCTATTTGGAATCAAAAAGTAGTGCCTATTCACTAGGTTATAAATTCTTAGTCTTTATGTTCTTTTCATGCTAGCCCACATGTTATCTTTGCACTATTTTAGTATGATGAAGTGTTTCCTTTCTTAGTTCATCAAGTGCATTCGGCTATATAATCTTATCTTGTTTACCTTGGAAAAGATCCAAGCCCAAATCAAGTGTTTTCCTTAATATTTTATGTTCAAACTCAATGGGCAGAACATGCTTCTTACCATAAACTAGTTCATATAGAGTGAGATTAGTTATGGTTTTCTAGGTGATTCTACAAGCTCAAACTTCTTTTAGAAGATGAGTTGTCCAATATTTTCTATGCAAGTTGATAGTCTTAGTGAGGATATTTTCCAATTATCTATTTGTCATTTCCACCTAACCATTTGACTGAACATGGTAAGGGGTAGACTTTTTATGTCTAATTTCATATTCCTTTACCAAGGTGGCTATGAGGTTTGATGTGAAATGTGGACCTTGGTTTGTGACAATTTATCTTGGTACTCCATATCGAGTGAATATTTCTTCATACAAGAACTCAACTACTTTTTCATCTTGGGCATGGCTTAAGGATTTGACCTCCACCCATTTTGTGACATAATCAGTGCACACCAATATATATTCCTTGTTCTTGGATTTAAAATCAATGGGATCTATAAAATCTAGTCCCCATTTATCAAAAGGTTCTAGATCTAGTTGTGGCTGTAATGACATTTCATTAGAGTGAGTGGGTTTTCTCATACACTAGCATTGATCACATCCATGGGTATACATCATAGAATCCTTATGCAAGGAAGACCAATAATATTTGGCAATAAGTATTTTCATAGCAGTCCATTTGGTAGAAAAATGATCCCCACAGGGTTCATCATGGTAGGCTATGAGAATGTCATGAGCTTCATCTTCTCATAACTAAATCTAGTCCAGTGATAAAGAGATATCCTAAAATCTAAGAATAATGTCTTCTCTTTTGGATCAGATGCTGTTTTTTCTTGGGTGAAAAATGTTGTGGTAGTGATCCTATAGCAAGATAAATAACAATATCTACGAACTAAGGAGATTGAATTGTTACCAAAAATAAATGTTCATCAAGAAAAGAATCATCAACAATAGGACTGTGCTCATCATTTTGCAATCGAGATAAAAAATATGCTTCTACATTATCCGTACCTGATCTATCTATAATGGTAATATCAAAATCCTACAACAAAAGTAACCAATGTGCCTGTTACAGTAGGTTTATTCATTAAATACTTGATTGTTGCGTAATCTATGTGGATAAATACTTGGTAACCTGTAATGTAGAGTCAAAATTTGTTGATGGCATAGATGATGGTAAGAAATTCCATCTCTATTATAGTATAGTTGAGTTTAACCCCTTGAATATTATTACTGATAAAATAGATTACATAACTCAAAGATTCATCTTTTTGGCCAAAGATAGCTCCTAAAGTGGTGTTAGATGCATCTATGTGGATGTGAAAAGGATTCTTTCAATCAAACCCTCTTAGAATAGGAGTTTTTATGAGGTCTTTGAGTTATTGAAAGGTAGTTTGATAATCATTAGTCCATGTAAATTCAACATCCTTAATAAGCAATCCAAACAATGGGATGACAATTTTACTAAAATATTTGATGATTCATTTATAATAACCAACATGTCCTAAAAATATTCTAACATATTTCTACTTCTTTGGTGTGGGTAGATCCTTAATGATACTTTTCTTTGCTGGGTCAACTTGAATTTCAGCAGGAGATATGTGATATCCCAACACAATCCCTTCAGTCATCAGTATATAATATTTTTTATTGTTTAGAGATAATTGGTGGTCCTAGCAGTGTTGATTAAATTTTTCCATTTTGATCAATGTTTCTTCAAATTTCTACCCATAGATAGTGAAATCATCCATGTAGATTTCAACACGGTCATGGGAGAGATAAAAAAATATGCTTAGAATAGCCCTTTGAAAAGTCGCTGGGGCATTTTAAAGACCAAATGAAAAGATGACATAGGCATAGGTTCCCCAAAGTTAAGTAAAAATGGTTTTATCGTGGTCTTGTGGAGCAATTCATATATGATTATAACCACTATAGCCATTTAAGAAGGAAAAGTACTTTTTTATTATTAATGTATCCAACATTTGATCAATAAATGTAAGGGAAAAATGATCATTCTTGGTAGAAGCATTCAATTCTTGGTAGTCAACACAAATACACCATTTCCCCCCTTTCTTAAAGACAATGACCAGGGGAGAGACCCACTATCTATTCAAAATAGGATAAACAAATCTTGCATCCAAAAGTTTTTGAAACTCAGTTTTGACCATGTATTTAACTGTAAGATTCATTCATCATTAGGGTTAGTGAATAGTTTTGCATTCTTATTTAATGCAAATGTGATGTGTGCATAGATATGAGGGTATTCCTCTCATGTCATGGTAATCCTAGGAAAATTTTGTGTGCTTTCTTTGCATTGTAAGTAACTAACTTTTTTGTTGAGATGTTAAAGAGGTGCTGATGTTGAGAGGTTTGTTTGGTAGGATGTCTACTTGATTTTTTAAAGAAAGCATGGGTTCTATGTTGGTGATTAAAGAAACATAACTGCATTGATGGAATGTTCAAATGTCTCTTGTAGTTTCATCAAGATCATTCCCAGGAAAGGTATTTTGAAGAGGGCATGGTGTATATTCCAATAGGTTGGTGGCTACAAGATCTTGTTGATAGGTGTTTTGTAGGATACTAGTAAGGATAGTGTTTTCTTATTTTGTTTGTAGAGATGAACTCTGATTAATTGCATAGAGAGTTTGTAAGGAGACATCTTCCTTAAAGTCATCAATCCAAGGGGTTGATCCATCATTCTAAGAAGGTTGAGTTGGTTGATAAATAACTAATTTCTTGGTGTCATTTCTATTGGAAATTAGCATTTTTCCTAACTTGCAACCAATAAAAGCATCAGTGATGGCCAATCATGGGTAGCCAAGGATGAGAGGATAACCCCCCAAGTTTCTTTTTGGATATAGGATAATAAAGTCTGCTGGATATTTCTAGGAGCCCATAGTGATAATAAGGCCCTCAATAATCATCTCAGGCTTAACAGTTGATCTATCAACCATCTAGAGGATGGTGGGTGTTAGACAAAGAGTGGTAAGTTTTAGCTGTTACATGGTCTTCATAGTCATCACATTGATAGCTGCACCTAATTCAATTAAGGTATTGGATATGGGTTGACCATGGATGCTAACATTAACTACAGGACTTCCTGAATCAAAATATTTTGAGGGAACTATATTTCCCAACATAATATCTGCTAGTTGGTCAATGACTTGGACTGTTTTAGGATCCTTCTTCTTTCTTTCTAATTTTTTCAAACATAGTTCTCTAACAGATTTCATGTAGATAGGAACATATATTTTATTGCTTGAAAGAGTAGGAATTTTATGTACACATTCTTGAGTTGTCCTAAAATATCAAATTTGGGTTTTGGTTCAAGATGTGATATGTTCAATCTCTTTAAAAAAGGAAGATTGTCAGATTATTTTTGATTTTTAGATGAACTTGGCTCAATATTGCCTATGGGTGGTTATGGATTAGTATGGATTGTGGCTAGTTCAAAGTGTTTTGTGATTATGGGTGAGATGGGTTGTGGAAGAACATGACCTGAGTGAAGTTAAACTTGATTAATATCCAAGGTGTATGTTGGATATTACATAATTTTAGTAGATTGTGTTGGTTGAACCAATTTATTGGTAGGATTGGGGATGGGTTGGGCAGGTAATTGAGTGGTTTGAATAGGTTTCTAAGTGTTTGGAATTATGATTTGTTGTTGTTGTTGTTGTTGTTGTTGTATTTCTTGGGGAAAACCTCAATTACTTATCCATTGTTGTTGCCATGGATTAGAGGGAAAGAACCGTTGTTGGTTTTGGAATTGCTTAGGTTGACGTTGTTGTCAATTCTGTTGCATCCATAACTGATTCTAGGATAGCTATCAATTTTTTTGGGACCAATTTTGATTGGGTACATTCATCCAAGAACTATATTAAGGATTATTTGAGAATTTATAAACATAGAGTTTGATGGCATACCTAATCTTTGTATCCATGGTTTCTATTGAGCCACAAATAACACTTAATTCTTATCTTCTTCTATGGCATATAGCTCCACCATTTCAAGATTCTCCTTAGTTATGCTGGCTACCCGAGATTTCATAGAATGACATGTGTAATCTGCCTTCTTCTTTCTACATTTAAGACAATAAATGGCTAAGGATTTTTTAGTTTATTCTTGTTTCCTTCGTGTATATAATGTATCAAGCTAAGTAGCTAGGTGGATGATAATTTCCTATTTCATATCCTAGAGTAGGTTACTAACTTCACCTTTAGACAGTCCTACTATAGATGTTGCAGGAAGGGTTCTACCCCTACTTTTGTTCATGGTTGATCTAGAGTAGTTTGTACATAGAACTGTTAGTTCATCAAAGGGCAGTGTAAAAACATCACCACCAGACATTAGATCTAGTACCTCTAGACAATCATCTCTAATCCCTTTTATAAATATCAACTTCATTGATTATTTATCCATTGTAGTGTGTTTATATTTTTTCAAGCTAAACAAAAATCTCTCCATATATTCTTCCAATGACTCATCATCAACTTGTGTCATTCTGAATATGTCATCTCTCTTGTAGTTCATGCTCCTACAATAGTCTTAGTATTTCATCAAAAGATTTTCCTTCATTTCTTTCTAAGTATAAATGACATCCTTTCTGATTCCCATGAACCATTTAAGTGTTGCATCTTTAAGTGTTACTAAAAACAATTTGAGTTTTTGAGCGTATTGATTATAATCATAGCTGTGGCATAAGATGTCGAGCTTAAAAAGAAATGTATCTGGATCTTTAGATGCTTTTTCTCTAAAATTAGGGAGGGTAGAGTGAGGGATATTGATTATGGGTTCATTTATATTAGGAGTAAGAATAGAAATTTAAAAGTAACAGACTTATTGGTAGTGTTTTTTTCCTAGTGATACCCCATAAATACTCTTTGCATTGGTAGACCAAAAGTTGTTGCTACCCACCACTCAAAATTACTATCAATTCCTTGATTTATTAGGGTGTAGAAGATGGAGACTTTATTTATTTTTTTGGGAATGTATGGATTCTTATATAATGGGGATGGTGTAGAGGTTTCAGAAGATTCAGCTAGTGTTTTGGCAAAGAGTCTCTGTCTCTCTAAATTGGAAGATTCTATTGGCTTGATGTTTCTTCTAAAAGCAAGAATATCCTTGAATACCTCCTTATCAAGAAATTTGGGTGATGAAGGGAAGCAACCTTCAAATTCCTGAGTATGAGGTGATAAGGTGAGAATTATTAAAGGTGGTACATGTGGGTCTCTTCTAGGGGTATGAACCTCTTCAAGGTCTCCAGCTTATGCTACCAGTCAAACCAAAAATTCTTCTTTTTCTACCTTTTCTATTGACAACTACAAGTGATCTTTAGGAGTTCCTTTGTGTTTATTAGTTGTTTTAGGATGAATATCTGATCTTGTAGAAATGATTGATGATTCAGGTAGAAATCTTTTGATATAGTCCCCTTTACTTTGCATACATCAACCATTTTTTTAAAAACTTTTTGTCTACCTTGCCTGCACAGGGTTAGTAATATGGGAGTTTTTAAAAATTTTCTCTATCCTACTTGTAAAAATGGAAATTTAAACTATGAAAGTAAGAAACATTTAATCTAAATAACAACAAACTTTGGAAACAAGAACAATAAACATCCATAAATAATTGCTATCAATATTGAAGATTATAAGTGTGTGACACCCTTCCCCAATAATGGTGTTCACAACCAGATATAATTATCTTAACCAAAATGAATAAGGAGAGTTACCATAGACCTATCCCTTTTACTTCATTTAAATATCAACATGAGGATGTAGACTTGATAGGATGATGTCACTATATGTGCACACTAAATTTTCTAATTTGATCTTCTGCTAATTATAATCTAATATGTTGAAGTCATGCAATAAATGTAATGCTAGAATTTAAACATGCACATAATACTATAAAATAAATGTTTACACATTGAAATCTTCCTTAAACAAATCTAAGCAAAAATATAAATTACACAATTCAGAAATAAAACACACAATGCATAAAGAAATCAAATAACATGCTTAGCTACTTAAATGGGTTGGATTGTTGTTGTAAGGCTTCCAAAGGGGTCCCTTCCTCCTTCTGAATCCATCTTCAATCCTTCCTCTCACAACACTTAATTTAACTTATAAATACCTTTCCATATTAATCAAACATGTAGTAATGAATTATTGCAAGAAATTACAATAATAATCACTTGACAAAATGTACTTCTAATAATCTCTAATCGATATCTATTGTCTATCAACTCTGCTATTTACATATTTATATACCATAGATGAGATTTTTTTATACAAAATAATATATATTATAATCTAAGAAACATTCAATTTAGGATAACCAAAATTGGTTCCTTTTACTAAAGTCATCTTTCATGTGAATTCTACAACATTGCTGGAGGATAAGCAAAGTTGTTTCAGTATTCAACCATTTCCTTATTGGGCTCCATGGAGGTTATAGTTGTTTCTATGAGTCAATTGAAAGAGGAATCAAAATCTGTTCATCTGTAGCTTTGGTCATGAAGTGGCTACAAGATAGTCTGTGTAATGAGATTCCTTTGCTATAGGATGTTTCATGCTATATACCTATTTCTCCAAAACATCCTTAAAACACATTATAGAAAAAGTGTCCTCAAGCAAAATATATCTATCATATATTTAATTCCAATACATAATTCTAACTATTGAAAGAGTATGGAAACAGAATGTTATTTACAATATTACGACAATATGGAAGGAAACTTTACGAAAAAGTACTCAAAAACACGGTAAACAAATGTGATAGATGAGGACAAGAACGGGGCATTTTTGGGGCTCCTCACTTAATATTCACATACTAAAAGTAAATTAATAATCTCATTTTAATACCACAACATTAAAATGACTAGTATTCAATCCCAAATACCTTATATTTAAATGTTTCATCAAAACAGTCAAATACACCCTTAACTCATCCATGATAATAAAATACACCCATATATATTTGTTTTACTATGTTATGTTTTTAAGTATTAACTGAGTATATATATATATGTTTTAAAGTATTAACTGAGTATATATATATATATATATATATATGTTATGTTTTTAAGTATTAACTGAGTATATATATTGTATACACATAGATTTTAACTAAATCAACAATCTACATGTATCCCATATATTTATATATCACCATATACTCAGTTGTGTGTAAACAACATAAGTCAACAGTCAGTCAAAAGGATTAGAATACATTATACTCTAAATAGACAAAATAATGCCCATAAACTAGAGTATTGCATATACCAAAATATTCCACAAATCAGTATCATTGATTATTAAAAACATAAATCAACTCCTACAGAAACACTTTACCTAAATATTCCTTGTCATTATACTTAGTATTCATGTCTTTCTTAACAAAGTTATACAGTCCTATATTCAACTGATCATAATAACAACAATATATAATATCGTATATGAAATAATCTAATATGCTAGAAATATAACATTAATTTTTAAGGGTAATTCATATTCAATATTCATCTAATATTTTTAAATACATTTCTAATTTTTAATAAACACTATCAATAAAATTAACTGTGTTCTATTTCATAAAACTGAATACCCTTGGGTTTGTACATTAAAATGTATATAGTCACATATACAAGTTCAACTGATTGTAGCATCTTAAAAGTCATGAATTTTCAATCTTATTTAACTTAGCTAACTGTATATATAACAGTTTTCAAAAATATTAATAAATGTATACGTCTTAGTATATGTCTTAAGAATAAACTCAATGGGTAACCAAATTAGCATGAAAACTCATTTTTGGTTCAACCTTATATTTATATATTCATTGTTATATAAGTTTGGAAATCACTATAACCTAAACAAGATTTATCGTTATAAACACATATCAATGTAATCATATAAATATTAGTATTAAATCGAATACACAACCATATAATCGACTCAGCCATTTGGTTTAATGAGTTTAATATATAGAAGATATATACATAAAATCCAATATACAATAAAACTATCCTCAAAATTGATTCAAATATCTTAATATAACAAATGACACAATATTTATGGTATACACACACATACACACACACACACACACACACACACACATACATATACATATACATATAGACACACACACACTGATATGTATATATCATAGGTCAATGAAGTCCTATATGATGTATATACATATCCCTATATATGTATGTTTATCTTTTAGATAAAAACATATAAATGAACTAAAACCAAGCTTCATTTTATTATGCCCAAACATCATTTTACATAGCTGAAACCTATCCAAACTTGTATAATTATAACCCAATATAATATACATTAAATATACTATTTGGTAAAAAAAGAAAAGGCTTCAAAACTATCTTTACTAAAAATGAGTTAAAACCCTCAATTATACCATCATTCCCTATTCAAATTTCATATCTAAGTCCATGTATTAATGGTTATAATATCTAGTCTGGTTTGACATAAAAATAATGAGTCAAAGACTTTACCGAGACTAAGTAAATTTACCCATATAAACAAATATTTATACCTTGTAGAATTTTCCTAGGGTTATCAAAATTTGAGTCAAGTATATACATATAGAATTTTTCTTTGAGGTATTACATATAGTAAGGCAAAGAACACAAAATCCCAAGTCATTCAAACCTAGGGTTTAATGGGTTATATTATGTGGATGGCCAATCCATCCACAGGGCCAAACATTTAGCCCATTTGATAATTTCATAAAAATGAATAACTAAAACCCTTATGAAATAATTTACTAGAATTCATCCATGTAATCATCCAAGAATTCAAATACAACACCAAACTAAAAGAGAAATCTATATGCCAATATTTTAAATTTGTTTTCCTCTATAGCTTGAATCACTCTTTTATTTTCTACCTATCATTTTGTGTCTTTCCCCATCTATGCTTCCTTTCTTCTCCTTTTAATCTTTTCCATCTTACCAAAAACCCCAATCTTTCTAGCCCAAATAATGACCAAGTAGATGCATGTAAAGAACAATTAATAGAACTAAGAGTCTGCCATAATTTCTTCATGAAAAAATCCCCACATAGAAATAAATGGTTTTATTAATTTATTTTTAACTCAAGTCAAATATCAGTTTAAAACCCTAATCTCAAATTTTCTAATAATTAATATAATAATCATTTAGAACATTATGCATGTATATTGACTTCCCTAATTAATAATGCATTGACCTTTTTTTATAAAATTCCTTCAACATTATATTTTTAGTGATAATACCGACTATCATAAATCCATTAAAAATACCTTAGACTAAAGAATAAGTCCATCAAACATTATATCCATTATCAAAAAAATTGACCTTCACTAATTTGTAATAAACACATTGCTTAACACAATGACTTCACCTAGTCATTTAAACAATATAACCATTGTTTAGAAATATGAATATTATAACCTTAGTCAACGCAAAATCAAACATAATGATATTTCCCATTATCATTCAACAATGAAACTATTGGTATTGAATTCACATTAGGTTATGCTATTGTTATAAACAACAATAATAACCTTCTAAACATTAATAATCACTTAACAAACATATCAAGCAAAGTAATAGAATCCATCTACTAATATAACAAAGAATACAAAACAAAACATTATTATCTACACTCAACTATATCCAAGACAACGGTGAGTCATAATAAGACATACACAAATTCCAATCACACAATTAGATCAACATCACAAGAATCAAACAAAAAATGAGATCACAACAGAAGTATACTAGCAATCAAAGACATCCTAAAACTTATATAAATCAAGTAATGAATATAAAGTGTGTTAAAATATTATAGTGTGTGCGTGGGTTTCTAGTCTTTCCCTCTATCATCCCATAATGCCTCCATATATGCCACCCTCTTTGATGATTCCCTCCCTCCATCACACTTTGAGGTATGGATCTGTCTTGTATCCACCTCAAAACAATGAAGGTAGTTAGCATAAAACATATAAAATCATAATTGGGGGTAATAAACAATAAAATTAAACATGCATAGAAGATATATACTCAAATCAATGTATGAAAAATCTTAATGTATGGAAGAGAAGTGCAAACACATATCTATATAATCTTACAAAGAAGGAACAACGTTATAAATACTTACCTTTGAATATGAACATGTTGAGCCTCAATCTCTCCCTTAGCTAAAGTGATTCATAATAGGTTGTTGTGGTATGTAAAGATGAAAAATATAAATTATCTCTAGGCTATACAACCTATCAATGTATTGAAAAGACCTCTCCATAAGATAAGATCTGTATTTCCAAAGAAAGTATGAAACCTTAAGCTTACTCTTCAAGTAGAATGGTGGATAAGCAGATGCACAATATATTTTACTTATTCTTCTCTTCATGATAAATGATGAAAATAAATGTGTTTATATAGGTTGATCTAACCCTAAACCCTTCAAAAAAATTTGGCTAACAAGGTTGACCCTGTTGACTTAGCATTAAAATTGATAAAAAAATAACTAGATAATGAACTATGTCAGCCATGGTTGACTTAGTTCTTAGTAAGCTTTTGTAAATAAAAATATAGGGTCGATGTGGCTGACATAGTCATGTAAACTAACAAAAAAGGGTTTAGGTTTGAGACAGGGATAATGAAGGTGGTAAATGACTAGAGGAAGGTGCAAAATAAGAGTCAAAGCTTAGGGGAATGGTTTTTAAGAGAGAAGTTTGTATATAGTAAGTGGAAAAAAGGGATGACAATCCTAAAAAACACCAATGGTCTACCCACCCCTTTCTCAATGCACACCTTAAGGCATGCACTCAGACAGATTGAGACTCGATGGGTTCTTATAAGATATAAAGTGTAATTGGTAAAGTTTGAAAATAATATGTGTATACATATGCCCCACTCGAAGCTGATCACATGTCACATGAGTGTAACATGGGATAGTGTTTTGAGAAATAACATAGAAACACATGAAACTGAGATAAATAAAAAAGACATACAAAAAGTAATGCCAAAATGAAATGAGAGTAACTAAAAATACCATATACATACCTTAACTTATCTTTTTTCTAAATTATTGTATGCAAATATTATAGTAATGATCGTGGAGGATGTAGTACCTGCATTTGAAAAACCTTAGGGATACAAAGCTAATAATAGAAGAAATGCATGCCTACATAGGATGGTTAAAGTAACAATGAATTACTTAAGAAAATTGACAAATTAGGATTGTTAAGGCAAGGTTAAAACCAAAATATTGATGGAAAATTAATGTAGAACATACTAAATCATGTTGGAAAGCATTTAAAACACAAATGACAAAAATGAATGTAGAACATACTAAATCATATTGAGAAGCTTGTTAAACATGAATAGAAAAAAGGAATATAGAACATACTAAATCATGTTGGGAAGTATGTAAAACATGAATGACAAATGAAATATCCATGCAAGAAAACTTTAACAAAGATATGTAAGTAAGAGACAAGTAACCCCATGTAAGATAAGAATGTCAAATCAAATGTAAAGAAAAAACATGAATGCCTGAAAATGAAATGTAAGTCAAGATGGAAGATAAACATGAAGAAATCATACATAAAGAGAAACATGTAAGAGTGAAAAATGTCATATGTAAGATAAGTGAAGTCTACAAAAATTAAACAAGAATATGATGAATAAATGAAAATCAATAGATTTAAAAGATGAAAACTCAAACTCAGTGCTTGTTTTGAGATGCAATGTAAGAAGACAAAACCACCTAATAAAATGACCAGTATGATAATGAGATGGTGTGGTAAAAAATTGGTGTAAGGGTTTTTGTGAGGAAGGCCTAGACCTATCCAAGGTCTTACAATACAACTCACAAAATATACACCAAGAAACGTAAGTAGGTAGAGGTGATTAAGGATGTGATCAACTAAAATCAATATTTAACAATGGGAATATAAGGAAAATGTGATGTAAATAAGGAATGTGAGGCACTACATGGTTGATGTGAACATCCTTAAAAATAATGAGACACACTAGGCAAGTGAGAAAGGCTAAGAACTATCAATACCAATGACTTAGAAAATTTTGAATAATGAACACAAAGCTTGGGCTAATAAGTGAAGTACATAGATCAACCCATGAAGGCTAGATTCATGAAAATTAAAATAGATTAACCTCCCCATAATGTGTTCACCATTCCTCAAGACCCCTTATAGAGCTGTTAGTCTACTATAAAGATTGGGTACTTGCATGATAAATTAGGTGACACTAGATAGTATATAATATAATGAGACCTCCTACCCCAGTCTACTGACCTACCACACCTAAATAGGCCTTGGATCTATCATGAGGCCAACTGTGGAGTTTGAGCTTTGACTAAGATAAGAAATGTGTCAAATATAGATAATGTCTTTTGGTGTGATTGGACTTTTAAAGATTATTTTTGCCTTTTAATCAGTGTGTTTTGTATGTATTTTATGATTTGGATTTTAACTTCTTTTGAAATTTTCTATTACTCATCCTCCATATGGATTCAGAGAACCACACATGAGTGAAATAGGTGACAAACACATGAGAGATTACACTTGGTCACTAGAGAAAAGAGCCTAAAGACCAAGGTGTCTAAATACTCCTAGACTTGCCCATAAGTAAGTGTGAAATCTCAAAATTGACTAATGTGAGCCTCAAATGAAAAGAGATAAGGGAAATATTGGTATCATAAGAGATCTATTTATGTAATAAGTGATACAATGATGAATATGCTCATAGTTGATCACAAGGAGATAAAATAATGTTATAAAAGGGATGTGGCTATGTTATGATAGTCATGCCATTAAGAGAAGCCACACTAACCAATAATATATCTAGCACAAGCAATAATGAATGTAGTCGTCATCCTAAAAAATGATTTAAAGATGTTTTGATTTGCTAATTTATGAGGAAAGTGTGGTCCTATCCATGGTCTTATATTGTAACTCACAAGGTGAACACTAATGAGGTGAATTCTATATAATGGGGAAAAAATAATCATAAGGATAGTAAGGCAGAATGACATAAAAAGACAAAAATGAAATATATATATAAGAACAAATTGAAAAAAAATGTCAAATGTAATGTGTAATAAAATCAAAGAACCCAAAGGTGACAATGATGCTAGTAAAATGAAACTAAAAGGAGTAAAGTGCACAAAATCAAAGAAACATGAGAAAAAAAATAACAAGAAAGATCTATGCTAATGTCTATATCAAATATGAGAATGTGAAATACAAGTATTGAAAGATCTATTGAAGTTAAATTTATTTTTTATTATGCATTGTAGAATAAGAGTGGGCATCATAAGATGCACCAATGAGTAAGTGGATGTAGGGATGGGCATCACAAGATGCCCCAAGGTATGAAGGGATATGTGGATGGGCATCACAAGATGTCCCAACATGTGATGTGGAGTGAGATAACGTTAAACCATTAAAATGATTTGCATTGGGTTTGTAGGTGCATGTGGAGATATGTAAATGTGTTTGTTTGTTAGATTTTTAAAGAGGTTAAATTTGACATAGGATGTGTAGAAGATATATGAAGAAGTAAAGGAGGTAAATGAGGACCATTTATAATATACTTTAGAGTAGGAATTTGAAATAGGTATGACTTTTGTTCATTTTACCTAAGTAGTTAAGGTTCAATGGATGCAACAATATGCTTAAATTTGTTCATGGTAGTTGATGTTGATGTGATTGTGATTCTTTAGATTGAATTTCTAAGGCTTGAAGATAGTCTTGATAGCATTATTTTGTTAGAGTATCAAGATTGAAATGTGGACCAAGCAAGGAATCAAGAATAAATTAGTGATGATCAAGACTCACGATAATTACCTATAGCAGCATGCCACCAATAAAATTTATCAGGATTGTACCATTTTGGCAGAGGTTTGGAGGGATCAAAGATCATGGGTTTAGAGGGTGGTAATTTATTCTTAAGATTTTTTAGACTCAAAGGAGGGTGGGTTGGGTTAAAATTGGTTGAATTGGATGCTCCATTTTGAGGTTGGTGAGGCTTGGATGATTCAATCTTATGAAAAATGACTGGAAAGGTTCTTTAGTAGTTGTTTGAGGTACTTTAAATTGGGTCATAAGAAAGTCTTGCCTTTTTGCTTGGTCTAAGGCTTCTTATAAAGTTTTAGGAGAAAATATTTGAACTTTGTATTGAATGGGAGATTTAAAAGCAGTAACAAATAGTTTTAAAAGAGTATCATCATTCATATTATGGTCTACTTTATGAGCTAGAGACTTCCATCATTTGATGAAAGTGTGAGCAGATTCATTAGGAAGTTGCTTGGCATTAATGAAATGGCTAAGGTAATTTTTCATAAGGTCATCATGTTGGAATTCCTTGACTATAACATTGAATAAATACTCTAGTTTTGAGATGGAATGTCTATGAAGTTGGTTATGCCATTCAAGTGCATCAAAAACAAAGGTTTTGGCTAAGAACTTGGTGGTAGCAAAGGTATTAGTTTGGACCCATTCCTTATAGAGATTACCAAAATACTTAAGAAATATAGTAGGGTCCTTAGCCCCATCATATGTGATAGTTGGAGAAAATTTTCCAATATATATGGATGTAATGGATGGAGCTAAGGGTTCATTTTCAAGATGTTGAAGAGTTTTATTATGTAAAGTAGGTTGAGGGATGATATTTCCATTGGCATATCTAAGAGGAGGAGGAACAAATTTTTTATTTGACTGATACATGATGACTCGAGGTGGTTGAATAGTCATGTGTAATAAATGTTTTTTCAATTAAATTATTTGGGAATGATTAATTGTTTGTATGATGTTCATTTGTTGAATTATTTGAGAAAAAATTTGAGTTGTGTCCATTTGTGCATTAATATTTGAAGGTGGGGTATTAGTGTTTTTAGGAGGGGGATTATTATTTTTAGTGGGAGAAAAGGTATTGGGTGGAATATTTACAACATTGGTATTGAGAGGAGGACTACAATGAAGGACCTCAACTATATTAAATTATGTAATGACTAGTTTTAGATTAGAAAAATATGCAGGAAGAAAGTGAATAGTTTCATCTAAAGTAATAAAATAAGTGAGGTTTTCATTTAAATACTTAATTATGCAATGTTATTAACTAAGCATAGGTTAAAAATATACCATCACTATGAAATAAGACTAGATAACCACACACAAAATAGTATCAACCTAGGTGTAAAAAGTCGACAAGATCAACTATGTACTGTTTAGATAGGACACAAAATGAAGGTAAAATTGGTAAAACATAGAACAAGGTCAAATATATTGACTTAGTATTACAAAAAAGGTGTGAAAATAAGCCTCATAAAGATACAAGGTTGACTAGGTCAACTTAGGACTATAACCTGACGATCAAAAAAGAGTACAAAGTTAACTAGGTCGACATAGTACTATAAACTGATTATCAATAAAGAGTACATGGTCAACTAGATTAACTTAGTACTATAAACTAATTATAAAAAAATAATATAGGGTCAACCAAGTTGACTTAATACTACAAACAAATTTGTAAAAAATAGTATAGGGTCCACCAAGTTGACTTAGTACTATAACTAATTGACAAAAAAGAGTACAAGGTCAACCGGATTGACTTAGTATTGCAGATAGGGAAAAACACAATCTGATAAGGATGTAAGGTCGACCAAGTCAACTTAGTATTGTAAATTGATTGGTAAAAGGGATACAAAGTTGACCAGGTTGACTTATTACTATAACTTGATTGATATAAGAGAGTACAGGGTCAACCAGGTCAACTTAATACTGCAAAGAGGGAAAAATATAGTTTGATAAGGATACAGGGTCGACTAGGTCAAATTATTACTAAAAGCAAATAAAAAAATATTTTGTAAGAGATTGTGTCAAATACAATGACAATATGCTAAAAAGAGGGAAATTGTTTTATACAATTTAATTGAATCAAGAGATAGAAGCAAACACACAAATAATTGGATCAATGAGAATGATCCAATTAGAACACACAACCCAAAACCTTACACCAATGTTGGCCAATGCAAGTTTTTGTAATACAATACACAATGATCAGAGATCAAGAAATCAACTGAAAAGTAAATGCTAAGTGGCCATCTTAGGTGTTATATTATTATAAAGTGTGATAGGGAACTTAGCTAAAGATAGGGAAGTTAGCTAAAGATAGGGAAGTAGAAAACAATATATAAATAGTTTTAAGATGTTAGATGAAAGGGATTTGTATTGAAAATAGTACTAGCTTATTATTGGGATCTACCCCATCACTTCACAATCTCATAATGATAAGGGTGTCAGCGCTTAGCCAATATATATCATTAACCATGTATTTATACTTGGTCAGAAAACCAAATCAACTTCCCACTTGGTGATGAAATCCAAGTAGGTAGGTCTTGTGAAGATAAATGTTAAATGTATTTTGATTATTGCATGATTTGGTAGTGTGTGCAAAAATACCAAAATAATGTAATTAAATAGTAATTAAAAAAAATCCTTTAATTATACTATGTGAGCTAATCTACGTATGCAAACAACTAAAAATGAAAGTGTGAATTAATTACTAGTATATAGTTATTAATTTCCAAAAAGAATGGTATAGAGTCAATTAAGATGACATTGTATGCAAAAATTATAGAACAGAGTCGATCGGGTCACTACTATTCTATATAAGCAAGAGTTTTTAGGAAATAAGTTGACCAGGTTGACTTAGTCTTTTAGATAGAAGATAGGATATATAGTTAAGTCAACCAAGTCAACTTAATTTGTTGTAAGATTGGAGTTTTGAAGAGTGAAAACTTACAAAAATTAGAATTATAATGAAGTACTAAATAAAAGAGAGAGAGAAAGAGAGGAAACTTGGTGGGTTGGAAGATGATTAAAATTGAAAATTTTCTATTATAGTTCCTTGAATATTGCTTACAAGTTCTATAAACTACATCAACTGATTCGACTTAGTTCTATGAAACTCTATTTGCTGAAGCCTGATAAGATGACTAAGTCAACCTACATGACTTTGTTGTTTTGGATGCTGATTAGAAGACTAAGTTGACCTGTTCGACTTAGTTTTTTATCTATATTTTGACTGAAAGACTAAGTCACCCTATTAGACGTAGTTTGTTATCTGGGACTAAATAATACTATTATGTTGACTTGTCTGAACTAGTAACCTATATCTGATGAAGACCTTTATAAAAAGAATAAATTTATTTTGATAAAACTATGTGTTAACCTTGCACATAAAAGTTAGAACTATACTAGCTTGATCAACATAATATCATAAATATATAAAAATAATAGAATGATAGAAATGCAAATGTAAGAAAAACTTGCAAATATTAGATTCACGTCAGGTTCAACAGAATGTATGCAATGGGAAATATAATAAATTATACAAATCAATTCTACCTTAGAGAAGATAGATCCTACTTATACTTTTGATTGGGGATATATTAGATAATTGGGGTCATGAACAAGATGGATCTGATAGACCTAATTAAGGGATCTCTTACCACAATAATATCACTAGGGAGGGTTCTAAAGCCTCCAGTCAAGTAAAACTATACAATAACCCTAACTAGGTACTACGTTTTCATATTCACTAAACTAATAACAAGTAAAGTAAAATCTAATATTGTGCTCACCAAATCTTACGGTAAAAAGTGGGGGTAATAAACAATAAAATTAAACATGCATAGAAGATATATACTCATATCAATGTATATATAATCCTAATGCATAGAAGAGAAGTGCAAATGCATAACTATCTACTATTACAAAGGAGCAACAAAGTTAGGAATACCTTTGAAGATGAACTTATCGAGATTTAATCTCTCTCTTGGTCAAGGTGTTTCATAAAAAGTTATTTTGGTATGTAAGGATGACAAGGATAAATCAATTATAGCCTACACAACTTATCAGTGCATCCAAAACACTTTTCCACAAGATAGGATCTGTATCTCCAAAGAAAGTATGAAACCTTAAGCTCACTCCTCAGGTAGAATGGTGGATAATAAGATGCACAATATATCTTACTTCTCTTCATGATAAATGATGGAAATGAATGTGTTTATATAGATAGATCTAACCCTAAACCCTTCCTAAAGTTTTAGCCAACAAGGTTGACCTGGTTGACCTAGTATTAAAATTGACAAAAAATTAACTGATAATGAATTATGTCAGCCATGGTTGACTTAGTTCTTAGTAATCTTTTGTAAATAACAATACAGAGTCAATGTGGTCGACTTAGTCATATAAACTACCAAAAAAGGGTTTAAGTTAGGGAAAGGGAAAATAAATGTGGTAAATGACTAGACAAAGGTGAAAAATAGGAGGCCAAGCTTAGGGGAATGGTTTTTAGGAGACAAATGTGTAGATAGTAAGTGGTAAAAAGGGAAAATAATCCTACGAAGCACCAATGGTTTTCCCACTCTTTTTTTGATCAACCCCTTAAGGCAAGCACTCAGAGAGATTGAGACTCAATGGGTTCTTGCAAGATAAAAAATATTAGTAAGTGGTAAAGTTTGAAAATATTATATGCATACACTATGTATAAATAAAATATTTTAAATTTTATCATTTATTGATACTTTATCTCTTGTAAGAACTTGTCGAGTCTCAATCTCTCTGAGTGCACATCTTATAAGGTGCACCATGAAATGGGTTGGTAGACCTTTGGTAATTTACATGATTATTAGTCCTTGTACCATTACCAAAAACCACTACAAGGTATCATTATCCAATTCCCTAAGCACTAAAAACTCATTTATACACTCCCCTAAGCAATTCACTATCCAAAATATCCCATACCTAAGTAAACACCCATTTTATTCATTTTTCCTAGTATGTCAATTTGATCAACCTTGTTGGTATCTAATACATGTTACAAAACTCTATCAACCCTAGTCAACCAAGTTTAATGCCTAAAACCTCTATTTCTCGCCAAACAACATTGACCTAACCGACCTTGTTGGGTACATTTTCAAGAGGGTTTAGGGTCAATCCTTGCCTGTAATACCCCATTAAATACATTTCTAAAGGGAGGATCATTTAATTATGCATCATTACAACTCACAAATCTTCTTATACTTCCATTTGAAGGTTTCATTACTTAGGGTTTTTCCTTAAAGTAGTAGCATTCATGATATGGAGGTATTGGATGCATAGGAAAAGCCCTGTAGCCTAGAGATAATATATCCTTGTGATCCTTACAAACCATAACAACCTCTTGAAAAACACCATTGTCCAAGGGAGAGATTGAGACATGATGGGTTCAATCTAATAAAATAAGTATTCCTAGATCTTCATTTTGATAGGAAAATATTACATAATTAATGGATTGAATTATATCTCTTCTTGCTTAGATTACTTATATATTTTATTGCATGGAATCATCTTTGATTGTTTATTATCTTCCTCCTTTATGTGACAAAATCTGGTAAGAACTATATTAACTTGATTTTTTTCATTATATTATAAGACCTATATAGGGTTATTGTATGATGACATTTGACTAGATGTCTTAGAAACCTTTCTTTTGCTGTTGTGTAGTAAGAGATACCGTAGTTAGGTTTAGGGGATCCATAATTGGTCATGATCATAATATAAAAAAGTATTGATAAGTGAATTTTTAGTTGATTACCTTCTCTTAGCTTGGATATTACCGAGTATGATAAATTATATATTTAATTTATTTCATTTACATACATTCTGGTGAACCTAGTATGAATTTAACCCTTGTAATTTTTTAATTTCATTTATAGTCAACTAGATTGAGCATGTCGATCTAGTTTCATACTCTATGTGTAAGTTTTTAAAGTTTGTTAACCTATCGACTTAGTTCTACTTTCTATGTGCAGGTTTTCCAACTTCATTGAGCCTGTCGATCTAGTTATACTTTTTATATACAAGGTTTTTAACTTTATAAAGCTTGTCAACCTAGTTCAATTGTGTGCAAGTTTTTAAACTTCATCAAGCATGTTGACCCAATTCTGTCTTTTTCATGTAGTGTTTTTAGTCTCAACTAATTAGGTCAAACTGATTGATTTAATTTTTTTCTACCTTTTATGACTAACTGAATCACCCTACCTAATTTTATTCATTTCTACATTTAATTTTTAGCTAACTACATCAATCTAATCAATATAGTTTTATTTTTCTATTTTTTATTAGTGTTATTTAAACTACATTGATTGAATCAACTCTATTCAATAATACTTTTTTTTGCCTTTGCAAGGCCAAACATTTGCCTAGATGACCCAGTTAAAATAACAATAAGCATCTTCAAGAAAAGATACTATATCGACTTAGTTGATTTTGTCTTATCTAATAGGTTCACTCTAAATAAATTATTAATTTTAATTTGTCAAATTTTAAAATTATTTTATTTTCCTACCTTTTTAGTTAAAATTTAAATTTAATATTGTTTTTACTAATTTTTTAGTTCTGCAAAATTATACCTACATAGTCAACTAGATCGATTGGCTCGATGTAGTTCTGTGCTTGTTTTATGCCTTGAAAAACTAAGTTAACATGTTCAACTTTGTTTTTTTAGACCTATTTTAAAAAAAAACTAAGTCGACCAACTTGACTTCATTCTTCCTATTTATTTAACTTTATCGACTTGCTTGATCTTATTCTATGTGTTTTAATTTTTAGCTTAAATAAAGGAAATTAACCTATATCTTATAGTAATTAAAATCACTTTATTATCGATTAGTTATTTTTTTTTTAAATTTTAAAAAATTACAACATAGATTTTGACATATTAATTTTTACTTTGTTTGGCTTTCTCTAGAAACTATGTGATGATAGTTTTAAAACTACTTAGCTACTATCATGAAGGGTTGCATGATATTCTATTTACAGTCTTTGTCTATCATTTACAAATATCATGGCATGAGGAGATTTACCTAATAATCATAGCCACAATACAAAGCTAAATATGGTATTTAATTTTTACGTACTTCACGGTATTTTAGAAATACCTAAGATTTCTTTTTTTATTGAATCTTAGGAATATAACTATCTATTTGATTGTGTGGTGCATCGATTAACATTTAGCACTGAGAATTTAATTCTAGATTACACTTGAAATTGGGTTTAGTGATTTATGATAATGATATTTCCTCTATAGTTATCACTTTAAAACATAGGGTTGACACTATCTAATAGACAAACATCTTTAGAAGCTTACACTATCAATCATAACCTTTAGTAGAAATTCCTAATATTATTTTAAAATAATTAATTATCATGTAAATTAAATCTTATTTCTTGATATTTACCATTTTATGTTATATAATATATTATATTAGCCAACATTGATACAATTTTTATATTATGTGTTTCAACTAGATTGACCAATTCAATGCAGTTACCTATGTACATAAATTTATTTTCTACATTTAAAAATAAACACTCCATTCATCTTGCCTCTTTGAATGATAAAATCATTTAATCATGTACTATTTATCTTCACACTCTAGATTACGATGTTGGATATTCCTTAGATGATATATTTTTAGCTAGGTTTACTCAAGTTAAAAATGTAGAGATACTTAGATACCATTCATCTTTAGAACATTCTTTTAGTTGTATTCATGTATTTATTTCTCCTTTTATAGTTATTGATATTAATTATTCTTATGATATTCATAGGTCTGAGATGGAGTGCACACATGTTACTCCTCTAATTACTACTGAGCCTCTTCAGAGTATGCTTCTTAACCATGCTATGATAAGACCTCATATGTTTGATAGATACCACAACCCTTCCAACTTAATTCATATAGAGATGTTGGTTACACTATGTCGACCTATTGTGAGATCACATTATGATGCCACCTAGGCTAATCATCATCTTATTCTGGGTTCTTCTCCTATTGATGATGACATACTTCCTTTTCCTAATCTTGACCCTCTACTAACATGATAGGTAGATGAGCCATATTATGAGATATATATTATTATTGGTTATTGGGCCAAGGATTGTCATGCACATCAACAACATCAAGCCTTAGGGTCTACTTATACTATAGATATCCAACCTTCACATTATAATTTATTTAATGGTACACGTAATCATTCTTCCATTCATTATTGATAGCTTTGATAGTACATTGATACATTTCATCCATAGAAATCATAGTCTACAAACAAGATCCTACCACCTCCTAATATATTTATAAAATACATCCTAACTATGAAGAGGTTTAATGTCTTTTCCATTAGTTTACTACACCATATAGATAGATGTTGAGTGATACAATAGTATTTTCATGATTATCCATGGCCTACATCTTCACTGACTCAACCACAATCTCTAAGACTTTTGTAGACAAAGGCTTAGCCTTTCTTGTAGCCCACATTTACTGATAGATATGAGGATGTTCATTAAAATTTAACATCAATTCATTTCATTAAGTACCCCTCATAGGAACTACCCATTAAACATAATTCTTCTTCTAGCAGACCCACTTTTTTAGTAGAGAGTGCACAAAATATCCTTTTCATGACTCTTTATGAAGATTGATGAGACTTTGATTAAATTTAGAATATAGTTACACAAGGACATATCATATTCTATGAATGATGTTTGACATAGAATTTATCAGTATTTATGAACACATCATAGTGTTTCATCACATTATTTATCACAGTTTCATATGATTTGAATTTTATTTATGAGCTTTACTTATCACTTGGAAATGTTTCATGCATTAATTTAATTATCATTTATTTATCTCCTATTTTCTTTAGGATGATTTATATTTTATACTTGTTATGTCATTTTTTTCAAATAAAAAAGTTATTATTGTGATATGCACACCCCTTTAATATCCTATTTTTACCATATGATCAATTAACAAGCATATTTCAAATTATATCACTATATACATAGATTTATTCAATCTCCATTTCCCCCTTATCTTCCCTTCATACTAAGCACACATATGGTTAATCTTGAGATCACATACTTGTTTATAGGCAAGCCTTATTATTTAGCAACATGATAAAATATGTAGGTACTTTTTATCATATAACCAAATCTTAAAAGCTTATTTGTGTTTGCCACTTTTATCACTCATGTTTGTTTATTCTAAATTCGTATGGAGGATAAATTAAAAACACCATAAAAAGTTAAAATCTAAATCATTTAAATAAAAGGCAATGATAAAAAGGCAAAGATAAACTTTTAAAAGTTAAAATCACACCAAAATATGTGATTTATATCTTATCACATCTTTTATCCTAGTCTAAGTTCAAACTCCATAATTGGCCTCATGATAGAGTTGAGGTTCATTGGGGTGTAGTAGCTAGTAGACTGGGATAGGAGATCTCAAAATTATCTATAGTGCTACCTACTTTATCATATAGGTACCCAATATTTACAGTAAATTGATAGCTATATAAAGGGTTATGAGGAATGGGAAATACATTATGGGAAGATAAGTCCATTTTACTTTTCCTATATATATAACCTTCATGAGATGATTTTATTACTACACTTATTCTCCCATAGAGTTTTATGTTTATTACGAACAATTATCTTTTAAATTTGACATACAATAAATTCTTGTAACTTACTTATTTACGTAGTATGCCTCATGCCTACTAAATTTTATTCCAAACACCTATGTCATGTTTTATTCATTCCCTATTTCATTACAACATTCCAAATATTCCTCCTTGATAAATATTATTCATTAATTGATCATACCTTTTTGGTTTTATTTTTGTGAGTTGCAATGTAAGACCTTGGATGGGACTGGGACTTCCTCACAAACACCTTCTTATCATCAGTTACTATTTCCCATTACTACTATTAACTTCATTGGTTTAACCTTTGTGATTTTCAATATAAGACCTTGGATAGGACCTAAATTTCCTCATAAACTATTCTTAAAACTTCATACAAAGATCAGTCACATAAATAACTATAATTATTAACATTGATATTATTTTTCTCATTTAATTATATTTTACATGTTTCTTGTATACAAGATAAATTGAAACTAATCTACAAATCAATCCTAGCTCAGAGAAGATAAATCACATTTACCCTTCTATTTATTGGTACATTTAGACAATCAGGGTCATGACCAAGATGGATCTGTTAGACCTAACCAAAGGGTATCTATCATAATAATATCACTAGAGAGGGTTCCAAAGCCTCTATTCAAGAAACACCATGTGATAACCCTATCTAGGTCATATGTTTTCTATATATCATAAAGTATATACAAAGTAAGGTAAAATCTAACCTACTGCTCACCAAAACTTGTGGCACAAAATGGAGGTAATAAACATAAAATTAAACATTCATAAAATAATTCTAATTAAGATAGTATATATATAACCATAATATATGGAGATACAAATGCATTAAAAAGCCATTACTTATGTTACTTATATGTACTAAAATAAAAAAGTAAGAGTTAGATATACTTACCTTGAAGATAAACTTGTCAAGACTCAATCTCTCCCTTGGCTAAAGGTCCTTTGAAATAAGTTGTTATGGTTTATAAGGATCACTAAGATAGGACAAAGTGTCCAAGACTTTTTCATAAGACAAGATTATCATCCAATTATAAACCCTAAACACTAAATTCTCAAGTATAATGGTGGAAGAATAGATTGTAAAGAAGTACAAATGAATGATTAAATTTGTCTCTCTCTAAGAAATGGCAAAAAATGATGTGTATATATAGATGGTTCTAACCCTAAACCCTTACAAAAGTTTAGCCAACATAGTCAACCTAATTAAAACTATATCATTAATTGATAAAATTAAATTAGGTCTTGATTTGGGTTGATTGAAGCTGACCTAGACCCATAACATGCTAATATATTTTAAATACAGGGTCGACCAAGGTCGACATTGTTTGATAAATGTCAAAAAGAGTTTTTGGATTAGGTAGGGGATATTTATGATAGTGAATTACTTGGAGGAGTGTGTAAGAGAGGTGTCAAAGCTTAAGTAAGTGTATAATAGTTGTTTGTGTTGATTATAAGTAGTATTATATGGGATAACAATACTGTGAAGCACCAATGGTCTACCCACCCCTTTGCCAATGCACCCTTTAAGACATGCACTCAGAGATATTGAGACTCAATGGGTTGGTACAAGAGAGAAACCATTAGCAATTGATAAAGTTTGAAAATATTATGTGTATACATATGGCCCACTCGAATCTCATCATGTGTCACTTAGGTGTAATAGAGGATGGTGCTTAGAGAAAATAACATAGCAACACACAATGCTAAATCTAAATAAATTATATTATTTTAAAGCATAAAATAACTAAAAGTAAATGGATAAAATGAAATAAATAAAAATAAAATTAATGTATGTGTACCTTGACTTACCTTTACTGCTAGATGGTTATCCACTATGCTTGTAGTTTTGATCATGAAGGGCATAGAGACTACTTTGGACAAACCCAAGATTACAAAACTAAAGAGAAAAAATAAACAAACACAAGAAAACTAAGATAACTAAAATGTCTAGGCATGATGTACTTAGAAATTTGGTAATCTAGTGTGATAAATGTTAAGTTAGGACCAAATGACCAAGTCAAAATTTAGAGTAAATCAGTTAACTGAAAATCCAAGGCTACTAAACGACCTAAAAATTCAAACAAAAATACCTTAAGTAAAAAAGGTAAAAAAACAAAATAAAAATAAGGATGCATGTAAAAATACTAATCTGACATCAATATAAAAGTAGTAACAGTCTTTACTTAAACAAAGATGGGCAAGAAATGGTAAAATAATATTGATGAATGAGTAATAATAATCATTACTCAATCATCAATAGAAAAAAATATATAAAAAGGAAAATAACATTGGTGAGTGAGAAGTAATAATCCTAACTCATTCAACAATGGAAAAAATACTAAAAAATATAAATGGATGTAGTTGTCTTAAAAAAAGACTGAAATATAGAAATGGACACAATTATCCAAAAAATAAAAGTAAAAATAATATAGAAATATACGTAGTTGTCCAAAAAAAGAAGTGATGATGATTTTTTTCAAATAAACCAATGAAATTCTATAAATGTAAAGAAGTGGTATAAATAAGATAATGTATAGTCAATCAAGTATACTATTTTGTTTTTAAGGAAAGATAAAATTGAAACAAAGTAGTGTTAACATGTTTTAAGATGTGAAAAAGAGGGAATATAGAAGTGGGAAAACATATTTAGAATCAAAATTGCCTATCAAGGGAGGAAATGAAATGGGTGGTGAGGCAAATTAAGGAAAAATCAAGGTAAAAAAAATCTTTATTGAATTCAAGACACTAAAATTAGGTTTTTAAAAATAAGAGGACTTTAGACATTAAGGACTTTGAAGATTTTTTTCTAACAACAGAAATCTTGGGTTATTAAATGAAGTAAAAATATCATCCCATGAAGGATATATGCATGAAAAGTAAAATGGACCTACCTTCCCACAACGTGTTCCCCATTACTCATGACCCCATACAAAGCCATCAGTACACTGTGAATATTGGGTACTTGTATGAAAAATTAGGTATCACTATATAAATTATCTTATCCCATTTTACTAGCCTACCACACCCCAATGAACCTTGTATCTAGTATAAGGCCAACTATAGAGTCTGAGATTTGATTGGAGATAAAATATGTGCTATAAATCACATATTTTGGTGTGATATTTAATTTTTGAATTGTACGTTGCTTTTTGATCATTTCCTTTTATTTTCAAATGATTTGGCTTTTAAATTTTGATAGATTTTTCTATTCCTCATCCATATAGATTCATAGAACTACACACGGGTGCTAAAAATGATTATCATTTGAAAAATTTGGACTTGGTAGCTAAGAAAGAGAACTTAGAGAGCATGGTGTCTAAGAGTCTTATTTTTTCATGTGAAATAAAAAGTTTTATCTTGAATTCAACCTTGTTTTATCCAAAGTGGAATGAAAGGAAAAGAAATCAAGAGGAATGAATATGAAACAATTTGAATTATTGCAAATCACAAAAAATCTGATAAAGTGAAAAGGGGATACAATGATAGGTAAGTATGATTCCTTATTATAAGAATTTATGTAAGTTTAGGAAAACATGCTAACATATTTTGTTTTTAAATTTTTATCTATAAAAGAAATAAAAATTGAAGCTGATAATATGGGATCATAAACTTGTAACCATTTCTTAACATTCTAGAAAAAGAATGCTCAATTTATTAAAGGTGTTTTTGAAATAATATGGTGATTTTATGAGGAGAGCCTAGTCCTATCCATGGTATCACACTAAAAATCATAAAATATAAATCCAAGTGGGTGAAATCAAGGTAACAATAGTATTTGTGAGGAGGGCCTGGTCCTATCCATGGTCTTACATTGTAACTCACAAAAGAGAAACCCAAGTGGATGAACAAAGTATGGAAAAAAGGTAAAATGGTATTTGTGAGGAGAGTGTGGTCCTATCCATTGTCTTACACTACAAATCAAAAAATATAAACCCAACTAGGCATAAAAAGCATTGGAAGATAACAAACTTGATATGAAAAATCAATAAATGAAAGCGAAAGGAATTTATGAGGAAAATCAGATCCTATCCATGGTATTACAATGTAACTCATGAGAGAAAGAAACTAAAGGACCAAGGGAAGGAACTAAGTTTTTTGTAAAAAGAGACTGCTATAGAGGGTGAAATCCATATATAAATATTTCAAGAAGTGTTAGTAGAATAGTATATAGAAGTATGATAAGAAGATAAATATCTAAACAAAGTATTTCTTTAAAAATTGTGCATTAGTGGGTTATTTAAAAACATGGCCTTTATTAGTTTGTAGGTGATAGGTGTTAGGAACAAGAATGTATTTCACTAAATAAGGTTCCCATCATTTTTGGATGTATTTTCCTTCTTTATGATGGGTATAGTCTAACTTAAAGACTAGATCACCAACATTGAAAGTGCAGACTTTAACATTTTTATTATGTTGTTTGGCGATACAAGCCTTGTATTGGTGGTTATGTTGAAGAGCAACTAGATGGTGATCATCAAGAAGAAAAAGGACATGAAGGTGAGATTCATGTAATTATTCATTGGAAATGATTTTGTGAAGATATATATGTAAGGATGGGAGTTCAAATTCTAATGGTAAGTCAGACTCAGAACCATAAACTAGTGAGAATGGTGTTGCCCCAGTGGCAACACGTACGCTAATACAATAGGTCCAAAGTGTAGGATATAAGAGGAGATTCTAATTATTATAGGTTTTTTGGATGGTATTTTATATAATTTTATTGAGAATTTTATTAGTGGCCTTAGCTTGGCCATTGCATTGTGGATTGTAAGGTGTGAAAATTTTGTGAAATATTTTAAATTTAACACAACTACTTCATGTCCTTCTTTTTGAAATTATTGCCATTATAAGAAATAATATCATGTAGAACACCAAAGTGAAAAATTATTTGGTTAATATTAAATTTATAAATAGTGGTTTATGTGACATTGACAAGAGGCATGGATTCTATCCATTTGGTAAAATATTTGGTAATAGTAATGATAAAAACATGATTATCTTGTGACTGAGGTAGTTTGTCAATGTGATCTAACCCTACGTGAAAAATGGCCAAGGAGACTCCAAAGTTTTGAACTCATCTAGAATGGATTAAATCATCATGAAGTTGACAAGGACTACAATTTTTAACAAAATTTATAATGTCTTTTTCTAAAGCAGTCCAAAAGTATCCCGTATGCAAACATTATCATGTTGTGACATGTCTACTACAGTAACCACCATAAATTTCTCCATGTTCTTATTCAAGAAGAGGAGGGACCTCTTATTGAATTAAAAAGTGGATCATGGTGCCTTATTAATTACTATAATAAAGGGTGTTGTATCATAAGACACAATTAAAATCTTGTTTACAAATTCTAGTCTCTTCATGAAAATTTGTGTTTAGAGGATAGGTTTGATGTTCAAGGAATTGGATGATGTTTTTGTACCATGGGCTTTGTCGAATAGTAATAAAATAAATGTGATATATAAGTGAATTTTTGAGGTGTTTTAAATGATTTTCTTAAGGTGTCCAAGTGTGTCCATGAATTGTCAAGTATGCATGGTTCTCAATGATAAAGTGTGTCTTAGTGATCATGCATAGAGCTTGTTATGTTTGCTTGGTTAGGTAAGGTGATGGATTTTGGTGATGTTTTGGCCATTTTTTAGGGGTAATATTAGGGGTTAAGATATCTTTTGGTAATTTTTCAAGTGAAATTAATTCATTGGAGTAGTCTTGTGAAAGTTTAGGTTCTCCTAGTCAACTTGGTAGATCTTCTTGAGTAAACAGATTGATGATGTCAACATTTACATGTGTGGAGGTATAAAAAAATGGTCACATAGGTTTATTTATATTTGTTCCTAGATTATGTGTTTTAAATTTTAGGTCTTGATATGAGGTATATCAAAATTTATTACAGTGCAAAGTTGGTCTCCCAAGCAGATTTCACTAGTTTCCATAGTAAAATTTGCATTAAAAAGTGACCATTGGAATTCAAATATTTGAATTTACAAAGGAAAATCAGTCATCATTATTTTGCCTATAAATTTTAATTTAGGATGAATTTTTATGTTATTATAAAATCAAATTGGTATATAACTTTAAGGGAAATCTAGGAAAAAATATTTTAGAGACTTGACTGGTCATACCCCTGTATTTATTGCAGTCCAAAGTTGACTGAGGGTTTGACCTTATTTTGAAAGTAACTTGAGAAGGATGTTTGAGTTTTTATTGATGGTATTTAGATGTTTAATGGTGAATTATCTATTAGATAGTGTTTTTTATTCCTTGAGGATCATTTGTATGGATTTTATAGGTTTGACCAATGCGTCTTTAGTATTAATAATTGCTTACAAGTTGTATTATGGTTTGTTCATGGTGATTTCATGCATAAGGCAAATGATTGATAGGTTTTGAATATGAAAAGGTGTTTATGGATGAATTTAATCATTTGAGGTGTCTTAGGGATCATATGGTGTGGACTTATATGCTTTGAAGTGATCTTGTGTTCCTATTTTTGCTCGGTGAAGTGTTAAAAAGGTGATTAGGTCTCCATGGACCTATAAGGGATTCTTAAGCATTATTGAAAGATGTTGGTGCTTAAGGGTGGTCTATCAAATATATGGTTGACCTATGTGGTTTATTTTGAACCTATTTCAAGAGAATAATAAGCCTTAAGGGTTAAGTCATGTCTAATGGCTAACTAAGAAGGCGATGTTCATGAAGGCTCTATAAAGAGCATAAAAAAGGTGAAGGTTTATAGAGTTGACATGTGAAGGATAGTAAATTTTTTATTTCAAGGTTGAACATTTAAGATGAGTGAATAAGTCTAAAGTGATCTAAAAGGGTGTTTTAGATGCATTTCTTGTATGTGAAGGTTTGAGAGAGTGTTACGAGTTGCAAATATTTGTTATTTACTATGTTTCCATCAGATTGAAAGGCAATCAAAGATTATGAGGTGTTGATATCAGAAGGTTTTGTGTGGGTGCTCAACATCTATAATAAGTGGATGCTTGTTCATGCTTAGGGGTTAGTTCTCCTTGTGAATTGGGTGCTTCAATAAAGTCTCATGTTTATGAATATTTTATAGGATTGTAGTCTACTTGTTTGTAGACATGAGAGTGGGTTTTATTCCACATTAGGGTTTATCACATAATCCATGTGCTATGAGTATTGATCTTACATAGTTTCTTTATTCATTGGAAAAATTAGTTTATATGCTTCATGGATGCTTATGTTGAATGGTTAAGAGTTTGAAGTTTAAAAATTAGAGTTGAATTACTTGCATCACTGATTCACCCCCATCTTAGTGATTGTACCTCTAATAATTAGTATTAGAGCCATACCTTATTCACAAGTTTAACCACTTGAAGGTGATCAAATGTACAATGGGTAGTTATAAAATGCAAGGTGGTTTCTCTACTAAACAAGCATCACTATTCAATGGATATAATTATGCTTTTTGTACTACAAGGATGAGGACCTACACCATGTCTCTAGGTTTTGACATTTGGAAATATCTTATGGATGGTTATTCCACACCTCCTACTCTTCCAAATAGTATAGCTAAAAATAAGTTGAATGAGAACAATTCTAAATGTATGAATTTTATCATTTATGGCCTATCACAAGCTAAGTTCAGGTAATCCATTGCAAAGCTACCAAGGAAATATGGGATAAGTTGCAGATTATCTATGATTGAGATTTAAAGGTTAAGGTGGATAAATTATAGACCTACTAAAGGCAATTTGAGGGCCTCAAAATGAAATAAGAAGATAATGCAACATCCTATCTTCTAGGGGTTGTTGAGGTGGTCAACCTGATCAAAGGTCTTGAAGAGGAGATTGAAGAAGTTACTATTGGATAAAAGGTATTAAGATCTCTCACCCTCAAGTTTGATTCAATTTTTTTCTATAGAATAAAGTCATGATCTCACTCAGATGAAGATAGATGAATTATATGGCATCCTTACTGCCTATGAGATTAGAATCAATGAGGATAGACCACCAAACAAGGAATTAACCTTCAATGTGATCAAGGTGATAAAAAGAAAAAAAGAGTAAGATATGTATTGAAGATTTTGATCTTAATGAAGATCAACTTGAAGCCATGATTGCAATAACATTTTACGTGGGATCAGGTAGGTATTAAAGGAAGCTTCCTTTCAAATGTTTCTCATGTGGTAAAGTTGGTAATTTTGTAGCTAAGTGCCTAGATATAAGAAAGTTTGAACATAAGGAATCTAATAAGGAAACTCATGAGGCTGAGCACAAAAAATTTGAGGGTCATATCAAGTACATAAATTTATTCAATAGCAGAAATGGCAAGGAGTCATACAAAGGTCGTAAGAGCCTTAACCATGAATAAGATAGTAACTCATCTATTTAAGAAGAAGGAAACACATCTGATAGTGATGATTCATCTCATGATGAAGACAAAGAGACATTGTTCATGGATCTTGGGGATGATGTAGGTGAATGTTATTTAGGCAAAGATATCTTTGATGGATATAGATCAAAATAAGAAGATGAAAAATTTACTATTGAAGATTAATATTTGAATATCTTGGAAGGGATGAAGCTACTACAAGGAAAGAACAAAAATCAAGCATCCTTGATCAAGTATTATGAGGAGAAAATTAGCTTATTTGAAGAAATGTTGGGTAATGAAGTCAAATATCATGATGAGATCACTAAACATCTTGAAACTTAGGTTTGTACCCTAGTTGAAGACATAAAAGGTAAGGATGAATAATGTGTCACATACAAATTAGAAATGGAATCTTTGCAAGTGAAAATAGATCAAGCTATAAGCAAGCTCGAAACATATCAAAAATTTGAGAAAAGTACAATTGATCTTAATTATCTATTGAGAAGTCAAAAGGTCTCAAATGATAAATCAAGCCTAGGGTTCCATGAAGATGTTAAAAAATATAAGAAGATTGAAAAAATAATGATGATAGATCAGGAGACTAATCATGCTAAGGAGAGTTCTAATAAAGATAGGAAGGATGATAATTTGAATAAGGACAACTTAAAAAGATATCAAAGTTCAAATAAAATCAAGCAGCATAATGGAATAAGGCATAGTAACTCCTTCAATGGATACTATTACTCTTGTCATCAGTTTGGTCATATGATCATTAATTGCAAAAGAAAATCATCACTCAAGATATTCAATAGGTCCACAAGGAAATCATGACATATTATGTTATAGGTGTCAAGGGATTGGTCATATTACAAGGTTTTGTAATGCCCTCATCAGGAGACTAAATGATCAGATCTATGAATGGGATAATGAAAATTAAAAGAGTCATCATATGGATCATGCATAAGGTATGAAAAATTAAAGAAACTTCATTTGTTTCAAGTGTCAATAGAGAGGTCAAATAGAAAGGTTCTTTAGGAATGGTCACTAATTTACTTCAGAGAATGATTATCATAACATGAAGAAAAAGAGCCATAACAAATGGAGACCCAAGGAGGTGAATGAGAAATAGGTTCAAAATGGACCATTTTTCATGACAAAACAAGGTACAATTTCAAGTGTCAAAGGGAAAGCCTTATATGATCAAGGGGACAAGAAGATCAAGCAAGATATTAAGTCAAAAGGAAAGAATAAAGCTAAAAACTCAGTCAAAGTCAAATTAATGATGAGGTAGGACTATAAATCAAGTGAGAGCATGGAGATGTGGGAGTCTCCTAAGTTTTGGGACATTTATTCTCTCTATAACAGGTGGGTGTCTTTACCTATGATTCTTAGGAGACATATTTTATATATGGTAGCAAGTATGTGTAATCTAGATGATATATAAGATGCCAATCAGTACAAAGGTATGTAGAATTGTTGATTGGTCTTTAAGACCAATGTCATTTTTGTATATAATAGATGATATTATGTTACAAAGACTTGTATTGATCATATAATGTCATTGATGATGGGGTAATAACAAGTTCATGAGATTTCTCCATAGGTTTGTAATGAAAAGCTTCAAGAGTTCTGTTCAGGGGCATTAGTCCTACAGGCATGTTTTTAGTCAAGTTTTGATGCTCGGTTTGATAGGTAAAATCATGAAGTATGAAGGTGAGGTTGGTATAGAGTGTGGAGAGGAATTGACCAATTATATTCCATGAGGTTTCATGCATTGTATTGGTCACAAGTAGCTTTAATGATCATCTGTTTGGTTGACCATTTTGCTTAGTGTTCATTGCCTAGTGAGAGGTCATCATGCAAAATTGGTGTTTTTGAGATATATAAGGATAATAAAGTGTGGAGGAAAGTTGTATTTGATGTGTGCATGTGAAAAAGGAGGTGAGGAACTATCATAAGGCTTCTATGATCATTATAAGGTGTTTTGGCATAGTGACAAGGATATAAATAGGGTCTGTATAAACAAAATGACTAGTTCAAGGTGTCAAATAAAGTTTGGTGAGTGGTCAAGATGAATTTATTGCATAGAAAGGTGTGTTGAATTAATTTAGGTATGATCCAATTGGTTTTATGATTTTAAGGTATTTTAAAGGCAAATTGAAGAATTTTGAAGGCTCTCGGGTATGATAGTCCTTGATTAAGAACTAGTAGGAAAAAACATTCCATGGTTCTATGGGTTCCCATAGGATTCAAACCTCAAATTTTGGTCCAGAAGTGTATATTTTTTACCTATATGTGTGAGAGAAGTTTAAGGAGATAGTGTTGAACAAAAGGTGGTAAGTTTGCCTTTTTTCTCTTTGATGCCCTAGGTTTTGCATCATGTGAGTTAGTGACCTTCTCAAGGAAGTTGAAGTATAAGGATTCTTAACCTATTGAAATGGATAAAATGGTACTAAATTTTTTTTTCACAACCATCTATAAGTATATGGTTTGTCCTATGATCGAGGCTTTATGCAAATGGAGGGTTAATTGATAGGTTAGTTTGTGAAGGAGCTATGGTGTAGAGGAAGAGTTGGATGCTGGTTATTTGAATACATGAGGGGGAATATGAGTGTAGTTAAAATATGAAATTTAAAGCCATGAGGGTGTATACATAGAAAGTTATGGGCTTTTCAAGGTTCATATAGGGTTACTAGGCCTCTAAATAAGGCTAGTGTGAAAAAAGTGATATTTGGTATTTTTATTCAAAATAAAAAGGTACGGTTGTCCCTAAATATGTTTATCAATTGGATTTATCCATAATATATGTTTGATAAAGAGATTGAATGATCACTCTTCATTCTATGGGTGGCCTTGTGAGAGAAAATTTGAAGGCAACTATAGAATTTCGTTTTGGTTGGAGATGGTATGAAGATGCTCAAGGGGTGACAAAGTTTAGTTGGAGTCCCTCTCAATTTTTTCAAGCTGTTATCACTCTCATTTTATTCATATTGTTCATATAACAATGCATGGTCAAAGTAGAGTGTTGTCAATGAGCAAGATTGAGGTGGTCAAGGTAAGGATCAATATGCACAGTGATAGTGGGAGTTCATATCATTTCTCAAAGGATATACCTTAATAATTTTGGATTTTAAAACATTTATAGGTCCTCAAGATCAATAGGTAAGCCCACTTTGTCATTGTGTCAAAGGGGGAGAAAGTGTTTGTAAAGGGAGAAAGAGTATGTGCACAATTTTGTTGTTGGCTCTAGAAACATTTACAAATGTTGAAATCGATGACAAAGGGGGAGATTGCTTAGGTGTTAAAAATAATGTTCTAAAGATGGAAAAGTGTATCCATGAGTTGTCAAGTATGCATGGTTCTCAATGACAAAGTGTGCCTTAGTGATCATGCATGGAGTTTGTTATGTTTGCTTGGTTAGGAAAGGTGATGGATGTTGGTGATGTGTTGATCATGTTTGATGGGACATATGAGGTGTCAATAATGATTTGGGTAATTTTTGAAGTGAAAGGAATTCATTAGACTAGTCTTTTTAAAGTCTAGGTTTTCCTAGTCAACTTGGTGGATTTTCCTGAGTAAACAGATTGATGGCATCAACATTTACACATGTGGAGGTGTTAGAAGAAAATGGTCAGATGGGTTTCTTGATATTTGTGCCTATATCATGTATTTAAAATTAGTCTTGACATGAGGTATAATTTTTTTATTTTAGTGTAAATTTGGTCTCCCAGGTAGATTTCACTAGTTTCCATAATAAAATTTGCAATAAAAAGTGATCGTTGGAATTCAAATATTTGAATTTACAAAAGAAAATTAGTCCTCATTGTTTTGCCTATAACTTTTAATGTAGGATGAATTTGATGGTGTATGAAAGTAAAAGTGGTATATAAATTCAAGGTCAATCTAGGAAACATGTTTTGGAGGTTTGATTGGTCATACACTTGCATTTATTATGGTCCAAAGTTGACTAAGGGTTTGACCTTCTTCTACAAGTAACCTAAGAAGGATGTTTGATATTTTTTTGATGGTGTTTGGATGTTTCAAGGTAAATTATCTATTGGAGAGTATTTTAGACTCCATAAGAATCATCTATATGGATTTTTGAGGTTTGGCCAATCCATCTTCAATATTATCAATTACTTACAAGTTGTCTCATGTTTCATTCATGGTGATTTCATGCATAAGGCAAATGATTGATAGGATTTGCATATGCATAGGTGTGTAGGGATGAGTGAAATAATTTTAGGATGTATTTGGGGTCATGTGGCATGGACCTATATGATTTTAAGTGATCTTGTATTCCTAGTTTTGCTTGGTGAAGTGCTAAAAAGGTGATTAGATCTCCATGGACCTATAAGGGCTTCTTCAGCCTTATTAAAAGATGATGGTGCTTAAGGGTGGTATATAAAATATATGGTCAACCTTTGTGGTTAATGTTGATCCTATTATAATATAAAAAGAAGCCTTAAGGGTTAAGGCATGTCTAATGGCTGACTAAGAAGGTGATGTTCATGAAGGCTCTATAAAGAGCATAAAAAAAGGTGAGGGTTTCTAGAGTTGATATGTGAAGGATAGTGAAGTTGTTCTTGTAAGGTTGAAGATTGAAGATGAGAGAAGAAGTGTAAAATGATCCAAAAGGGTATTTTGTATGCATTAGTTGTATGTGAAGGTTTGATAGAGTGTTAAGCATTGGAGAGAGTTATTATTCATTGTTTCTTGATTAGACTAAAAGGCAATCAGAGATTAGGAGGTGTTAATATTAGAAGGTGTTGTGTGGGTGCTCAACATCTAGAACAAGTGGGCGCTTGTTCATGCTTAGGGGTTGGTGATCCTTGTGAAGTGGGTGATTCAATAAAGTCTCATGTTTATGAATATTTTATAGGACTATAGTCCACTTGTTTACAGGCTTGAGAGTGGTTTTTATTCCCCATGAGGGTTTCTCATATAATCCATGTGTTATGAGTGTTGATCTTGCATAGTTTATTTATTGATTGCAATAACTAGTTTATATGCTTCATGGATGCTTATGTTGAGTGGTTTAGAGTTTGAAGTTTAGAAATTGGAATTGAATTTCTTTCATCACTGATTCATCCCCCCTAGTGATTGTACCTCTAACATGAGTCCTATGGTTGGATAGAAGATGATGACTATCTTATTTGAATAAAAAAATAGGAATCATTAAGTACTCGATGAGGATGAGATAGGGATGCTAAAGAAACAAGAAAATAAATGATAGAGTTTTGATCTTTTAGAATTAGTTCAATGGTAAAAGAGGAAAAATCTTTCATAAGTGTTATTTCCATTTGATGATAGGCAAAAATATTTTCTCTTTTACATTGGTAATCACCTTTAACCTTGCATCAGATAAGTTGAGAGTCATCTAAAGTATGTAGATGAGAGATTCATATTATACCATATTATTGGTGACATCAAAGGTTAGATGGAATGTTAGAGGGATGATTTTTCCATGAGGGTTAGTAAGAATATAACCTACCACAACTCTTTTGAGACATTTGGCACCATCAAAGTGGAGGGTCTATGTGTCTTCATGAAAATCGATGGTGACTTTAGGAAGCTCTTAATTAACTACTTTGGATTTAGTAGTATTGGGAATGATATAGGTATCTTCTTAATTACTTGCCTCTAAATCAAAGGTGAAATTATGGAAATAATCTTTAAGGGAGATAGCCTAATTAAGACCTTCAATATAGAGAATGTTATCATCGAGGAGATTATCTTGAAGGTGATTTATAGCATGTATGGGTATCATTGCAAGTTGGTAGGCAATGACTTGCCCTTTGAAATTTTTTTGTGTTATGATGGGAAGGCCAAATTCCATCAAGAGAACCATTCATTTTCCAATTCTATCTACAACTAGAAATGATTTGGAGAAGAAATGATGAAGTGGATCAGAATGGACAATGACATAGGTGGTTTGATAAATCATATATTGATGGATATTTTTAGCTATAAAATAGATAACAAGATATTCATGTTGTACTTTAGTATAACATTTTTTGTAATCAATGAGGCCTCAACTAATATAGTAAATACTGTATTCTCTTCTGGTATCATCTTGTTGGGAAAGCATTATGCCAATTGATATAGGAGTAGAATAGGTGTATAAAATTAAAGGATGACCATTAGAAGGTGGATGAAGGTTGGGTGGATGGAACGAAACTTATTTAATATTATTGAGTACTTTTTGATAGGGATCAGTCCATTCTAGAGAATTACCTTTTTTAAGGAGGGAATTAATAGAGTATATGTGGTAAGCCATTTAGGGGATGAATCGATGGATTTCCCTAAGCTTGTCAAGGTAATTGCAAATGTCTGAAATAGAGTGAGGAATGGGCATGTTGACTATAGTGTTGATTTTAGTGGGATCAACATTAATACCACATAGAAATACTAAGAACCTAACATTTTACAAGATGTAATGCCAAAGACACACTTGTAAGGGTTGAGTCTAAATTTGCACTTGATTAATTGATCAGAGATAATGGCTAGACTAGAGAGATGTGTTGTGTGAATTTTTGATTTGGAAATGAGGTCATCCATATATGTTTCCATAATTTTGTGTATAAGATCATGAAAAATGTGAGTCATGGCACATTAATAGTTAGCTCCAGTGTATTTAAGGCCGAAAGGCATTTTAACATAGTATTAAGTGCCCCATTCCATAGTGAATGTTATTTTGTGTTGGTTTTTATGGGCTATGTAAATTTTATTGTAGCCTAAAAAACCATCCATGAGTGATAAAATTTCATATCCAGTAGTGGAATCTACGATGGCATCTATTGAAGGTAATGAAAAATTATCTTTGGGATAGGTGAGGTTAAGATTGTAGAAGTTGATGCATATACAGATGACCATGGTGAATTTTTTATAAACATGAACAAGATTTGACACCTATTTAGAATGATTAACAAATTTAATAAACTTAACATCTAATAGTTTGATAATTTCTTTATGATATAGGGTGGAAACTTTGGGTGGAAATTTTTGCTATTTTTATCAGATGGGTTTGGTGTCTGGGTATGTGATAATGTTATGTATAATGATACTAGGGTTAATACCTGGCATGTATTTATATGACCACATGAAATTTCCATTATATTTATCAAAAAATAGGCTAAGTTATCATGTTTGATCAGTGTGAGTTCTCTAGAGAATGTTATAGGTCGAGGACATGAGGGTGTGCCATATTCTATTCTCATAGTTTCTTCAATGAGCATGGTATTTTTGTCTTGAAAATGATATACAAAATTGGGAAGAGAAGAAATGGGAAAACTATTTTGGGATCTATGATAGCAATGAATTTATTAAAATGAGGAGCCTTTCATTTGAAATTCCCATGTTTGTGATGTTGATGTAGAAGTTGAGGTTCTCTAGCATGGAATAACTCAAGTATGGATTCATCACTAGGTAACATGGGTAAGGGTTCATAGTATTCCACCTTTAATTCAAGATCAATGATTTTATTACTATGGAGATCATATTCAGAGTGTATCTAGAGTACATATATTGCCTTGGCATCAAGGGTAATCTTAGGTGTAGGTAGAATTATGGAGGAAGGTTTATTGGATTCAATTAGATTGATAATAGGTGCATCTTTAGAATTGTTGTCTAGGAGGGGATTTGGTTGAGTTATTGGTGATATGGAAGGTATAGAAGGTTCCAATAGTTTTGAATTTGTGAGAGGTAAGGTTTGTTTAACAACCTAAGAGGTATCAATAAGTAGAGAATTAACTAGAGGTACATGACCTTCAATTTATAACTCAATATCCATGGAAATGACATGATCATCACAATTGAAAACATGTATTTTAGCTAAGGTTTGCTAATAATGTTGAACATCTAAGTCTCATGATTGAGCTTGGGCCATGATGTAGTTATCATCATAGGTGTGAGAGATACTACATGCTTGATCAGAAGGAGATACACCTAGATCACTAAATTTGTGAGGTGACATGGTTAAAGGGTATTGAAATAACTTGGCCACTCCATATTCATTATAGGTGAATTCATCTCATGTGTAAGATGATTCATGTAAATTACATGGAGGCAAGAGGTCAATGATCTCATCGATGAGAGGGATGGTACAATCATAAGGTAATAAGGAAGTAGGGATCCACTCCAAAATGTAAGGAGGTATCTTGGTAGCATCACAAGTCATTTGCATCATCTTTAGAATCAACAAGAGTAACATGTAAGTCTAGATTTATATTGATGAATTTAGGTAAATGTGCATTATTAATTCATGGAATAGTTGGAATTTCATATTGAGATTTGGGGTTGGGTGCTGAGTACTCCATAGATTAGGATTAGCCTCATGTTTATAACATTTTCCATTATGAACAAAATTGATACATTGGCTATTGGAAGAGGAAATATCCCTCATGCAATGTGTCCATGGGTGACCTAAGAGTATATTATAGGATAATGGTAAGTTGAGAAACATGAGCTTAGTACATATAGTTTTGGGTCCAATAATGAGAGATTCAAATAAAACCAAGTGGTTTTTGATTGGTCTTGTCAAAACCATGACATGTTAGATGAGTTTTCTTGAGATGATATTTGTTATACCCAAGTTGTTGAGTTAGCCAAAGAGATGCCACATTAATTCCCAACCCTTGATCAACTAAGAATTTTTAAATAAGGGTGGTATTAATGGCAATTTTAATGAAGAGAGGTGGTTCATCGGATCCAAAGAGAATTTCATCATTGATCATGTCTTCTTCAAGGAACTTTACGGAAGGTTTGGAAGAAGGACAAATAGTTTCAATAGTATGAACTTCTATTAGTGAAGGCTCATGAGGAGGTTGTTCCACTTATAGGAAAGATGGTTCTTTAATTTCTTTTAGTTGTTGCATTAATAATTTGTGATGATATGGAGAAGTGTGACCTAACTCCAGGAGAGGTATTTTACAAGGCATAGAGTTAAGTTCCTCTTAGAAATTCCAATGAGTTTTTGAAGATAAAGAACTGACACAAAGATTGGAAGGTAAAATAGTTTTGGTAGGAAGAGAGATAGTTTGGGGTTTAGATTGAGGAAAGTTTTTCCTCATTGGTTTTTGAAGGAATATTAGTGGTAGTGGTATATTTGATAATTTAATCTTTGAGTGATGGTTTATTTGGCTTTGTGACAGGATATTTGTAGGTGGGTTTACATCAATAATTGACTTTAGCTGCATTCATGTATTGGGAATTGGTATAGTATTGGCCATAGTCAATATCAATTGCACAAATATCCTCATTTGAATGTTGAGGGTTAGAGGTATAAAATGTTTTTGGGTTATTAGAGGAAGAAGGCTTGAAAGTTTTTTTCTTTTGAGAATCATTAACATAGTCATGATGATGTATTTTTATCATGGCATCATGATTGAATGTATCTCCTAGCATAAAATAAATGGATTTTTTTTTAATCCCATGACATGTTTCATGGGAATGACTTATATAAACATGAAACTAACAAATTTTTTTAGGGTCATACCATATAGGTGGGTTACTAGAATAAGTGAATGGTTTAGAAAGTGATAAAAGTTATTTCATTTGTTTAACAATTAGTATCATATGGGAAGGCTAGGGATTATCCATTTTGGCTACTCATGGTTTTGTTTGAGGAGGATTGCCAATGATTGCATTGGTGGAATGTTGGAAAGATATCTTAATGGTTTTAGTGTTTGGTTCAAATTGTTTCATTATAAATTCTTATCACTTAGCTTGATCGATAACATCATTTAGAGTTTGGGAAAAAAAAGTTAGAACCTTGTATTGGAGGGAAGGTGTTAAAGAAGTTATGGAGAGTTTAAATAAGTTATCATCAGTCATGTTGTGATTGGATTTATGATCCAAATATTTACAATGTTTGATAAAAGTATGAGTTGATTCGAAAGAGGATTGTTTAGCATGAATGAAATGGCTAAGACAGTTTTTTTGGAAGATCATTATGTTGAAATTCCTTAACTAAAAAGGATTGACTAAATCCTTAAGTTAAAATATATAATGTTGGGTAAGTTGGTTATACCATTTTTATATGTCACCTTTGAAGGTTTTAACTAAAATTTTGGTAGTGGAAAAGGTATTAGTTTAAATCTACTCTTTATAAATATTACTGAATGTTTTGAAAAATGATGTACAGTCATCATATTTAATAGTTGGAGATATATTACCAATATCAATAGAAATAATGAATGGGACTAAAAGTTCATTTTGGATGTGTTAAAGCATCTTGTTGTGTATAATAGGTTGGTGGATGATATTTTACGCATCATATTTAAGAGGTGGAGTTATGAAATTTTAGTTATTTTAGGGATGGGGAATATGAGGTTGATTAGCCATGTTTATGAAATGATGTTGTAGTTGCATCATTTGAGAGATATTATATGTTTGAATGATGTTTATTTGTTGCACTTCTTGTGTAAGAATTTGAGTGGTATCAATTGGTGGATTGGTGTTGGCAGGAGGATTATTAAGATTGGTAGGAGAAATATTCTTCAAATTGGTATTACGGGGATGGTTGCTAGGTGGTAGATTATTAGGAGGTAGGTTATTTGTGTTGAGAAGGTTTCATGTGGGGTTTTTTGTTAGGATTGCATTAATTTCTCCAACATTTTAATAAGGTACCTTAAGGATAAAATTATCTTGAGAAGTATAAAATGGATCTAATCTATCAATCTCATCAATTGGAGTGATTTGGACTATATTATAGTACAAAAATGAGGGATGATAAAAGTCATCCAAGAGTGAATATTTTATTGGGTATAAAAGGTAGGAAGAAATAACATTCCATATATCATATAAATTGATTTAGGTTATCTAAAAAAATTATGATGGTGAATTTCGTGATGCTTGAAGGTAGAATATGAGATCAAAAAGCAAGGAGGAAAAATAGGGACAAAGTCAACCAAATACAGAATAATATTATCCAAGAGATACAAAGTTGACTAAGTTGATAGAGTCTATAATAAAGACTAATATAACAAGATGCAAAAGACACAATTGAACTACTCAACTGTATTTTATAGATGGTAAAACTAAGGAAGTTTAAAAGACACATAGTTAGATAAGTAGAATGTATAATGACTATAAATAGAATAGGTAGTCTTTAAGATACTGAGTCAATAGGGGTGATTATGTTCTGAAGACATGTAATTAATTATGCAAGATAATAACTAAGAAAATATAATTAAACACACAAGCAATTAGATCAATGTGTTTGATCTAATTTTAGCACACAACACAAACCTCATACCAACACTGACAAGTATAAGTTTTGAAATATAAAATACAATGATCAAAGAGGAAGCAATAAAAATTAAATATAAATGATAATCTAAGTGGTCATTCCTTAATGCTTTTAAGTTATAATAAAATTTTACATTAATGTGATAAGGATTTGGCTATAAGAAGGAATTATAAAAGCAATCTATAGATAGTTTTCGGTAGTTTAGGATAAAAAGGATCTATATTGGTGATGGTACTAGCTTGGTATTGGGGCCTATCACCTCACTTCATAATCCCACATTGATAAGGGTGTCAGGTGCTTTGATAATATATACTATCAACCATGTGTTTATACTTGGCTATAAAACCAAATCAGCTTCCCTTTTGGTGATGAAATCCAAGTAGGTGGACCTTGGGAAGAAAAATATTTAATACTTTTTTAGTGTTAAGTGATTTGGAAGTGTGTGAAAAAGAGAAAAATAGTGTGATTAAATTGGTAAATTAAAAAATTCATATTTAGTCTATGTTTGTGACTCTAAGCAAGCAAGCAATAGAAATGAAAAGTGAATTAATTACTAGTAATATAGGTTGATTCCTTTATTTGTGAAGAGTACCAAATCGGTTTAGATGACACTATATGCAAACATTATAGAATAGAGTTGACAGGGTCATTATTGTTTGTGGAAGTAAGATCCAAAATAACACAGTCAAATAGGTTGACTAAGTCTTTTAGAGAGAAAATAAGTTATAGAACTATGTCGATCTAGTCAACCTAATTCACTATAGGGTTACAATTTTATAAACTACAAACTATGAAAAATAGAATAAAAAAATAAAAAAATAGAAATAACATAGAAGTTAAGAATGAACCTTGATAATTTTTAAAGATGCTTGATTTGATAATTTTATGTTTTGTTTATTAAATTCTATTTTTTATATTCTATTAACAGACTTGACTGGGTCAATGAAGTCTATAAAACCTATATGCTAAAAATAAGTTGTGAACAGAGTCGACTGGGTCAATGAAGTCTGTAAACCTATGGTTGAAAAAAATAACTAGGTCAAGATGATTGATTCAATTACCTATATCTGGAGAAGACCTGTATAGAGAAAAAAGAGTTGATTTGGAGTGACTATGTGCTAAACTTGTACACAAAACATTAAACTGTATTGACATATTAGATATAATACTATAAAAATAAAAATATATAACATGTTAATAAATAAATGTGTGAAAGAAAACATACAAGGGTTAGATTAAATTTGGATTCAATATAATTTATATAAGGAAAAGTGTAGCTAATTTAAAAATCAATCATAACTTGGAGAAGATAAATCACACTTACCCTTCTGTTTGTTGGTACATTTAGACAATCGGGGTAATAACCAAGATGGATACACAAGACCTAACCACAGGGTCTCTTACCATAATAATATCACTATAGAGGGTTCTAAAGCCTCTATTAAAGAAAGACCATGTGATAACCCTAGCTAGTAACCTATGTTTTCTATATATTACAAAGTAAATACAAAGTAAAGTAAAATCTAAGCTAGTGCTCACCAAAGTTTGTAGCATAAAATGGGGGTGATAAACACAAAAGTAAACATGATAGAATAATTATAATTAATAAAGTATAGATATAACCCTAAAACATAGAGAGACAAATTCATTCAAAATCCATTACTTATGCTATTTCTATCTACTAAAATAGAGTAAAAGTTAGAGATATTTACCTTGAAGATGAACCCATCGAGATTCAATATTTTCCTTGGACAAGGTGTTTTACAAGAGATTATTATGGTTTGTAAGGATAAATAAGATAGGACAAATAATTAAAGACTTTTCCATAAGATAATATCCTTATCAAGGTGTAAACCCTAAGCAATGACTCCTCAAATAAAATGGTGGAAGAGTAGATTATAAAGAATGATAAACGAATGATTAAATCTATCTCTCTCTAAGAAATGATGAAAAGGATGTGTATATATATCTAGATATAAACATAAATCCTTATTAAATTTTATCTAATAGAGTCAGCCTAATCAACATTATATCGTTAATTGATAAAATCAAGTTAGGTCCCATATACCAGCACTTATATCATTAATTGATAAAATCAAGTTAAAATCCATATACCATTCTTTATAACCATTTAGTGATTCAAAAGAATGTTTTTCCATATACCAACACTTAAAATCATCAAAAAAATCTCCTATACACTTCCCTAAGCTTTGCCACCTCACTTACATGCTCCTCTAAGCAATTCCCTTAGCTTAAGTAGAAACTATTTAAGGTGGTGAATTACTTAGAGGAGTGTGTAAGTGAGGTGTCAAAGATTAGGGAAATGTATAGGAGAGGTTTGTGTTTATTTTAAGTGGTGGTTGATGGGACAAAAATCTTATGAAGCTCTAATGCTCTACCTACCCCTTTCTTGGTGCACCCTTTAAAACATGCACTTAGAGAGATTGAGACTCAATGGGTTCTTGTAAGAGAGAAAACATCAATAATTGATAAAGTTTGAAAATATTATGTGTATACACTTCTCAAATTGATTTAATGTGTTTTACATTTAATTATTTCAAATTTTTAACATTTTACATGCTTCTCAACTTGATTTAGTGTGTTTTACATTGTATTCCATTTTTAACATTTAATTACATCTTACACACTTTTCAACTAGATTCAGTGTTTTACATTTTATTATTTGCAAATTATTTGTAAGATTTATACACTTCCAAAATTGATTTAGTATGTTTTATGTTTTCTATTTTATTTCACTTATGTCATACATGCTTCTTAACTTGATCTAATGTGTTTTATATCTTCTTACTTGCTTTTATCTTACATGCTTTTCAAACATTGATTTAGTGTATTTTACATATTATTTTATTATTTAATGTTTTACACACTTCCCAACATGACTTAGTTTATTTTATATTTTATTTAATTTTATATACATTATACTTTTGTATCTTTATTTTTATTTTCTTGTCAATCTTTCTAACCATGTATTTGTTCACAACTACTAAGAAAAGAATCTAAAAATACATCATACATTTTCTCATAATCATATATAAGAAATTAAATACATGAACTAAAAAAAAATACACACATCCATAAGTCATAACAAAAAATATAGATCTGTATATATCACTAGATCAAAATTTTCATATAATATAATAACATGATATGAGCATAATAAAATAAAAACACTATGGATATGGTCCACCCTATCCATCTGGTAGATGAGCCACACTACCCATCAATGCTTGAGACTATCCCCTTTGAATGGTGTGTTATAGTGACTCTGTCTGTGAATGTAGGCCCTCTAGTTGTTCCTTTAGATTGGCCACCTAGGACTGAACACATCCCAACTCTCTAGATGTATCCATATGAGTGGTTCACTCCTCAATTACTATCTGCCATGCCCACACCTCTCCATCATCCACTCCTAGTGGTAACTATGGTGTATCTCCTCATCTCCGTAGATCTTGCACTACCTCACCAATAAATTGAAACAAACTAGCATAAACTAAGGTAGTGCATATAATAGTATCAACTATATCAGTAGTATCATGATATAATAACACATCATCCAAAATATCATGGTATACTAACCGCACTACCATGAACCATCTAAATTCTTCCTATGAAATATTTGTAAAACAAAAAATCAAATATACATTAGATCTCACATATATATCACAAAATCATCTAGAAAAATATAATATATATCTAAGTTATCAACATAATCAACCTCAAATACATAACAAAACACAAAACACTTACACAAAATTATCTTTCCATCAGCATACCCACCAAGTAACTCCACTAAAGCATGTCTCTGAGGTGATACAAAACTAGTTGGGATAACATGAACATGCCATAGTCTAATATGAATCTGTCACTCTATGGAATAGTTATCTACATGATATGCCATAGGCTCTCCATATTTAGTTGTCTTTACCTACAATTCCACCTCCTCCTGCACCTCTACCTACATCTACATTTTCCATTGTCTATGTCATCATGATTACCATGGTGGTAACTAAAACACCTATTATGGCATAACAATCACCACCTCCACATCCTCATATGTAATTTCTCTCACCTCTATCTGCTACTGATATCTTCATCCAATCTAAGGTCTTGATTAACATGGTTGAATGATAGACACATCCACATGTACTCCTACACCTTCACTACCCTTATCCTCCCTCAAATATCATAACCAATAGCCAAAAGCTACTATAATAACTGTTGGAGATGGAAATATTATATAACTAGGTAAATGAGCAACATGATGTGGCTATACCCACTAATTACAATGTCCATTAATATGAACATGGGTTAATATATGAGAAAGAGTTGGATGAAAAGGCCAACTAGCTGCAATAATTGCATATGGTTTCCAAACAATATCCTCTCAAGTGATAGTTTGCACTACTAGGACATGAGATACAATTCCTAACACATGGTCCTATCACCATCTCAAGACATGACGTAAACAATCATCTATAATATGGGGCAACCTATTTGGTTGAATCATAACAAATATCTCATAAATCAAACTACTAGGTAAAATCATAGGGCCCATAACCATCTATCCATGTGAAAGAATGATATATATATCATGTACTATCTATACCCAAATAACTAACCCTAGGTCATACATACTACCATGATCTAGTATAAAATGACACAAGGTAACCATGTATAATAGAACCTTCCCATCTGACTTGTGACATATCACATGAGTTGTCACAAGGCCAATAATGGCCTTCTAGATATCTATAATGATTGATATATAAACATAAAATAGATGCACTCATAAGATATGAAAATACCTCTCTAAACTGATCACCGATAGGGCCAAGGCTAGTATCTTAGGATATTTATCAAGGATATTACAAATCATAGGAGTACCTATAATAAGAAGTCCTAGTATAGCATGGACATCCTCTAAGGTGATACTCACCTCAATGGTATCCTCATCGAACACCCATCTGAAAGTGTTGGTTAGTCACTCCTATGTCTCTAAGAACATAGTGACTAAGTCAACACTCAATGGGATATAGTATGTTTGCACAATCCCTCTAAACCAAGGCAACACTCAATGGGATACAATGTCAAATATGCATAATAATCAATTATCAATCTCTCTAATAAGTCTACTAAACACACTACATCTACTAAACTCCAGAGTCTCCATTGTCTCTATAAAATATCAAATAACAAAGCACTTATTAGTCTTTCATATTATATAATAATTATATTACATTATAAATTTTAACAATACATTCATTTACATCAAAATTAACTACTTCAACAACCTATTTTGATATTTTTTTAACATTTTATAGTACACTGGCCACATAACTCTATCAATAAAATTTTTAATACTAAATCGGCCATGTATCTACCTATGTTGATTACATTTAACTTTATAGTAAGTCAGCCATGTATTTAATTACGTCATCTACCTCCACATTTTTTGAATTTGTCCAACTAACATAATTGTGTCATCCACTCAATATGTAGTCGATCATGAAATCTTACTACATAAACCATTTTATATGAAGTTGGCCACCCCTTAAAACTAGATTGGCCACCTACGTACATCACTACATCAAACAAGATGTACATAGTTGATCATCTATAAAATATTAAATTAGATTGGCATGTCTATACATAGTTGGCTAGCCAATGACAAACTACATCAACCTGCTACTATGCAATCGACCACCTATATTAACATATCAATTTTTAACTATGTCAGTCTAGTTGATCCTATTCAGTTATCGTGATGATTTTTCACCTATTTATCATTAATGCCTTAGGCATTGATGACCCTTTTCACCTCCTACCCATTAACCATCTTAATTCCTAATCTATCTTAAAGTTTTCTAGGGTAAATTCTGCTACACATATTTACCCCAACACTTAATTTTTCAAATCTGACTCATTTTATAATCAAAATTGACAAAAAATCAAAATTTAGTACATTCCATATCTAGATCATGCCAACAATCGTCGTTATGCATCCTCCACCTTGTGCTCCTCATCTCCATGACATAGTCTCTCTTGTCACTCTTTTTGGTCACACAAAGCTCTAGTTTCTTGAAATAATAAATTTAAAAATGAATAGTTAAAAATCCTATTTATATTTCAAATTTACAAATTCTTTAGTTGCCAATTATTTACGAAAAAATTTAATGTTTTGATCATAGCTATGTGTTTACAAGCTCTTTTTTGAAACCTTAAAATTTATAGAATTTTGAAAACATAGATATTTTTTATATACTTAACCTATATTTTTATAAAAAAATAATTTTTATCTTATTTTTCAAGTCCGCCTAATGTTCCACACATTGAATGCTTCTACTTTCTTCTCACACAATTGTTAGAGAAGGTTGTTTACCTTATCTCGTGTTTACCTACATGATTTATTTTTCTATTTATTTAGTTATTCCCACCCACTTATAGGATATTTCATTTATCTTAATTTATATATTATGAAATATTACAAATTTATCTCTTAAATATTATGAGAATATTTTCTAGTTGTTTCTATATTTTAAGGATAGTTATCTCTTAGTCTTAAGTTTGATTTCTTAGCTTGATCTATTAGTCATGATTGATCATCCAACTTGATCTCTTAGTTATTATTGTTCGTTTAGATTGATATCTTAGTAATGATTGATCACTTATCACTCATCCTCATGCTTAGCCCCTTGGTCATATGGTATGGTCACATAGAGGGGGCTTAATTTTTTATTCCTATTAGTGGGAGCTTAAATTTAGACCTTGAATTTTTTGTAATCTTTCCAAGTTATTTTTTCTAATAATTTAATAATTCTTAATGAAAGTTTTATTTTTGACCCATTTATGATGGAAAAACTTGTAAAAACTATATCTTTTGATCGGTAACTCAAAATCAAGTGCTATTTTATAAAAAATACATGTTTTTAATACCCGATATATTGATATCATTTATTTTGTATAATATACTAAAATATAAAGTGCCAAATTTTGGGGGAGGGGGATCAATAGAAAATCTTTTAGGGTTTATTTTGGTGTTGATTTATGCACCTTTTTTTACATTCTCTTACTCTTTGGTATTGCTTAGAATGACTTATTATTCAGTATTAGATTAGTGTGAGACATTAACAATACATAATTCTCAATTAAGGAGAGAAAGAATAAAAATAATATTTAAACACAAAGGATTATGGGACTTAATGAATGAAACACAACCAATGTTCACAAGAGAATATGAGAAATTTCATCACCAATGTAAATTTGATGAGTGTATGGGTTTGATAGGAAATTATATAAGTGATAATATTTTATTTTATTTGAAAGGATGTGACTCTCCTTTTAAAATATGGGTAAAATTGAAAGGTTTAATTGGTAAGGTTGATCACATGAGAGCCATCCCTTGTCTCAATTTTGAAGATTTTCCATCTATTATAGACTATCTTACTAAGTTCAAGCACTCATTGACACAATTGAAGGGGAGTGGAAGAAACAAGAAATATGAAGTGTGTTTATCTAAATCTATCTAAGTTGAAAGGTCCATTTCAAATATTTTCTTCTAACTTTTTCTTTAGCATGGATGCCTTAAGTGCCACATTTAAAATACCTGATTTAGAGTTGTTTTGTGAAAGAGTTATTAGAGAAGAATCCAAATTATCTACCCTTGAGTCTTCCACCTATCAAAAGGCCTTATTAGCATCTCATCCCAAGGACAAGGGAAAATTAAAAAGTAAAATCAAAATTACTTCTACTCCTTCTCAAAGTTCCACTAAACCCGAAAATAATAACTCTAAACCCAAGGAGTTTTCTAAATCTAAGAATAAGTCTAGCCTTTCATGCTCCTTCTATGGGAGGACTGGTCATTTACAAACTAGGTGTTGGAAGAGAATGCAAGCCTTAGAGGATGTAATCAGAAAATACAAGATCTCTATCTCCACTCCACCTCCTTCCAATGAGCATGGAAAAGTACTTAATATTGTTGGGAAATTTGAGTCACCTTTTACAAATAGTTGGGTTATAGATTATGGTGATTCTCACTACATGACTTATTATAAGGAGACTTTTGTATCTCTTAATTTGATTTCTACTTAAAAAATTTAGGTTGAATATTCTTATTTTATTTTTGTTATGGGAAAAGGTGTCATAAAAAAATTTGGTGACCATATCAATGATGCACTATATGTTCTTGACATTGCTTCACATTTTCTTTCTATTTATCAAATTTGTCATCTTGGTCATGGAAAGGCAATGAATTGCACACCACAAGAGGCTGAAATTTGAACCTTTTTGGAGCCTCATTCACTTTTTACAAAAGGCTTTGTTTATAATAGTTCCCAATTATATCATATTGAGAGTTTTGGTGACACTTCTTCTATGGGGACACGTTTGGTTTTTCATACTAATTCTAAGAGTAATATTTAGAATGAGAGATTTGGACATATTAATTATATATATTTGAAGGAGTTGAGCACTCATGGTATGGTTGATTTTATTGCTATAGTTTCTTGTCTTTATGGAATTTTCCCTCACTATACATCAGGGAAATAATGCCAAGATCCATTTTATAAGGGTATGTCCAAGAGATCTTCTTCACCACTTGAGATTGTACACAATGACTTGATGGTTTTTTATACTCTTTTCAATGGATTTAAATATTCACTTACATTTATGGATAATTTATTGAGGCATACTTAGGTTTATTATCACAAGTACAAGAGTGAAGTTTTTTCACACTTCAGTCTTCAAGGCTTTGGTCGAGAATCAATCTTCTAATTAAATAAAGAAGATTCACACTGATAAAGGGGGAGTAATGTATTAAAGAGTTTTCTAATTTTTGGTAGCTCATTGCATTGTTAACCAACATTTTGTTCCTTATACTCTGAAATATAATAGCTTATTTTAAATGTAAAACTAAACTTTAAAGGATATGGTTAACTGTATAATGTATTCTCAAGATTCACCTCCTATATATTGGGTAGAATCACTTAATTGTGTAAACTAAATTAAAAATAACACACAACACAAATCACTTGATCTTTTGAATCTAGATGATTCTTGGTTTGGAACTAAGCCTAATGTCTCACTCTTTCAAATTTTTGGAATCCATGCTTGGGATTTTGTACCAAAGAGGAAAATGAAAGCCTTAGATAACAAGATCAAACCCTTGATTTTTGTAGGGTATTTTGAGGACATGAGAACTTATTAAATTTTAGATACTGATACTCATGATGCTTTTTTTTAAACACATGTTTAGTTTGATGAGCATTTCCCTTCTCATAATTTTTCATCTTCTTCTATGTCTTCTTCATCTTCTTTTCTCCCATCCATTAATGATTCTTCAATTCATCTTGAGGATTCATTCTTTGAGGAGCAAATTTAGGAGGCCACTGAGGAGGTTATGTATGTATACTTAGATGCATATCATATTACCACTATGGCTAAGTGGACTAATACTATAGTTTTGAGGTAACACCTTTAATACATGATCCTCCACCCACTAGACATCATCATGCACATTCTATAGGTTATGAAATTTTGTGTCAAGCATTTTATGGGGATTCAAAATATTTTTCATAGCTCATGGGGCACAAGATTGGGATGATGCGATGAAAGATGAGTATTATTCTTTGATGAAAAATCATACTTTGGATTTGGTCTCTCTTACTAAGGGAAGAAATTTGGTTAGATGCAAGTGGATATATTGCACCAAATATACAACTAATGGATCCATTGACAAGTATAAGGCACATCTTGTAATAAATTATTTTTCAAAAGTCAAAGGTATTGATTACTCTAAGATTTTCACCCCTATTACTAAGATGGATTATGTGTGCCTTGTAGTATCTCTTGCTTCACCAAAAGGTTGGTTAGTTTACTAGATGGATGTAAAAAGTTCCTTCTTACATGGAGATTTGCAAGAGGAAATATACATGGATCAACTTATTAGGTTTGTTCACTATTCTTATCTTGTTTGTCAACTATTAAGGTATCTCTATGGTCTCAAATAGGTTCTTCGAGCATGGTATGAGAAAATGGATTATTTTCTTCTATCTATCGGCTTTGTTGGCTACCACTTAGATCCTACATAATATATCTAATATGTTGTAGAGGAGATTGTTATATTAGTTTTTTATGTTGATGATATACTTATTATAGGTAGATCTTCTCAAATTCAAGCTATTTAGTAGGATTTTTCAACACAATTTAATATGACAAATCTCAATATTTTATAATTTTTCATTAGTTTGTAGATTAATTAGTCAGATATAGGGATTCATTTGAGTCAGCATATTACACCCTTGATCTTCAAAATTTTAGTATCATTGATTTCAAGCCAACTCCCTCTCAGTTTTAGTCTGGGGTCACTCTCACTTCCACCTACACTACTCCTCTTTGTGATCCTACATGGTATAGATAGTTGGTTGGAAGTCTCATGTACTTGACCCATACTTGTCTCAATATTTATTTTTTAGTTGGGCTTGTATCTCAATTTACACATGCTCCTCATGATAGTCATAAGTTTTTAAAAAGATTTTATGATATCTATAGAGGACTTCCCAATTTGGATTACACTACACTATATGCTCTACTTAGTTGGTTTCTTATACTGATTTAGATTAACCAGGTTCTATTAATGACATGTATTTTACTTTTAGCTAACTTTTTTTTATCTTGGTTCTTATTTAGTTGCTTAGACTTGTAAGAATTAGTAGGATATTTCAATTTCATCTAAAAATACAAAGTACATAACAACAGTCACAATGAGTCAGGAGGTTCTTTAACTTCATTAGTTATTAATAGATTTTAGATTCACACATCATTTACCTACTGTACTTTGGTGTGATAACCAAAGTGCAATTCATATTTCTAACAACCCCATTGGGCACCAACAGACCAAGAATATTGATATTCACATGCACTTAGTTTTTCAACACATTAAGGATGAAGTTTTTTGCTTAGACTATATTTTGACTCAGTAGAAGGTTGTCGACATCATTATGAAGCCTTTTGCATCACCTTGTTACCTTGAGTTGTGTGGCATGTTTGGAGTTTTGAAAGTTATCCTTGGGGGTGTTTGTGAGGACATCTTATTTTTTCATTTCTTTATGGATATATTGCACATGAGTACCAAATCAGGACTTATTGTTGAGACTCATAATATAGACATGCCAATTTATTCATGTCCCCTAAATAACATATGTAAATAGTGTAATCTCTAATAATCTTGTTACATCTTGATTTCCTCACTAAACTTAATTTGATCATTAAACTGATATTAATTTGGTTAATGATGATTAATTTACTATTGTAGAAAATTATTTATGTTGATGTATGGATAGACATATAATGATTATTTTATGACTTGTCACTTATTGGTTAGTTGTACAAAAGTTTCATACATATATTGAACATGATATTTAGTACTATTATGCTTTATTAACATTTTATTAGTTATTATTGATACAGGCTAGCTACCATTTATGTTTATTGAGGTGGATGTAGGATATAGTCCACTCTCTAGATATATATGGAAGGAGAGTACATCATAGAGGGTGCAACTTATGACAATGTTAGGGGTAGAGAGATTTTACAAGGAACCCTACACACACCATGTAGTATAGTTAAATGCATATTATTTATGAGTTAATGGTTATATATTTACTCTAATCTCAGATGCGTTTAGTTGTTTTATGCTTGAAAATGTTGACTGATTTTGATCCATGATTAGATGCTAAAATTGACATGTTGTAGTTGTGACTGTTCTTTATGATGGTTATGTTTTATGCTATTGTGGAATAATATAGTTATAGATATAGTTTAGATGAATTTACTATGTGGATTATTGACTACATGACTCCTTACTCTGGTGAGTACCTGTAAACAATCAATAGAAAAGTTTATCATGAGAAAAGATTATAATTGGCATGGATATAGATTAATATTTGTAGTTGTTAAATAAATTTGATTATATAAAAATTAAAAAAACTTAAGCCATAGGTGAGTGTGACTTTTTTGGTATCCATGGTGTTATGGTTTGCAACATCTAAAAAGGGGTTAAATTAAACATAAACTTTGTATTGTTTAATGTCATTATTTTTATATAATTAGCATTATTAATTAATTATTATGTTGTTTGACATTTAGTTTTCAACCCAATTTAGGGCAAGCTATCATTATGTTTTATTGAGTTAAACCATGTAAGATGGGGGAAAACTAGGGTTTAACTGTGGAAATTTTATGGAGATTACATGGTAACTGTGTTGTTTTTGGTTGAGATGGTGAGTTTTTAGTCATGCTGAGAAATTATAGTGTTTATGGTGAGTCATTATTGAGATTCAATGACATAGAAGGGTTCACCATGAAAGTAGGGGTTTTTGGTGGCATGTAGTTGCTGAGAATATGATAAAATATGAAGTGGATTTTAAGAGAGATTCAAGACATGGTCGATAAAAAGGAATATATGAAAAATAAGAATGTTTGGAAAAGGCAAGGTGTATAGTCTTCATCAGAGGCATATTGACAAGGTAGGGTTTGTTATTTAAATTACCTTACATAGCTATGTTGATGTTATATTGGATTACTATTGAATATTTTTGAATGGTTACTATACTGTTTGATTAAATTGTCTATACCATAATAAAATTAGGGATTTGACCATGTGGAAGGACAAATCTATCCATATAATTGAATCACCAATTTGATATGGTTATAACATGAACATAATCAGACATGGTAATGAAAAGGAACATGGTTTTTGTGGTTATTTGGTAAATGTCTATGTTTGCTTATTTTGTCTATAAGGTAAACAACTGTTTGCAAGTTTATTAGTAAAGGAATGTGTGTAAGTTTATTAGTACATGCCTATGTGTAAGTTTATTAATAAATGACTATGCAAATGTATTTAGTAAATGACCATGTGTTATTTATTTGTTAAATGGTTGTGTTTGGTTATATGGCAGGTGACTATGTTTGTTTATTTTGTATCTAGGGTAAATGGTTGTGTTGTTTATTTAATAAATAATGGTGGATGACTTATCCATAGAGCACATGAAAACACTTGTAGGGTTTTTCATTTTGTCTTTACATATATGCAATAATATAAATAAATAGGGACAAGGGTTTGATGTTGAATGACAGTGGTAAATTTTGAGACCGTAGAACTATATTCATTATTATTTAAGTTCTATATCTAGTCTCAGTCATTTTGATGTTTTAAATGAATTGGATAAGGATTAAGCTAAATAGGTTGACATGTATGTTTAAACTTTGGGATCAAATTCATGTTGAAGGATTGAATTCAACCTTGACATACTCTCAACATGGATGTATTTGTGAACTAATTTAGTAGATTGTGGGGTTAGAAATAAAACATCATTGAATAGTTTTCATAGACTTAGTGTACCATATGGTACACAATAGGGTAGTCGTATTTGGTGTTTTTATGTTTTAATATATCTGTGTTGGGTCATTTGATTCATAATGAAAATGAGTGTTGTTTGGTGTATATGTGAATTATGTTTCATTGGAATTGATTTGGTTGTTCATTTAATTTGCGTGAAAGTAAACATGTGATTAATGGTTTTAATACTTTCATAGGAATCAAATTTAGGTACAAAAAATTAATGTTATAAGTTGAGATAAGTAAGTTTTTAAAAGAATATTTTTTGAAAAAATTGGAGTACAAAATTGTACCCTATTTTTAGTTATATATAGATTTAACATTTTCTTAAGTTAAGCACTTAGTATGAAGGTTAAACTTAAAATATATAAATATATGTGTTTATGAGTTACATATATAGACATAAATATATTGTTCATGAATAACTCACACACACACACACACACACACACACACACACACACACACACACACACACACACACACACACACACACACACACACACACACACACACACACACACACATTACCTATGAATTATATATATATATATATATATATATATATATATATATATATATATATATATATTAGAAATTAAGTGGCTGAGAGCTTTGAAATTTATATATAAATGGACATATAAAATATATAGGTGTATATGCAGATAACCTAGTATGATTATAGATGTTTTCTTAATGTGAATACATGCATTTATATGAAAATCATGATGTATTTCATTGAATTATAATGTGGTTATATCAGTTTTAATTGATTGAAAAATAGGTAGATGATGTTGAATGAAAATTAGATGTGCCAATGGATTTTGTTTAAAAAAAAAGATCTTGGAATTCAGTGTGAAATTCTTGATTCTGTTTACTTTCATTATAATACATGTAAAAGGTATTTATACACAAACTAGTAAAAACTTAACTATCTTAAATATTATTTGGTAATTAAATTACTAGTAATAGATCCTTATATATGCCTATAATTCATAAGTAATATATCTATATATATATTCATAATTATATATATACATCTATGCCTATAATTCATAGGTTTATATATATATATATATATATATATATATATATATATATATATATATATATATATATATATAAGAAATTAAGTGGCTGAGAGCTTTGAAATCCATATATAAATGGGCATATAAAATATATAGGTGTATATGCAGATAACCTAGTATGATTATAGATGTTTTCTTAATGTGAATAAATGCATTTATATGAAAATCATGATGTATTTCATTGAATTATAATGTGGTTATATCAATTTTAATTGATTGAAAAATAGGTAGATGATGTTGAATGAAAATTAGATGTGCCAATGGATTTTGTTTAAAAAAAAAAAGATCTTGGAATTTAGTGTGAAATTCTTGATTATGTTTACTTTCATTATAATACATGTAAAAGGTATATATATATATACACAAACTAGTAAAAACTTGACTATCTTAAATATTATTTGGTAATTAAATTACTAGTAATAGATCCTTATTTTGAAATGGATATTAGGTTGTTATTGGCACTTATGAAAATATAACAACATGTTTTTATGTTGTTATTATAAACATGTGATTAATTTATGTATGATTCCTTTGTATTTATATACTTTGGTATTAGTATGGATATCTATATGAGAAATTGTGGATTCTTATATATGGTTTATTTAGTGAATTATGGTATTAATGACACTAATAAATTAATTATGTGATGATGATTTCATGCACTTACTTAGAGTCAATAATACATAAAATAAATGAAATTTGATTGAGTTATGTGTGTGAGATAATATGATTGATCTAAGTGATCTTTAAATTATATGAAAATTTTAGCCAAAGTAATGTTTATAGTTAAATATTATCATTTCACCTCATTTATTTTAATGCATATACACAAGATGTCATGTTAGAACATAATTATTTATGATATATTGCATATGATGGATATCTTACAACACATAGGTTCTAGTTGACTTCTTGATACCTACACCATTATCATCTATCCATTCCTGAAGGGAGGGCCATTCCCTAGTTGGGTGATTATGTGAGGGATCTATGGTTTGTGTTTGGTGTGAAAAATCACTCTGATTATTCTCTCCCTCTCCTCTAGTAGTCAACTAATAGAGAATTTTAGTCATGATTACATATTATATATTGGTGAGTTTGTGGATACTCGTTTATTTCGTGAAACATTGTATAAATGTATATTCACATTCTAATGTATAGCATTATATTATTATACTATTATTACATTTTATCATTCAATATTTGGACACTTTTATTTTATAATTTATAATTTAAATTTTTAGCAGTTGGCCGAGATTGTAATTCTACATATTTATAATCTGTAATAAGTTGGTCATGTAATTCAGCTTGTTATTAATTGATCATTAACTAAATTAATAAAATCAAATGTATGAATTTTAGATGTATTTATTTAAATATCAAGTATCTTAACTTTAGTTTAGATTAATCTGGTTTAGATTAGTGAAGTAAAATTAATTTTTTTTGCCTAATTATGGTTAAACGCAATGGGGTTCTAAAAAATCTTGTCATGCCCATGCCCTAATTTTGGATTTTTTAATATTTGAATGCTTTTGTATTTTTTTTAATTTAATTATTTATATTTTTTGAATATTTTAGGTTTGGAAAGTCTAACCAGGGATCACATCAATGAGAGGATCATGATACGTGTCTATATCAAATAATGCAAGGATCCTCTATCATGGATGAAGGGTACCAGGTGTGGATATGTGATAATATAATAAGGAGTTATGTGCCATACCATAAATGTCATGATCACTACCCATAAACGTTAGTGTATGATGTGTTGTTATACATAGCGAAGGATTTTTTTGGGTTTGCTACATAGCAGGGGAATGTATGATTGCTTATGCTCACTATGGAACATATTGAATTATCTACAATGCTAAGTATGTATTGTATGAGATGGTGGCTTTTTAAGACACTAAGTAATTTTTTGTTGTGATCAGTTATGAATAGTGGACTATCTCATAGTTTTAACTATGTTCCTCTATATTAGGTATATGGAAAGATCCTATAAATGTGTAACCATTGGCTCTATATAATGATTATGTATAGGTGTAATAACCAACTATGGTGGTGGTGGTAGAGTAGGAGATAACATTCATTTTAGATGGTATTCATATGATACACATGTAAATTTTATTAACTTATTATAGTGTATGTAATTTAGACATCATTACACTATAAATGGTATTGCATGAAGCTTATGCATCCTAGGGCTTCCTAACAACATGTTAAAGGCCCCATTAATATTTATAACTATGAATAGCATAGGTAGTATTGTAAATCCCACTTAAAAAAGTAATATTATGTGTCCCAAGGTATTTTGTTTATATCCATAGAATCCCTTAACTACTCATGATGTATCTTGTAAATCCTATTTTGTGTACCCATGCAAGTGAAGGAGTGTCATTATGCAAATATTCTCACTTGAAACATTATATATCATGATAATGTGTATGGGTTTTTCATCAATATAGGCTTGTATGAAGAGTTCATGAAAAATTAAATCATCATCAATAAAATCATTATCATCAAATGTGATCATACACCATTATGGTGAAGTATCGATACACATACCAATAATATAATCTATTATATGATCATACTACACACATGGGGATGTATGTTATATGCACAATGTACCTTTGAAGTATCCTTAGTTTTTTTTGTCTCATGTTTAGTAAATAGATCATTAAAGATCTTCAAATTTTGATTTATATTGTATTTTGGTCTATATTCATCTATAGGGGTACCCAAGTTGATAATATTTTCATCTATAAGATCTTGTATCTTATATCTTAATTTAAATCATTTGTTTGTTGAATGTCCCACAATTTGATGATAATCATGATATGAATTATCATTATAGTTCCTTGGTGTAAGCTTATTTGGATCGAGATCGTATGGAGGAATAAGTGTGATAAGTTTGCACTTGAGTAAATTATTCAATATTACATGAGGAGGTGATGGTAATCTAAAAACTACCTCTTTGGTGGAGTTTTCAATTGTATTTGTTTTATAGGTTATGATTATGCTTTGATTGTAATCATTACCTCATTCTTACTATCAATTATTTTAACCTTGTATCTTTTTTTTCTTTAAAACTTAGTTTTTGAAGTAGTTGTAGGAGGTTTTCTTAATTTTTTCAAATCTACAATCTTAACTTCTATGTCTTTCATTGTATGGCATATTTCATTGAAGCATATGAATCTCTTGAATAAAATTGACTCATGGAGAGGTGCTAACAAGATTTACTTGAATATCTCTTGTAATTTATTTTCATCCATAACATTGGTCATCTTGGTTGGCATAATCTTGTACCAAAGTGCATAATCACTTATTAGTTCATTAGATTGTTGTTTAAGCTTAGAAATTTATGCATATGATAACTTATCATCAATGTTGATGTAAAAATGTGTTAAAAATTACTTTGTCAAGAGGTTGAATCTAAAATAGGGATATATTTTAGTGAATGAATACTAGGAAAAATTAACAAAGATCCTAAAATATGTTCCTCAGTATCAGGTAGATGAAAGGTTTCACATTTATATATTCATAATGGAATTAAAACCCAAAATAGGATGCATGGTAGATGTGCATGGGCCATCTATTTCGAGAAGGTAGTAAAATAAGATCTAAAGTTGAAGTCTATTACTCAGGTCAGATAAAAGTTCAAGAAGAAGTTTGGAGGTTCCAAACCCACTCTTAAAAAGAAGAAATGGAAAAGGAACAAAAATTGCAAAAACCAGTTCAAGGATCAAAATGCTAAATTCAATAACTTCTCAAGTACTAAGAAAATAGATGGTGGGTTCAAGATTGGTTTCAAGGGAAACTAATAGTCTAAAAGAAAATGACCTCCTGGTAGATGTTTCATCTATGGTGGTGATCATCTTCTAGGGAATGTACTCAAATAAAGTCACAAGATAAAGTTAAGGGTGTTATGTAGCAAAGAACCTTTTAATAGAGAATCCATACAACTGTTGATAATTATTAGGCTAATTTTCAAGTCTCACCTATTAAAGTTGAAGGTAATCTTTTTAGTCATCCAATTTCCATTTTGATTAGTACTAAAGATACAAAATATTTTATTTCTCCTTTAAGTTATCTAGAAAAGCTGGTATAATGGTAAATGCAATATGAAAATGAGACCAAGGTCAAAGTTGATAGGTGTTTAATTAAAGTTAAGATTGAATTTCCTAAATTATCATTGATAGTAGATATTTATGAAGCACCACTAAGATCATATGATGTAATCCTAGGGGTAAATTGGCTTGCTAAGCATAAAGCAAAGTCAGATTGCTATCTCAAGAAGGTAGAATGTCAGGATGATTTTGGGAATAAAAATTAGATTCAAGGTGAGAAAAGGGAGTTAAAAATTAGGTATATTTTTGAAATTTGACTTCAGAAGGCTCACAAAAAAGGATGTTAGACATTTATTGTTAAAATAAATGAGATGGAGGAATCTAAGGAATCATCCATTGAGAATTATCCTTTTCTTAAGAACTTCAAGATATGTTTCTAGAAGAATTACTAAGCTTACCACACAAGAGTTTAATTTCTTGATAGACATAATACCTAGTTCAAAACCACCATCTAAGGCACCGTATAGGATGATGAATACATAATTGGTTGAGTTAAAATATCAATTAAAGGATTTTTTATCGAAGGGGTTGATTCGATCAAGTGTTTCACCATGGGGTACACTAGTAATATTTGTTAAGAAGAAAAATAGTATTCTTCACTTATGTATTGATTATAGGATATTGAATAAGGCAATAATTAAGACTAGATATTCATTACCTTGTATTAATGATCTTTTCAATCGGGTGTGTGGACGATGCAGAGGACTTCATTCAATTTGAATTTAATGAATGAAAATAAGAAACATGTTCATCTCAAATGCCATCTATCTCTGATTTTTTCCTCTTCCTCTTCATCATCCAATGGATCACCTTATTTAAGATAACACAAGATTATGTTCATGTAGACACTAGAAATCTGCATGCCTATGATTTTGAATGTTGAAGTAGCCCTAGAAGTACCCCTGGGCCATCTTAGGACCAACCTACAACTATCAAGCCTAAACCCACCAATCTACACTCAGTTAAACCTAACTGAGTAACTCTAACCTTTAGGACCCTATCCTTGGGAACCCTAACCATCAACAATAAACCTTGGGAACCCCTGACTATCAACGGTTAGGATCTACCTTTTTACCAAGAGCATGTAATCTCTACCGACCCTTTTCTAAATATAACTTGTCTAATTTGTGTTCAGAGCCTTTGCATGCACAAATTATATTTAGATGGCCCTGTTACACCTTCACTTCCACCTCTTGCTTATGCCTATAAAAGAGAGAGGATTTGAAGGTTAAATCCATCTACAATAATTATCAAAAGCTTAGTTATTTATGGGTTTTCTTTTGTAGGTCAATCAGATCAATTAATGTCATCATCATTATCAAGTATTATTAGCTATCTTATTGAGAGTCAACTTGTCATAATCTCTCAACCAAGATTTTAGGTATCGTTATTTTGCTAGAATCAAGCTAGATTCCACCTACATGATAACTACATCAACCACCCACCCAACTAACTTTTGGTAAGATAATTACTTATTTATCAATATTCATGTGATTTTATTCCATTTTGAAATCAACCTAGCCTTTACCCAACTCCCAAAATTCATCTATGAAATCCCATCACCTTCTAGTGATCAAGCCTAGAATTCCATAGTCAACCACCAATGGTTGGACCCCAACCATCGATGGTCAGGGTAACCATCAATGGTTACCTATGGAAAAAAAACCAACAATTTGATTTGGACCACCTACACCCAATCAAATCTTCTTTTCTATATTTTTGACCACTCATAGGCCCCTTTCTAATTTTTTGAAGCATACCCTAACTTGTTATCACTAATATTAATTAGTTTATCACTAATTAGATCATTCCTAGTATACTCTTCTAACAAGCTTTTTTATTTTCAATTTTATTACCTTTTGATTATTGATGCAAGTATCTTCTTTCTAGTTTATCAACTTGATTGTTTAAAATGTGTGCATTGACATCCCCTAAGGAATCCCTCACTTTCAAGATCTAGCTATCGCTAGGAAATCCACCCAACTTTCTATCTAATAAACAAGTTTTCTTTAGTGTTTCCTTATCTTTAGGTCTTCCTCCCAAACCAAAGAGGAAATCTCATAATCATTTGGATTCAATGCATGCACAAACAAATAAGTTTTTCAACCATAATCATATTGAGTTTCTTTTCTCTCTTTCCTAGAACTTAAGTGAAAATTTACATGAAGCATTCTGGCATGCTTGATGGGACCTAGAGTCTTTACTCACTTTTTCTTTGCATTTGTATGATCTCCTCTCTATCTGTGCTCATAATTGAAACTAAAATTTCTTTTGGGATTAAAATCAATTGCATCCATTGCTTGCTTTTAACATCAATTCACTTTGAATCAAAGCATAGTAATCTTATTGTAGCATCACCTTTGTTTCACACACTAGGAATACCACTTTCATCAATCAAACATCAAAATAATTTGAGACAAGGCTTGACTGGGATTTCATCACCTAGCAGTCACCTTACCAATTCCTGGAAATCCTAATTAGAGGTCATTACCAAGAGGAGAACTAACTTAGCTCTCTGGTTGAGTATAAAATCTGGACATCAATATATATTAGCTAAGCACATGATACCATTATCACTATGGGACTATGAAGTGAGAGGGTAGGCCCCAATACCAAGCCATGTATTGATTCCAATATAGATTCTTTTGAGCATGTAAACAACCCAAAACCAACTATAGACTACTTCTATAGTACCTGATCTACAAGCTAACTTTCATCACACATTCTCATAAACTAAGGCATAAGCTAAAAGTGATATTAAAACTAACCTCTAGGATTAAAATGTAGTTCATAATGTGTGTCTTGGTTTCCTTGATCATTTTATTGTCTTCTTCTTATTTGAGTGGTGAGATTGTTCTTATTTTCTCTCCCCTTTTTTCTTGTATGGTTCTCACTCATCAGTAGCAAAGAGACCTGGTAGAATAAAACCCATCACTTAAATCAAAATATTCTACATCATCATCTATGGAGTACATCTGTGAGGTAGAAGATTCACCTCATCTATTGGGAAGCCCTACTTTCCCTTGGGTATTTCCCCAAGGAGAGATGGATTTTATCACCTTTCTAAATAACAATCCAGTGGCACTTCAACACTATCTTAACACCTCTTCTCACCATATCCCAATTTCAACTCCACCTTAGGATCCTCTTTATGGCATGCCATCCCACCTTATGAAGGGTATCCCTATTGCCATGGTCACCACCCAACCTTTGGCCACCCAGTCATCTTCATCTACTAACACGTTTGACACTACGATTGATAACCAACCTATCCAATCAACTGTTACCCTTACACCTTCCATGAGGACAAACCAAATATTGACCCATCATACCCCACTTATAGCTGATGTACCCACTACTAACATTACCAACCTCCCATCTATAAAACCTAACCCATTGGTTAATACCCCTTTACCAACCTTTGGGGTATCTATCCCTTCCACCTCACCATCCATTAACACAAAGGTCACCACCTCCCCTCTGGTCACCAACCCAACTACCACCCATGCCCAATCCATAAGGACTTATCAAAAGTTACCCATTGCACCCAATCCAAGATACATCCCTAACCCAAAGGGTATGTACCCACTACCCAACCACCATCATCCACCTACCCTATCCAACCTCTAGCATCCATATTATAATATGTGGTAGTCTCTCAATTGGCAAGGAATTACCAATATGTTTCCCAACCTCAACGACAATACCAACCTTACAATCTTTTTGGTACACCACCTCAAACCGACCTAATGAAAATGCTCATGGACAAGATGACTAACCTTGAGTCATCCATTTTAGGAGCTTATAACATCCTATCTTATGATTAGATTTATAACAAACCTATTCATCATTTTGTTCCTATCAGACCTTACCCTCCTTAATGGGATCTTCCCAAATTTACCAAATTTCAAATCAAGGACCCCCAACAACACCTTAGGGCTATTAGGCATGCATGCAACATGATTGCTTATGATGATGCCCTTCTACTCCGAACCTTCCCCATGTCTTTATCTAGTCCAATACTTGACTAGTATAGTTCCCTTACCAAGCATTCCATCTTTTCTTTTACCCACATAGCACAAGTCTTCTTGCATCACTTTTCCATTAAAATTTCCAAGAAGTTCTTTATCACACACCTCTATTCTATCAGGCAATTTGATGATGAGTCCATTTCTAATTTTGTCACCCATTGGAGAAGCTTGATTAATCAGCTTTCATTTTACCTGCCTCAACTTAAACTTATAGAAATTTTCACTCGAGCTTGTGCCAAACATATATCTTCTACACTACATGTCCAAAGCTTTAGAACCTTTTATGAGGCTTTTACCATGGCATGTAAGTTGGAAAACTAGGCCATAGATGAGGGTAATTTGAAGTTATGAAACAAGAACTCTACCTTCAAGACCAATGAAAAATCTTCCTCCAAACCAAGTAACCGAGCCATTACCAGAACCAATACTAGGGGAATCATGAATGTTGTCATCCTTAAAACCATCCCTCCACCCAATGTCAATCGAAAAATTATCCCATTATCTCCAATCAAAGTGCAAGGAACCCAAACCAAAATAACCAAAAATAATTCACTCCACTTGGAGAATCTTACACCTTGGTTCTAGAGAAGATACTAAAAGCTAACCTTATACAACTTCCAACTATCAAACCTCCCTAGCAATTTGATTCTTCTCATCCAGTACCTACTTGGTACAATGAGAATGACCTCTATGCTTTTCATCAAGTAACTAGACATGACATCAGCTGATGTAATACTTTCAAGAATGTTGTTTAGGGTCCTATCAACAAAGGGGAACTCATTTTGGATAATCCTAATGCCCCTGAAAATCAAGCTCTGAAAATCTTTGGGAAACCTTTCCCAACCATGCCCCTATAAAAACTGAGGACACATAGGCTAAATGCTCTCATAATGCCCACATAGCCAACATGGTTCGTGATACACCTATCCATGAGGAACCAATCAACCAATCTACCCATTACTTCCCCACCTCACTTATCAAGGTAATGGAGTCACCTTACCCTCATTTGGATAGTCAAACCAAAGAAGTTATTTTATCCATAGATACCTTCATAGAAGTCTAGGAATCATCACATACTACCTCAAGTAGCACGTCTAGGTAAATTAACATTCTTGATTCACCACCTCTACCAACTATTGAACAAACTACCACACCTATGTAAATAATCCCTAAAGGAAAAGTGGTTCCACTAGCATTTATAATGGAGGAGTTATCTATCCCAACCCTACCTTACTCACCTCAAGAAATCAATCAACCTTCCAACCATCCTCACCAACTTATAAGTATATCTATTGCATCCACTACCCATAGATAATGATAAGTAAATAAACCTTTTTCCACATTAGTAAAAAAAATGAAATTCACCTTAAAACTAGACATGAATAGAGCTAATTTCTAGCAACAATTAGGGCTTCCCTCCATTAACAAACCTGAACCTTATAACACACCTCTAACCAACCAATCCAAACCTCTAACAACCCCTTAACTTATTAGTCAACTAAAGTAGCCACCACCTTACCAACCAAACCTTTCAAAACTCTTCGTGCCTTCCCTACTCAGCATTTAGTTCACCCATCCTTGAAATTAGACTTAACTTCACCCAAGCCTATACCTAGGTCTTGACCCACACTAGCCAAGAAGATGAAAACATTGAAAGGATAAATAACTAAGCCTCTACCTCCCTCTACATTTCCCTCTATCTTAGGGCCTCATCCTTTCACTTTGCTTAAATATCAAACCCCTTTCAACATATGTCACCCACTACTATTGATTACACCAAAATATTTATTAGCTATTATATCGGTCCTTCCCAAATCACAACCAGTTAGACCATCAAACTTGGTCACCCCAACTACCAACATACCTAGACCAAAACCATCAACTAGAAACACCACCTTACCCAAACCATCTATCACCAAACCTATTTCCACCAACACGCCCATCTCAACAACCTAAACCATGATCCCTAAACCTTTCTTACCTCTAGCAAAATCCTATATGATCATTCTTTAAAGATTAGTGCAGACCTCCTACCTCACATTACCTTCTATCAAACCTTTCAATCCTCTTGGTTCAAAGACAACCTAGTACAAAGACCATCAAATCTGCTCCTATCACAAGACACCTAGGCATGACACAGATAATTGTAAAGCTCTCCAAGCCATTATCCACCAAATCTATGATGAGGATGATCTTTTGGTAGATGACCTTCCTCCCATTCCTCTACCATTAAAACAAAAAACTAGCCACCAACACATTCCTAATCCCCCACTCTCACCTCAGAGTGATGGAGAATCTACCCAACCCTCCATCACACCTTCACCTTCTATCCATACCATTAATTTGGTCACATGATCACAAAAAAAGGATAAAGGGAAGGCCAAAGTGTCTATTCCATGGACATACCCACTAACTCACCCTATACTAAACTAGATCCAAATCTATATGTTTATAGCTAAGCCCAAAGTCACCATCTTAGGCACTTTGGAGGCTAATCCCTTTGAATCCATTTAGAGGGCCATCCTTAAACAACTCCACTAGACCCCTACTAAAAAGAGCCTCTATGAGCTCATTTTCACTTTACCCCACCATCATAAAGCCATGATCGAGGCTATGAAAGCCATTAAAGTCAAACTGGGGGATTCTCAACCTATAGAGGATTTTGTTGGTGCTCTCCAACTCTCTACCCTTGTTACCTTCAAGGACATAGAGATACCTTCTATTGACCTTGAATACCTGGATCCCCCTCTTTTTATTATAGCTCACATAAACTAGACCTACATCAAATGGATTATGATCGATGGGGGAGAAAGTATCAACATCATCTCTTCCCATGCCTATGAGAAACTCAAACTACTAGATAATGTAATTTCCAAAACTTCAGCCATCCTTATATGTTTTAATGACAATATGACCACTACCTTGGGAACCATCATCCTTCATATTTAGCTAGGACCTTGCATGCTCCCAAAACTCTTCTATGTGGTTAAAGATGAATTTTGGTATAATGTTTTTCTAGGGAAACCTTGGATCTAGGCCATGGGATGTGTACCTTCCACCCTCCATCATTATGTCAAGTTTAAATATGAAGGACAATTTATTACCATACAAGCTAACCCTATCCCTTTTTCATCATGTAATATGACCTACCAAACTAATGATGTTCTTTTGCCTCCATCTAAAGCACTACAAACTACCACCATCAAGCCCTCACCTATGGAACTAAAGCCATTACTTCTTCCTCTTCCACTAAGGCATCCACCAATTCATCTATCCCTACAAACTAGATACCCATCACTGATCCTTTGGAACCTACCTTCTAATGCCTTAACCTTGGAAAATACCATCTCTTCACCCTTGATGCCCTCTTTACTCCCTAAGAATACAATAAAATCAACCACCAGTCAAGTTATGACCCTAATATTAGACTCATTACCCCCTTGGGGCCTCTGAGCTATCAAACCCACTTTATTTATGGGGGAATTGACATGCCACTTAATATTTCCATTAATCCCTCTCCACCTCAATCATTTAACTCCACCTTCTCTTATTTGGATAACCCAGACTTCACCAAACTATACCTTCATAGATGTGCTTGGAAGGGACTTAGTTTGGGATGATATGAGCATGGCCAGACCTTGATTGAGACTTAAAAGCCTCACAAGAAGCATGGCTTTGGATTCATTCTACCCATTAAGAAGAAAACCAAACAAACTAACCCTCCCATTGTTGAATAAGAAACCCCTTCCTCACCAACACCCCCTCCACCTATGGGTGAGGATGAGGACATCATCCCACCCAATTTTTGTCATCAACATGATTACCCTTAGCCCCCTAACTTATCAAAAGGAAGGGGCATCCATATCCATCCCTTTGACCCATCTTGAACTCATGGGAGAGGACTCTCCTACTGTTAACACTATTTAGTGTCAAGATGATGATGTTATTCTCACCTACCTTGGTACACCTGATTCCTTCATCCATAAATCTTTACCTCCAGAAACCTCAACCATGTTAAATGAATCTACCATATACATTGACATAGACACTGTAGATAACCCCCATATCATCAGACTTGGCCAATCTCTTACCTCTAAGGAACTACATGACTTCTCTACCTTCCTCCAAGATTGAAAAATTACATTTACCTAGTCATATGCTGACATGTCTAGTATTGACCCAGCGATTACCACCCACAACATTGTAACCAATCATGACACCAAACCTGTCAAATAAAAAATTCACTAAATACACCCTTGCATAGCTTTCCTTGTCAAAGAAGAGCTTCAATGCCTCCTTTTTATCAACTTTATTCAACCCATTGATTATACTCAATGGGTTTCGAACATCGTGCCTATCACTAAAGCCACAAGGAGACTATGTATCTATATGGACTTTCATGACCTCAATCTCACCTACCCAAAGGATGAATTTTCTCTACCTAGAATTGACCAACTCATTGATCTTACAATAGGCCATGAGATGTTATCTCTCCTAGATGGATTCTTAGGTTATAATTAAATTTTGATTGCCACTAAAGATCAGCACAAAAATATGTTTATCACTCCATGGGGGAATTTTTGTCTACAGAGTTATGCCCTTCAATCTTAAGAATGCTGGTGCAACCTACCAATTTGCCATGACTTATATTTTCCATGACCTTATCCATACCATCATCAAAGACTATGTGGATGAACTTCTCAAGAAGTCCAAGCTTTGGAAAGACCATTTAACCATTCTCAAGATTATATTTAAGTGACTTATCTACTATCACTTCCACATTAATCCCAAGAAATGTATTTTTAGGGTCTTGTCAAGAAAACTTATTGGCTTCATCATTTCTCTTCAAGGAATCAAAGTTTATCCACACAAAATCAAAGCCATCTTCAAGATGCTACCTCTAACCAACCTTAAACAACTCTATAACTTCAAGGGGAAACTTCAATCCATTCATCGCTTCATCTCCTAACTCTTTAATTGTTGTCAACCCTTCCACCACCTCTTAAAAAAGGGCAACTCTTTCAAAGTGGAATTTTGATTGTCAAAAGGCCTTTGGTACTCTCAAAGAGTATCTGCTATCTCTACCTATCCTTATACCTGCTAAAGAAAACCAACCTTTATACCTCTATATCTCTACCATAGACCACTCCCTAGGGGCAATGCTTGCTCATCAAGATGAACAACACAAGGAGCAATCCATTTATTACATTAGCTGCACACTTATCAAATATGAGACTCAGTACACACATACTAAGAAACTATGTTTGGCCCTAGTCTTCATGGCCACCAAAATTTTCCACTACCTTCTTAACTATATAACTTTTGTCATAACTAATACTGACCCCCTCAAGTAAATGCACTCCAAACCATATCAAAACTAACGTATAGCTAAGTGGCTCATGTTTTTAGCTAAGTTTGACCTTGAGTTCCTCTAGAAAAAATCACTCAAGGGGTAGGTCATTATCGACCAACTCACTGAGGCACCCCTAGAAAACAACCCACCTCCGCCTCTGGATTTCTTAGACAATTCTATTACAAGCCTATCTGAAGTAAATTTCACTAATTAGGTAACCATGTTTTTCAATGGTTTAAAATGTTAGCATGGTGGGGGAGTCAATATCATCCTTTTCCCCTTATTGTTGAACCACTTCCTTTGTCCTTTAAACTTGACTTTGAATACACCAACAATGTGGTTGAATATGAAGCCCTAGTAATAGGTCTCCAAATTACCTTAGCCCTAGGAGTCTAAAAAATGAATATCTTTGGTGACTCCCACCTTATGGTCAACCAAGTCACCAGCATTTACCAATGTAATAATGAGGTCTTATAGTTGTACAGATAACTGGTTACAAAACTTTTAGCATCATTTGAACACTACCATATCCAAACCACCCCGTGATCTACTAACAAATTATCTAATACCATGGCTTCACTTGCCTCTCAAATCCCATCAACACCTTTGAAATCCAAACTATCAGTCATTGTCCATCACCTCACCAAACCCTCCTACACCAAGTCAAGCACTCTAACCATCTTTAGTGTGGAGGAGATCCTACCTGACCTTTGGTATCAACAAACCTTCGACTACTTTCACCTTGGCATAATTCCCTCTGGCCTCTCTAGGAATGCCCATTAGAAATTTATCTAGAGCACCTCTTGTTATACCATTATATGAGGAATTATCTACAAATGTGGTTTTGATGCCCCTTATTTAGTTGCCTTTATAGTCTAGAAGCCTCTCACACAATCAAAGAGACACATGAGGGTATCTATGAGGGCCACTTTAGTGGACTTACTATGGATAAATACATCCTTTGCATGGGTTATTACTGGCCCACCCTTAACCAATATTGTTGCAACTATGTGAAAAATTATGTCAAGTGTCAATAACATGCTAATTTACATCATGTACCTACCAATAGTCTTTATTTTTCTATAGACTTTTGGACCTTTTTATAATGGGGCCTAGACCTTATCAGTGAAATCAACCCTCACTCTTCACAATGACATCATTCTATCATTATCACAACCAAATATTTCACCAAATGGGTGGAGGCTATTCCTCTTATCTCGACAAAGGATGAAAAGATTATTGAATTCATCACCCACCATATCATTTGTCATTTTAGTGTTCCCCATAAGATCATCATTGGCAATGTAAAATATTTTAAAAACAAACACATTCAAGGCCTTTGTAACATATTTGGTATTAAACTTATCTTTTTGTCACCTTATCACCCACAAGAAAATGGATAGGTTGAAACCTTTAACAAAAACATTAACAACATGCTTACAAAAATGGTTAATGCCTCAGGTCAGGATTGACACTTGCACATCCCTTTTGCTCTATGGGCGTATCGCACAAGAATCCAAACTCCTACATGTGCTACACCTTTTTCACTTGTGTTTGGAGTTGAGGTTGTATTTCCTCTTGAATTCCAAATACCTTCTTTTTGCATATATTTGCATGAACTTATTTCAAAAAATGATTATCATCAAGAAATTTAGCTCAACTTGAGCTACTTGATGAACATCATTTGGATGCTCTTTTCCATCTTCATTTATATCAATAATGAGTCAAACAAGATTATAAAAGACACCTGAAAGTATGAAAATTCAATATTAGAGATATTGTTCTCAAGAAAAATCAACATGTAACTAATATGAAGAAAAGCAAAAGGGGAAAATTTGCTTTCAATTGGCTTGTACCCTATATCATTACCCATAAGTATGGATTAGGAGCTTATCATTTATTCTCTCTCAAAGGCAAACTAGAACTTGAGCCTCTCAATGTCTTGCATATGCATCCCTTCTATTGTTAGATAGGGATCACAATCATCATTTGTCTAACTTAAACTCATCCCTTGTAAACCACATTCATTTTCCTCTTTTTAGGGTCGATCGACTAAAATTGAATCATGTGATTATCCATCACAATTAAAACCTAATATTGAACTATGGATATCATGGCTCTATCCATGGCATGATTCTCATAGTACTTCCCATCTCTTTGAGATTGGTTCCTATGGTCATTGTCACCTATACCTCTCTTTCACCTACTAAACTTTCTTGTCAGCTTAGTTTTGCCTTCGTAAAGGCAATCCATTGAGCATGCATGAGCAAGTATATGTCAAGAAAAATCAAATCAAAATAAAATAAATATCAAATAGTAAAAATAAATCATTGGTCATTCTTAGCATTCAAAAACTACTCCCTTGAATGATAGCTATTAAAAATCAATTAAAATTACCATACATAAGGTGGAATGCTCCCTTGAAGGATAAATATCGAAAGCATTTGTACTAGGCACATAAACCTAGACCACTCCCTTGAAGGATGTATGAGTAAACCATTTGGCAAAGCTAGTAATTTATTTAAAGATTCTTGCATCGATCAGCTTTCTTGACCCCCCAATAAAAATCAAAATCAAAAACAAAAGAAAAGCAAGAGCAAAATAATTTTGAAAGCTATAATCAGATTTCATTATAGTAATAATCTTGGAAAGACACAACCAAATCTCCTTAGTAGACTTCCCACATCGATTAGTCTATGCTTCATATATAGAATTAAACTTGTTTATACTACCTCTTTAAACACCTATAGAAAAGGCATACTAGTCTCGCTAATGGTTCTAGTTTCACCCATTCTCCCTCCACATATCATATGCACAAGACTATGAGCTTACTTGACACAATGTTATCAAGATCCCTATCTATCAACCTAATCACACTAATGCAAAGCATCTGAAAAGATTATTTTCACTAAGCCAATCCAATTTTGGGTTTTGTGTTAGTCTTTACCAATAAAAAGGCATCATGTTATCTTTCTTATCTTATATTAGTTTATGTAAGCCTATCACTATGAACATGAAAAATAAACATCACATCAAAAGCATGAACATCATGAGCTATGTCATCAAAAAACAACATCTAATCATCAATGAGCCAAACAAAATGTCAACATATCAGAGCAAACCATGAACATCAATCACATCATAAACCATAAGCATATCATTACACAATCATAATCATAAACCAAATAGCTGAGCCAAATATCAAGGAATTTATCATTTCCCATCTCACTCATATAACCATAAATAAATCCATAACATGTATCCATCCTTAACATATCCTATCATAACCATAAGCATAATCAGAACATCACATGCCTAAGCTACTAAGTCAAACATCATAAACATGAATTAGAAACCATAAGCCATAATCATAATCCACAAGAATCCATCATACATAAACATCAAAAGTATACATCATATACATTGCATCATCAAAAAATAATACATGTCACAATGTGTCAGCTCTCTCTCAAAACATATACATCTTGATACATCAACACATAAGTTGGTATTAAAATAATACATCAAAATAACATATCTCAACATAATCATGGGCCTACACCACTACCACTATCCCAATCTATGCATGCACCTATACCAAGTGGTAGTCCCCCTGACACCCATATCTATCCCACTTTAGAAGCCCACTGACCTAGAGTAGTTATCGATGGCCCACCAGCCAAGCTTGTTGTGTACTCTGCATGCCTCATATCCTAGGGAAGCTGGTATAATACCATTGCCTCATAATATTTGAGCTGTGTAACAATAGCTAGATGACATGTTTGGGGCATTGTGTTTGGTGGCCCTTTTTCTACTGCTACACCTACCCTAGCCCTCTACCTAAGTAGTTATTTATCACCTATAATAGTGGTGAACTGACCCTATAAATCTAGCTTGTAATGTGGCCACCTATCCCTATAGAGCCTATACCTAATCTTAGGCCATGAATAATGTTTCCCCTACTTGTCCACCCTAGCTGATTAGATCTATAGCCATCAGTACCACCCCTTCTTCATCCCCACCTACATCCACAATTGAATAGATAGGATGGTACCAAGCCATGTATCTATCTATGTACCTTACATCATCTATGGGAGCCCTAATAGGAAGCTCCTCAAACCCACCATCTAGAACACTTTGAATAGGTTGGGGCACTGATAACTAAACCTCTGAGTCATGCCTCTTATACATGGATGTGGACCTAGTACACCCTGTAACAAGCTAAATTGGCATCATACTTGATCAAAGGGAATCAACTCAACCTCACCCTCTTGGAAGCCAATAATCCACCTATAGTTATATATAGTGAGGGTCTACCTCTTGTAGCCTGGCCAAATGGAAAACTATAGGTATGGTCTCCATGTGATATCTGTAGCTACCAATCTACCTAGGAAAGCCTTAAACCACTTAATGTTATGTGCTCCACCTCTAACCCTTGATGTATCATAGTCACCCCTCTACCTCATAAAGCCCACATAGAACTCTAGTTATGTGTACCCTATCCATGATAATCCCATAAACCTTAATACCTAGATGTGCTCATAGGCCCAATAGTGAAAGAATCATGCCCATGTTGATGCCATACCTCTTGTGGTGTCTAAATCCCCATATCTCTCTATAAATATGGACCAACAACACTAGGACCCAACTAAATATTTTCCTCTCAAGCAATAGCTCAACGAAAATAACTAGTAACACATAAGGGAATCTCTCACTACTAGAATCTAGAAACCCAAAGCAAGTAACCACGATCATCATCATCATCATCATCATCATCATCATCATCATCATCATCATCATCATCATCATCATAAGTCTCCTCTCCTTAGGAGCCCTCTCATATAATGTTGTATAATTGAACCCTTTGGAGTGTTAGTGAACTTGGTCACTATCATCTCCATATAAGTACTCCACATACTCACTTTGATCCTCCTACTTAATTTGGTAGATTACCTCACCATATAGTGGGAGCTAAATAATCATATGGACATCCTCTAGGAGAATAGTCATTTCCCTGATCAACAACAAGAAAGTGTTAGTAACGAGATCCCATCTCTTGATGAGCACTATGTTAGGTTGTGGAGCTAAAAGCTTCACTAATGCAGACATGGAGGAGGTTGCTGAGAGGTTGCTAAGTTGTAGAGCAACTGACGTCGATCTAATCAGTTGATGTTGGTCATATACAGTGAGAAGAGCAACCAACATCAGTCATGGATCAGTCGACGTTGGTCACCTCCAGGCAGATAGGGACTGACATCGATTGCCTGTGTGGTTCCAAAACTATCGATTGCACAAATAGTTAGTTAATGAACCGGTTGTTTGCATGTAGAAGGCCAATTATAGAATTGAAGCTGTGAATCTAATTATTATAATTAGGTGTCTAATTATTGTTTGCATGAGATCTATATAATAGACTCATGGACTGTATTGTAATTTGTGCTAGAGAGTAAGAGAGCAAATATTAGCTCCTTCAGAGTGAAGAGATCAAGGTGTGTTCCTCCTAGTGCCATAGTGCCAAGTATGGGTGCTGGTTTGGAGAATCAGAAGGATTCTTCATGTATGTAGGATCTTGGTTGGAAAGTGTGCAAGGCCACATTTGGAGATCTACATGGTAAGTAAGATCATTTATTTGTAGGTGTATGTGTGTGCAAGATCTAGGTTTGTAGGTGTGCAAGATCAGGGAGGTCAGCAACACAATAGGAAGTAATATCAGGGGAGATCTACTTGGAGTACAGTGTGTACTCAGTTGGAGAGAAAAGAGGAAGGCAAGGTAGATCCTTCCAAAGTAAGATCATTTGAGTTGTAGGTTGTTGCAAGTTCATGAGAGATCTACTTGGAGTGCGTTGTGTACTCGATTGAATATGTGTGTATACTCAGTGTACTAGCAGTAGTGGATACTGACTGGTTAGAGGTGAACACCAATTTTGTGTTTGAGTTGGAGTGCATTGTGTACTTAGTTGAGTATGTGTGTATACTCGGTGTACTGGCAATAGTGGATACTGACTGGTTGGAGGTGAACACCAACTCTGTGTTTGAGTTGTGTGTTGGGACCGTAAGAGAGAGAGTGAGCTCTTGAAGAGATTTATTGTTTATGCTCTAGATGTGTGTGAGCTCTAGAGATGTAAGGAAGAAGACTGTGGCATCTTCTTTGTTGTATTTCCTTTTGGAAGAGTATTAATACAATTGGGTATTGTCTCTCATATTCTGTGTTTTTTTTGAATTCTAGTTACTTGTGATTCTAGTTTAATTCTGCATGTTAGTTGCTTCTATATGGTAATCAGTTGTGCTTCCTAGATCCTGACAAAGTGGTATCAGAGCTAAGGTTGTAGGGAGCAGGTTTTGTGTTTGATTACATGTCACTCTCAGGGGTTTTTGATTGAGTGGGAGTATAGCAATGGTAGAAGAAAGTACACTATGAATGGAGAAACTGAATAACATGAATGGTCAATTACGGTGTTATGGAAAGAAAGAGCAGGTAAAGAAAAAATGTTGTTTGGTAGCAGATCAGCATGAAGGAACTGAAGAAGCAAATGTTGCAGGTGTTTTTGCATAGGATGCTCTGGGATGTTTCTTGGATAAAGTAGAATCTTGGTTTATAGATTCTGTTGCCTCTTTCCATGCAGCCCCAATTAGAGGGGTTGGTGAGCCTTGTCAAAGTATTGGCAAAGGGGAAGTGCGGCTGAAATTGCAGACGGCCAACACATGGGTGTTGAAGGAGGTCATGCAAGTCCCAGTCTTGGAGATGTGGCTAATTTATTTAGGAAATTTGGGTGATGAGAGATGCACAGTAACTCTCATAGCAGATTCTTGGAATGTTACCAAGGATGCACTTGAATTAGCATGTGGTAAGAAAGCAAGTACTCTTTATCTACTTGCTTGTATTACTGATTCCACTTTTGTTGCACATGTGTGGCTTTGTAGGCTTGGTCACATAAGTGAGAAGGGAATGGATGTTCTTGAGTCAAATGGTAAGAGATCAGCTTTAGAGAGCATAGACCAAGATTTCTGTGAGCAGTGGGTTGCTACAAGAAAGGATTGTGTTTATTGCAGGAAAACGAAGACTGATGTATTTGAAAAAATTAAAAATTGGAAAGCCTTGGTGTTCTTGGAGGAGATGATAGATAGAGATCAGTGAATGGGGCTAGATACCTCTGAGTAGGGTAGTTTGGATAGGGTTTTGATCCAAAGAGAGCTCACGGGTAAAAAGTCATCACTCACAAGCATACACAAATACCAACGTCGATCAAAGGTAACTGACATCGAATAGACAGGTACCAACATCAGTCATGTGCAGACTAGAGGAGTCAATGGTGTCAGGTAGGTGGAGACTGATGTTGGTAGGATAACTAGCATCGGTGACCTGGACAGTCACATGGAACTGACGTTAGTCGAATGTAGTGTGGTGACCGAGGTTGGTCACTGGAATAGATTTTGGGTAGACAACAAGCTGTCAAGGAGTCTCAAATGCCCATGTGGAGGACTGAAAGGGTAAGTAAGACTCAAATTCATTGTTCCTCTTCTTTATACTCATTGCTCACTATAGAGCAGGAAGGATCTAGGAAATAGTGGGAGCATGGCATGAATAGGATGCAGAACCAAATGGGAGATTTGGTAGGGTTGCTAGCTGGTATGAAAGCACTGAGAGATGAATGGATACCTTAGTTAAAGAATAAAGAGAATGGACACGTGAGATGGAAGGCCAGGTCATATGGTCTTGAAGAAGCTGCAGGATAGTGGTACAGGTTTTGACAGGTGGATGACAAAGTAGGGCTTTAGTTAGTGTCAGTGTAACCATTGTGTTTGTCTTACCAGGTGGATGATGGTCGTGCAACATTATCCTGTTACTGTATGTGGATGGTATGCTAGCTGAAGGTTTAGACATATGGGGTTTTGCTGAGCTAAGGGTAAGGTTAGTTCAGTGGTTTGCCATGAAGGATTTGGGAGCAACAAAATTCTTTGGCATGAGTAATCCTAGAGACAGGGAAATCACATGTTGATATTGTCACAAGATGATTGTGTGAAGGTAGTGTAGGATGCAGAACAGGGAAACACACCTATGGATGGATAGTTCACAAAATAGGGTCCCCAATCACATGATGAGGTTGAGTACATGTGTACTCCTTGAGTTTGCCCAAGCAGTTGGTGCTGTCAGAAAGTTTGTAGTCAATCTGGGAAGGAAGCATTGGAAAGTGGTTCAGTGGGTTCTCAGGTATCTGAGAGGGATCAACAGTAGGTATACATGCTATGCAGGATCAAGTACTTCAGATGTGGTAGGTTACTTGGATGATAGGTGATGCACCATAGGATGTGTGGTGGTTGGTCTTCAAGATTGAGCTTTTAGAGGGATACAAGCCAGGGAACAAATTAGATGGTGTATAGGTACAAGTATAGTGTAGCTGTTTATCTCCAAGTGGGAGATTGTTAGGTTATGGAGCTAAAAGCTTCATTGATGCAGACATGGAGGAGGTTGCTGAGTTATAGAGCAACTGACATCAGTTTGATCAGCCGACGTCAGTCATATACAGTGAGAAGAGCAACTGACATCAGTCATGAATTGATCAATGTCGGTCACCTCCAGGCAGACAAGGACTGACAACAGTTGCCTGTGCAGTTCCAAAACTATCAGTTGCATGAATAATTAGTTAACAAACCAGTTGTTTGCATGTAGAAGGCCAATTATAGACTTAAAGCTGTGGATCTAATTATTGTAATTAGGTGTCTAATTATTGTTTACATGAGATCTATATAATAGACTCATGGGTTGTATTGTAATTTGTGTTAGAGAGTAAGAGAGCAAATATTAACTCCTTCAGAGTGAAGAGAGCAAGGTGTGTTCCTCCTAGTGCCATAGTGCCAAGTATGGGTGCTGGTTTGGAGAATCAGAAGGATTTTTCATGTATGTAGGATCTTGGTTGGCAAGTGTGCAAGGCCACATTTGGAGATCTACATGGTAAGTAAGATCATTGATTTGCAGGTGTATGTGTGTGTGAGATCTAGGTTTGCAGGTGTGCAAAACCAGATTGATTTGCAAGTGTGCAAGATCAGGGAGCTCAACAACACAATAGGGAGCAATATCATGGGAGATCTACTTAGAGTACGGTGTGTACTTAGTTGGAGAGCAAAGAGGAAGGCAAGGTAGATCCTTCCAAAGTAAGATCATTTGAGTTTTAGGTTATTACAAGTTCATGGGAGATCTACTTGGAGTGCATTGTGTATTAGGTTGAGTATGTGTGTATACTCGGTGTAATGACAGTAGTGGATATTGACCGGTTAGAGGTGAACACCAATTTTATGTTTGAGTTGGAGTGCATTGTGTACTTGATTGAGTATGTGTGTATACTCAGTGTACTAGCAGTAGTGGATACTGACTGGTTGGAGGTGAACACCAACTCTATGTTTGAGTTGTATGTTGGGACCATAAGAGAGAGAGTGAGCTCTTGAAGAGATTTACTGTTTATGCTCTAGATGTGTGTGAGCTCTAGAGATGTAAGGAAGAAGACTATGGCATCTTCTTTGTTGTATTTCCTTCTGGAAGAGTATTAATACAATTGGATATTGTCTCTCATATTTTGTGTTGTTTTTGAATTCTAGTTACTTGTGATTCTGGTTTAACTCCACATGTTAGTTGCTTCTATATGGTAATCAGTTGTGCTTCCTAGATCCTGACACACTATTATCATAGATACATCCCTAAGCATGTGTTGGTAGTGCCTCATCCTTCTTAGCCCTACTACCTCCATATGGGCCTAATCATTAGCAGTCATCCCCTCGAGCAACATAGGGAAGATCCATGGCACATGGTCACACATCTATATCTGCTCTCAAGCTTGTACCAAATCAAAATGCTTCACTTAGACCCTAATTGGTCTTATCTACCCTATATTTTAAAAATGTTCCCCTAACCCTAAACTATTTGACCTAATCATAGTCATAACATATTTACCCCTTGTACCCAACCTATCAAGCCAAACTTTAGGCCTAACCATTATATCTTACCTTTAAACCATGCTTAAACCCTTAGCACCTTTTAACAACCCTACCTCATCATGGCTAATTTTTGATGGTTGGGGACCCCTAGTCCTTAGGGTGTTGACTATCACTAGTCAAACCTAACCATTGATGGTCACTTATGGGCATTCTATGGATAAAATACCCAAACCTACCAAGCCATAAATAGGGACACAATTCAAGTCACACCTAGCCTAAACACTCTACCCAACTAGCCTACTACCTAATCACCCACCCACCCTATCAATTTGACATTTTACACACCCCATTTGACCAAAAACCTACCTAAGGAATGTAGGCCTAATTATCTATTTATAGATCTCTCCCCTGAGGCAAACACAAAAAACAAAAAAATCACACCTAATAATCAATTTAGTGTACCCCCTACCTTATTTTAGGACCTCCTCTATGGTCTAAGTCCTAGATTAGGTACCCAAATATGTCCTCATGCTCCCTATATCCTAGACCCATGAAATCAATCACATATCTCTAGCCAATGAGTAACATCCACCTCAATAAGTACCTTCCTCACAAAATGCTGAAATTGCCTAGAGCTCAGTCAAACAACATAGCATGGTAAAAATGACATTTTAACTTTTGTGTTTTTACTTTTACCCTTCAAAAATTTAGGGTTTCCCTTGACTATTGATGGTCAGGGTGATCATCGATGGTCACCTTATAGAGATGCTAATTGTTGATAATCAGGTTACCCTCCAAACCCACCTTTCACCTTCTACTTTTAATCTACCCATTTCAAGCCATTTATGCTAGGCTCTTTCCTAATTTGGAGATGTATTTCCGCCACCAACCTAACCACCTCATCACCTCACCACTAGTCTCTTTTGACCGATCTATCATGCAATTTTTTGACACTTTTATTTGGTCCTTTGACCATAATGACAATATTGCCATGTTGACCCTTTTGCATTTTATGCCACCTCATGCATACCAACCCACTTGTGTCTCACTAGGAGCACTTCCTACCTCAAATACCCATGACACTTGACCTATTAGTTTTTTAATCTAAGAGCACTTCCTACCTTGGATACCCACCAGATACATATAAATCACTTAGGAGACTTACATTTATAAGTGTTCCTAGCCACCATGCCTATAGGCCATCATGCAGTTCACTTGTCACTTGTCTTTCTTAGCACTGACCCTTATTTTTACAAACATTGGAAACCTCATCTTTTTGTGATCTTAGATATCAAACCTTTTTATTGCATTATGTACACACATTTATATCTCAAATGCCCACCATCATGTCACCACCTAGTGACTCCCCATCTACCACTTATCAAACATGTACCTGCTTTAGCTTCACCTCACTGACTCCCAGTTTGAGATGGAACACCTCTTCCCACTCTTGGGGAAACCAAACTCATGACCCATATTCTATTTTTATTTGGTAGCTCATTTATGCAAGCTACACAAAAAAAGGGGTAGAATGTAGACACCATAAATCCATACACCTATGATTCCAAATGTTGAAGTAACCCTAGAAGTACCCTTAGGCCCTCTTAGGACCAACTTACACTTATCAAGACTAAACCAACTAATCTACACTTAGTTAAACCTAACTGAGTAACCCTAACCTTTAGGACCCTATCTTTGGGGACCTTGATTGTCGATGGTCAGGGTGACCATCAATGGTCAACCTTGGGAACCCCTGACTGTCGATGATCAAGATCCACCTTTTTACTAAGAGCATTAAATATTTACCAACCCTTTTCTAAATATAACTTGTCTAATTTATGTTGTGAGCCTTTGCATGTAAAAATTATATTTAAATGACCCTGTTATACCTTCACTTCCACCTCTTATTTATGCCTATAAGAGAGAGAGAGGCTTGGGAAGTCAAATCCATCTACAATAATTATCAAGAGCTCAGGCATTTAGGAGTTTTCTTTTGTAGGTCAATTAGGTCAATTATCATCATCAACCTTATCAAGTATTATCAGCTATCTTGTTAAGAGCCAACATACCATCATCGCTCAACCAAGATTTTATGTACCGTTACTCTACTAAAATTAAGCTATATTCCACCAATAGGCTAACTGCATCAACCACCCACCTAACTAAATTTTGGTAAGATAAGTACTTATTTGTCAATATTCATGTTCTTTTATTCTATTTCACAATCAACCTAGCCCTTACCTAACTCTCAGAATTCATCTATGAAATCCTATCACCTTCTAGTGATCAAGCCTAGAATTCCATAATTAATTGTTGATGGTTAGACCCTACCCACTGATGATCAAACTAACTATTGACAGTCACCTCAACCATTAATGATCACCTATGTTAGAAAAACCAACAAGTTGATTTATCCCATCTACACCCCATCAAATCTACTTTTCTATGTTTTCAACCACTCACAAGCCCCTTTATGATTTTTTGAAGCATACCCCAACCTGTTAGTACTAGTATTAATTAGTTTATCATTAATTAGATCATTCCTAGTCTACTCCTCTAGCAAGATTTCTTGTATTCTATTTTAGTACCTTTTTATTAATGATGCAAGTATCTTATTTCTAATTTATCAACTTGATTGTTCAAAATGTATAGATTGACAACCCTTAAGGAAGCTCTCACTTCCGAGATCTAGCTATCGCTAGGTAATCCACCTAACTATTTGTCTAACAAACAAGTTTTCTTTAGTGTTTCCTTATCTTTAGGTCTTCTTCCCAATCCAAATCACAATCATTTTGATTTAATGCACACATAAACAAATAGGTTTTTCAACCATACCTATATTGAGTTTCTTTTCTCTCTTTCCTATAACTTAAGTGAAAATTTACATGAAATAACCCTCATACTTATCTATCCAATCCATTTGGATTTCATCATTAGCATGTTTCTTATGCTTCCAATGCTCTTCACCTATATAAGAACATTCAAAAAAATAATTAATCATAACCTAGTGAGGCTTATTTTCCCCTTCACTTCTTTTAGGCTGCCTTGCTTTCATCTTCATCTCTTTTCCATCAACTACTTGAGAGACCATCTAACCTTTATCTTTATGCACACATAAAATCTTGGTCTCAATTCTTCCAAGATTTTTTTTAGTCTTATCAATACCTCCTTCATTTTATCTATCTCCTTATTTCTCTTTAGCCATATTTGCTTCACTTTTTTATCTTTGTCCATCTTCTTATGGCATTATTCAATCTTCTTAACTTTTTACTCTCTCTCTCTCTCTCTCTCTCTCTCTCTCTCTCTCTCTCTCTCTCTCTCTCTCTCTCTCTCTCTCTCTCTCTCTCTCTCTCTCTCTCTCTCTCTCTCTCTCTCTAGGTCTCTCTCTTGGACCTATCTCTTCTCTTCTTGACAAGCCTTCAATCTTGTCCTCTTGACCATTCACTTGGTATATCTCACTTGACTCTCTCTCTCTCTTTTGGAGTCAATCTCTTTCTCTTGTCTTCACCTGAGACTTCTCTTATCCTATCACTAGGATTCTCTTTTCTCTCTCAAGCTCACTTTTGAGCTTCTCTCTCTTGGAGCTCTCACTTGGCTCTCTTTCTTCTCTAATCCTTCTTTTATTAAGGGCTTTTCCATATAATATACCTATATAGGGGTATACAATATATATTAGGGGTAGAATAGTGGAATGTAATTATAATATGAATAGTAATAATAATCCCACATGAATAAGAATAAAGAGTGGATAGATTAAAAGTGTAAATAAGAGGGTATAGCCCATTATAATGTATCTAAGAAGAAGAATTTCAATTAATCTTGGTCAAAGGAGATATCCCCCTCAAAGTGACAAGTGATTCATAGTGATTCCTTCCATAAAAGGAATATAGTTTTAATATATTCAATATTTTTATGATTTTCTATATTTTAACATACAGGTTCCTCTCATCCTGATGTTAAGAACCTAATAACTCACATACATAAAATAAATATAAATACTAAATATATATTAATATCTTATTCCTTTTATAGAAGGAATCACTTCAAATCGCTTGCCACTTCGAGGGGGATACCTACTTAAGAGCAATGCTCAATTATAATTATTATTTTTGAATACATTATAATGGGCTATACCCTTTTATTTATACTATTCTAATCTATCATGCTCTTCATTATTAAGCATGTGGGATTATTATTACTATTCCTTACTATTCATATTACTATTACATTATACTATTCTACCCCCAATATACATTATATACCCCTAAATAGGTATATTACATTTCATCCCCATTAAATATGTTTTGCACTCAAAATATGATAATAAATAGTAGAAGACCAAATGAAGGCCAAACCATACATATCAAAAATATATAGAAGACCAGATAAAAGCACGTTCATGTGTCCATTTTGTATTCCACTTATTTTTATACTTTGATAAGAGCATGTATAGGAGATGAATCATTGGAGCATGAGGTGGATGTTCATAGAGATGAATAACCTTAATTAAAACTATGCCAATCTATAGGTTATAGTCAAGCAATGAAAGTTGAAGCTGCATAATCATCATCTCAAAACTAGAATAAGTATTCTCAAAATTGTTTACTTGGTGAGCCAATGGAGGATACATGCCATCCTTTTTAGAATTTTTATTTCTATAGATTGTGTTTGGAGTAGCTAACCCCACCAAAAAATGCATCAAATTGGGTGGAATGATCCTTTCAAATATGGGATCTTTCATGTCTAGTGTGGGTGCTTTTGCTTCCATATTAGGTTCTTTAAGTGTTGATGTTGCTGACTTAAGATTTGTTGGTGCTGGTAAGGATGAAACCAAATGGGACTTAATGGCCTCTTATTGTGAGTCAATAGTAGGTAGAGCTAATGTAGCTACCTCAGGGAGACATTTGATGGCCTAAAGAGGTAGTGTTTTACTGAGATGCTGGGAGGAAGATGTCTTGGAGAGATCCCAATTGATATAGTCTTTGGAAAGCTTGGCTAATCCTCATGCTTCCACCATAGATTGAGGTTGCAAAATTTTAACCTCTACTCAAATCTCATCCTGAAGTCCATTGATGAAATAATATTGAAAAAATTTAACAAATAGGCCTACCGTTTGATTGACAATGTGTTCAAACGTTGTTTGATATTCTTGAACTGTGCTAGTTTGATGAAGTGTAGTCAATGCTCTAGATAAAATAGAAATCTCCATGATAAACAAAAGATAGACTCATCAACTAAAGAGACTCTCTTTCTCTCTTTATTTTTTTACAAATAGTAGTCAATAAAACTATGATAAATTTTACAATACTTAATGAAATTTAAAAATTAAAAATGATCTAGAAATATAACATTAAGGTGTACAAAACCCAAAAATGGTTTAGCATGATTTTTGACCAGTGAAGAGTTGTATACAAAAGAATAGTCATTTTTTTAGCAAAAGAGGCAGTCATTAAAACTATGATAAATTTCAAAATAAAAAATAAAAATAAAAAATAAAAATAAAAAATTAAAATTGTTCTGGTAATATGGAAATGAGATGCATAAAACCCAAAAATAGTTTGGCTCGATTCATTAAATTTTGAGAGCAATTTGAAGATGAACAGTTGGGTTTTTTAGGACAAAAAATGTAAATCTACACTTAGGTTTTTTCCATGAAGCTCCCAAATGTGCTTGCAATAAAAATTGTGATCATGAAAATAGATCTGGAAAGTGATCTTATACTAGATGTTAAGAACCTAATAACTCACATAAAATAAATATAAATATTGAATATATATTAATAACTTATTCTTTTTATGGAAGGATTCACTGCAAATTACTTGCCACTTTGAGGGGGCTACCTCAAGATAAATGCTCAATTATAATTCTTCTTCTTGGATATATTACAATGGGCTATATCCTCTTATTTATACTATTCTAATCTATCTCACTCTTCATTCTTATGCATGTGGGATTATTATTAATATTTATTACTATTCATATTAGTATTAAATTTCATTATTATACCCCCAATATACATTATATATCCTTATATAGGTATATTAAATGCCACCTCTCACTTTATTTATTTCAACTATCTCTACCTCTCTTGTATATCACTACAATGTTTTCACTTCATTCCTACAATCTCCATTAGCCACTTAACAAAAACTTCTCAAACAATCTCCACATAATGTACCCAATCAAATCCTTCATACATATGTAACCAACAATGTCAAAACTTCAAAACATACCTAGCACATAATACTCTTTCTATGATATCAAATGATGCAGAGGAGTTAATTCAATTTGACTCAATGCATGAAAAAAAGAAACATGTTCATCACTCATCAACTTTACCTTTACCAGATGCCATATAGCTTTGATCTTTTCCTCTTCCTCTTAATCCTCTAATAGATCACCTTCTTCAGGATAACACAAGACTGTGTCTTCATACTCATCTATCCAATCCATTTGAATTTCATCATTACCATATTATTCATGCTTCCAGTGCTCTTCACCTATATACAAACATTTAGATAAATTATTAATCATAACCTAGTGAGGATTGTTTGCCCCTTCACTTCTCCTTCTAGGTTTCCTTGCTTTCATTTTTATCACTTGTCTTCTTCTCTTTTTCATCAAATGTTTGAGAGGCCATCTAACCTTCCTCTTTATGCACACACAAAATCTTGGTCTCAATTCTTCCAATATTTGTTTTAGTCTTATCAATACTTCCTTCATTTCAGTTATCTCCTTCTCTCTCTCTAACCATTTTTTCTTCACTTATTTTATTTTCCCATCTTCTTGTGGAATTATTCAATCTTTAATCCCTTCATCTTCTTTACTCTTCACTATCTCCCTCTCTTCTCTAGGTCTCTCTCTTGGACCTATCTCTTCTCTTCTTGACAAGCTTATATATTTTCCTCTTAACCATTCACTTGGTCTATCTCACTTGACTCTCTCTTTCTTGGATTCAATCTATTTCTCTTGTCCTCACTTGGGACTTCTCTTCTTCTTCTCTTGTCCTTTCACTAGGATTCTCTTTTCTATCTCAAGCTCACTTTTGAGATTCTCTCTCTTGGAGATATCACTTGGCTCTCTTTCTTCTCTAGGCCTTCTTAACTTAAGGGCTTTTCCACGTCTCACTTTATTTCTTTCAAATATCCCTACCTCTCTTATATATCACTTTATCCTCGTCACTTCATTCCTATAATCTCCATTAGCCACTTCACAACAACATCTCAATCAATCTCCACGCATTGTACTCAATCAAATCCTTCATGCATATGTAACCAACAATGTCAAAAATTTAAAATATACCCATAATAGAATAATCCTACTCTGATACCACATGATGTAGAGGGCTTCATAAATTTTTCTTAATTTCATGAAAATAAGAAATCAAAATCCTACTCTTACCAACTCTTACCTCTACCAATCAATCTGGTTCTAACCTTTGACTTTGTCTTAGCTTAGTTCTTGACTCTTTCCTTACCTAATTATCTATTTATACCTTAATGTATTTTCAATCTCTATCTTTAATCACAATGTCTAAAATCTTTTAGTGATAATCCTCTTTTTCACATAACCTCTCTTTTCATAATTTTATTCCTTGCACAAACATTTTGGGTTTATTATGCTTCTTCTTAGACTAGATCTCATTGGCCATGGGGCTCCATTCTTGGTTTAAGTTTATTCAGACTCTAGGAAGCCTCTTATCATTAATATCCTACTCAAATAGTCTTTATTGTCATCTTTATCTCCTCTTACAACTTATAAACTCACCTATCCATCACCCACTATTTGCCTTCTTTGTGAGAGAGTGTTTTAGTAGCCTTTTTTTAGGATTTATGGAATTATATGAACAAGTACCTTTGCATCTTTGTGAAATGAAGGAGGAGGATAGTGGGTATTCCAAAAGAGGTTTAGTTTCCCAAGATGCAAAGGTACTTGTAAGTATAATGCCATAAAGACTAAAAAAAAGGTTACTAAAACACTCTGTCATAGAGAAGGCAAATAATGGGTGATGGATAGGTGAGTTTATAGGTTGTATGAGGATATCAAGAGGAAAATAAAGACTATTTGAGTAGGATATTAATGATAATAGGTTTCCTAGAGTCTAAATAAATGTAAACCAAGAATGGATCCCCATGACTAATGAGATCTAGTCTAAGAAGAATCATAGTAAACCCCAAGTGTTTGTGCAAGGTATAAAAGTATGATAGGATAGATTATGTGGAAAGAAGGATTAACACTAATAGAGTTTGGAAATTATGATTAAATATAGAGAATGAAAATATATTAAAGGTATAAATAAAGAATTGGGCAAGCAAAGAGTCAAGAACTAAGCTAAGACAAAATCAAAGGTCATAGCCAAATTGATTGGCAAAGGTAAGAGTTGGTAATGGTAGGATTGTGATTTCTTATTTTCATGAAATTAAATAAATGTATGAATCCCTCTACATCAGTGGGGAAATAATTTTCTCTAAGATAGATCTATGAGTGGGGTATCACCAGTTGAGAATCCAAGAAGAAGATATCTCAAAACAACATTTTGAACTTGGTATGGACACTATGAATTTATAGTGCTTCTTTTCAGGTTAATAAATGCTACAGTAGCATTAATAAATCTCATGAACAATGTGTTTAGGGATTATCAAGACCATTTTGTGCTAGTTTTTTTGGATGAGATCCTCATTTATTTTAAGAATGATGAAGATCATCTGCAACATCTAGAGTTAGTTCTACAACATTTATGGAAGCAAAAATCATATGGTAAGTTATTCATGTCTAAATTCTTCCATAAGAAAGTGAAATATTTGGGGCACATTATCTCTAAAGATGAAATTTAATTGATCTGATGAAGATAAGAGCCATGATGGGGTGGCCAACACCTAAAAATGTGCATGGAGTGAGAATTTTAATGGGTTTGATAGGTTATTAAAAAAAATTATTCCAAATTTCTTGAAAATATCTAACCTAATTACCCCTATTCAGTGGAAGAATTAGAGTTTTGTTTGATCAGATAAGAATAAAAAATCCTTTTAAGAGTTAAAAAAGAGGCTTGCTTCAACACCTATGTTGAGAGTTCTTGATCCTAATGGTCAATTCTTAGTGATTACATATGCATCTGAGGATGGTATTGGAGAAGTTCTTATGCAAGATGGTTTAGTTGTAGCATATGAGTCTAGGAAGCTTAAGACATGAGGCAAATGATACCCCACATGATCTAGGACTTGTTGTAATAGTGTATGCCTTATAAATTTAGAGGCATTATTTGTTGACAAAGTTGTTTGAGATCAAAACTAATAACTTTGGAATCAAATATATATTCACCCAATTGAACTTGAATGCTCATCATAGATGATGGATAGAGTTCTTATCCAACTATGGTTTTGATATTAGCTACATCAAGGTTAAGGAAAATAGATTTGTAGATGCCCTTAGTTGTAAAAGGTACATAATAACTTTGGCTACTATTCAAAGTACTTTCCACAATCAAGTAATTAAATTATCCTTTGGAGATGAATTCTATGAGCAGATTAAGAAATATTTATCATAGGATGCTCAGAATCCTAAGTTTAAAGAGTTCAAATTAGAGAATGATGGTTTTTTAAGGTACAATGATAGAATGTATATACTTGATAGATGAGAATTTGAGGAGTACAAAGCCAAAAGAATTTCATAATGCCATTATTTAGATCATCTATGAGTGACTAAGCTCATGGCTAAGATAAGACCTCTCTATTTATAATAGGGAATGAAAAAATATGCAATGAATTTTGTGTCTCATTGTTTAGAGTGTCTGTCTGTGAAGGCTAAATATGTGCATCTATCAGGATTGTTATATCCTCATGATATACCATAATGAAAGTGGTAGCTAATTTGTATGGACTTTGTCCAAGATTTGTCAATATCATAGAATCAAGATGACATGATCTTGGCAATAGTTAAAAAACTAACCAAGGTAGCTCACTTCATCGTGGGTAATCTAATAGATGATGCACTTATGCTTACAAAGAGATTTGTGAAAGAGGTGTATCATTTACATGGGTTTTCATAGAAGATAATTTATATTCAAAATATGAGAATGGAATATAGGTTTTAGATGACTCTAAATTTAACTTTGGACACATAGCTGAATTTTAGTACTGTATATCATCTAGAAATAGATTAACAAATAGAGAGGGTAAACCAATTTCTAGATATTCTTCGAATGTATTGCATGGATCAGTAATACAAGTGGGAGGAGTATCTTCCATTGGTAGAGTTTGATTATAATAACTCTTACCAATTAGATTTAAATATAGATCCATTTGAAGATTTATATGGAAGGAGGTGTCAAACACCAATCTATTGGGACAAGCTTGAAGACAAGGTAGTCTTTGGTCCTGAAATGCTTTTGGTGATAGAAAAGCAAATAAAATCAATAATAATCGATAGAAAAGTTATGTTGATCCAAAAAACATGGAAAGAGAGTTTTATGTTGGTGATAATGTATGTTTACGAGTTAAGCTTTAGAAGAGCTCGATTAATTTTGGTAAATAGTTAAGATTTCACTAAGATATGTAAGACCCTTTGAGGTCTTGGAAGTTATCAATACTATAGTGTATAGGCTTGCTTTGACACTAAATATAACTCTCTTGCATAATGTTTTCCATGTGTCCTATCTTAAAATGTATATAGTTGATCCTTATCATGTATTGGATTGGAATGCTTTACAAGTTCTAGATCATTGGCTGGTCATATTAAAACCAATCAAAATAATTGACACTCATAAACTTAGTTTGCATAATAGGGATATGTCATAATGTAAGGTCTAATAGGATTAATATTCTAATGATAGTGCCACTTGGGAGGACTATGATGAGTTCTATAGGTTGTTTCCACATTTATTTAGTTAGAATTTATTGATGTTATTTAATTTGCTACTATATACTATTTAATTTCAGAATTATGGTTTGAAATAAATGTCATCAGGATGATGACCAATTTTAGGGGGAAGGATGTTACATCTCAATTTGCTCACTAAAACTGATTTACTCATTAAAATAATATTAATGTGGTTAATGATGGTTAATTTACTACTATAACAAACTATTTTTGTTTATGTTGATGTATGGACAAACATATAATGATTATTATATGACTCATCACTTGTTGGTTAACTATATATAAGTTTCATATGTATATTAATCATGCTTATTTAGTAATATTTTGCTTTAGAAACATTTTATTTGTTATTATTGATACAAAATAACTACTATTTATGTTTGTTGACGTGGACGTAGGAGATAGTCCACTTTCTAGATAGATATGGAGGGAGAGTATCATCAGAGAGGGTGCAACAAATGACTATGCTAGAGGTAGAGATATTTGACAAAAAAATTTGTACACACCAAATAGTATAATTAAATGCATGTTGTTTATGAGTTAATGGATATATGTTTTCTCTAATCTCAGCTACATTTAGTTATTTTGTGATTGATAATGCTGACTGGTTTTGATCTATGATTGGATGCTAATATTGACATGTTGCAGTTATGATAATTCTTTATGATTGTGAAGTTTTATTCCATTACAAAATATTATAATTATAAATGTCTTTCAGATGACTTTACTATGTGTATTATTGACTACATGACTCCTTACTCTAACAAGTACCTATAAATAATCAACAAAAAAGTTTATCATCAAAAAATATTATAATTAACATGGATATAAATTACTATTTGTAGTTGTTAAATAAAGTTGAATATATAAACATTAAAAAAACCTATGTAATAGGTGAATGTGACTTTTGGGGTATCCATGGTGATATGGTTTGCAACACCCAAATGAGGGTTAAATTAAACCTAAACTTTGTATTGTTTAATGTCATTATTTTTATACAATTGAAATTATTAATTAATTATTATTTTGTTTAACATTTGGTTGTCAACCCTAATTTGGGGTGAGCTATCATTATGTTTTGTTAATTCGATCCATGTGAAGTGGGTGGAAACTAGGGTTTGACTGTGGAAATTTCATGGTGTCAGTGTTATTTTTAGGTTGATACATCGAGTTGTCAATCATGCCAAGAAATCATGGTGTTTATGGCGAGTCATTCTTGAGATTCAGTGACAGCTAAGGGTAAGCCATGAAAGTAGGGGTTTCTAGTGGCATGCAAATGGTTGAGGATATGATAAAATATGAAGGGGGTTTAGAGAAGGAGCCAAGTCATGGTCAACAAAAAGGAATAGAGGAAAAATAGGAATGTTTTGGTGAAGGCTAGGTGTATAGTATTCATCAAAGGCATATTGATGAGGTAGGATTTTTTATTTAAATTACCCTACGTAGCTATGTTGATGTTATACTAGATTATTTTTGAATGGTTACTATATTTTTTGATTAAATTGTCTATACCATAATAAAATCAGGGATTTAACCCTATGGAAGGATAAATCTATCCACAAAATTGAATCACTGATTTGATATGGTTATAACATGAACATAGTTAGATAGGGTAATGGAAAGGAACATGGTTTTTATGGTTATTTGGTAAATGGATGTGTTTGCTTATTTTATCTATATGGTAAATAATCATGTGTAAGTTTATTAGTAAACAATTATGTGTAAGATTATTAGTAAATGACTATGGGTAAGTTTATTAGTAAATGACTGTGTGTAAGTTTATTTAGTAAATTAATGTGTTGTTTATTTGGTAAATGGATGTGTTTAGTTGTGTGTTAGGTGACTATGTTTGTTTATTTTGTATCTAGGGTAAATGGTTGTGTTGTTTATTTAATAAACAATGGTGAATGGCTTAGCCATAGAGATCATGTAAACACCTACAAGGTTTATATTTTGTCTTTGCATATATATAGTAGAATAAATAAATAGGTACAAGGGTTTTATGCTGAACTTACCCTATTTTTATAGTGTGTATCGAAAGTGGTAAATTTTTAGACTATAGAACCATATTCATTATTATTTAGGTTATATATCTAGTCTCATTCATTTTAATATTTTAAATGAAATGGATAAGGCTCAAGTTAAATAGGTTAACATGTATGTTTAAACTTTGGGGTTGAATTTGTGTTGAAGGACTGAATTCAAACTCGACACACTCTTAACATGGCTATGTGTGTGAACTAATTTAATATACCATAGGGTTATAAATAACATAATTTTGAATGGTTATCATGGACTTAGTGTACCCTATGGTACGTAATAGGGTTGTCACATTTGGTGTTTTTATGCTTTAATGCATTCTTGTTGGGTCAATTTATTCATAAGGAAAAGGAATATTGTTTGGTTGTTTATGTGAATTATGTTTGGTTAGAATTAATTCAGCTATTCATTTAATTTGTGTGAAAGTAACCATGTGATTAATAGTTTTAATACTTTCATAGGAATAACATATAACTACAATAGTTTAATGTTATAAGTTGAGATGAGTAAGTTTTTAAAAGAATATTTTTTGTAAAAATTGAAGCACAAAATCATACCCTATTTTTGGTTATATATAGAGCTAGCATTTTATTCAGTTAATAACTTAGTATGAAGGTTAAATTCAAAATATATAAATATATATGTGTTTATGAGTTACATATATAGACATAAATATATTGTTTATGGATAATTCTCACACACACACACACACACACACACACACACACACACACACACACACACACACACACACACACACACACACACACACACACACACACACACACACACACACATTAGAAATTAAGTGGCTAATATCTTTTCAATCCATATATATAAATGAACATATAAAGTATATAGGTGTATATGCAGATAACCTAGTATGATTATAAATGTTTTCTTAATGTGAACAAATGCATTTATATGTAAAAATGTGATGTATTTCATTGAATTGTAATGTGGTTATATAAGTCTTAATTGATTTAAAATAGGTATATGATGTTGAGTACAAATTATATGTGCCAATGGAATTTATTTAAAAAAAGAACTTGGAATTTAGTGTGAAATTCTTGATTCTATTTACTTTCATTATAATACATGTAAAAGGTATTTATACATGAACTAGTATAAACTTCAATATCTTAGATATTGTTTGGTAAGTAAATTACTAGTAATATAGCCTTATTTTGAAATGGATGTTAGGTTGTTATTGGAACTTAGGAAAGTATAACAATGGGTTTTTATGTTGTTATTATAAAACATGTGATTAATTCATGTATGATTCCTTTGTATTTGTATATTGTGGTATTAGTATGGAGATCTATATGGGAAACCATGGATTACTGTATGTGATGTATTTAGTAATTATGGTATTAATGACACAAAGAAAGTAATTATATGAAGAGAATTTCATGTACTTAATTAGATTTAATAATACACAAAATAAATGAAATTCGATTGAGTTGTGTGTGTGAATATGATTGATTTGAGTGATCTTTAAACTGTATGAAAACTTTAGTCAAAGTAATGTTTATAGTTAAATATTATAATTTCACGTGTTTGATTTAAATGCATGTATACATGATATCATCTTAAAATGGAATTTTTTTATTATATATTGCATGTGATGGACATCTTACAACACATAGGTTCTAGTTGATTTCTCGATACCTACACCATTATCATCTGCTCATCCATGAAGGGAGGGTCATTCCTTAGTTGGGAGATTGTGTGAGGGTTTATAGTCTATGGTTGATGTGGAAAATCACTCTGATGATGTTGTCCCTCCCCTCCAATAGTCAAATGATAGAGACTTTTACTCATGATTACATATTGTATATTGGTGAGTTTGTGGATACTTGTTTGTTTCGTGAAACATTGTACAAATGTATATTCACATTCTAAAGTATTACATTGTATTTTTTTACTATTATTACATTTTATCATTCAAAAATTGGATACTCTAATTTTATAATTTATAATCTAAAGTTTTAGTAGTTGGCTGAGATTTTAATTCTGTAGATTAATAATTTGTAATGAGTCGGTTATGTAATTTAGCTTGTTGTTATTAATTGATCATTAACTAAATAAATCAAATAAAATATATGAATTTTAGATGCATTTAGTTAAATATCAAGTATCTTAACTTAGATTATATTAATCTGGTTTAGATTAGTGAATAAAAATTAAAAAAAATTACCTAATTCTAGTTAAACCTAGTGAGGTTATAAAAACTCTTGTCATGCCCATGCCCTAATTTTGGATTTTTTTAATATTTGAATGTTCTTGTATTTTTTTGATTATTTATTTATTTATTTATTTTTATTTTGGAATATTTGAGGTTTGGAAAAGCTAACCAAGGATAACATCAATGGGGGGATCATGGTGCATGTCTATATTAGATAACATAAGGATCTTCTATCATAGATGAAGGGTACTAGGTGTGGGCATGTTATAATCTAATATGGAATTATGTGTTGTACTATAAATTTCATGATCACTACCCATAGAATTTTGTGTATGATGGGTCATTATATATTTCAAAGGATGTTTTGGGTCTACTACATAATAGGGGAATGCATGATTTCTTGTACTCATTATGGAACACACTAAACTGTCTACAATGCTAAGTATGTGTTATATGAGATGATGACTTTCCTGGACAATAAATAGTTTTAAGATGTGATTGGTATTAAGTAGTGGACATTCTCATAAGTCCAACTATGTTCCTCTAAAATAGGTATATGGAAAGATCTTATAAATGTGTAACCATTGGCTCTATATAAGGATCTTGCATAGGTGTAACAACCAACTATAATGGTGATGGGGGTGGAGTAGGAGATAACATTCATTTCAGATGGTATTCATATGATACACATGTAAATGTGATTACCTTATTTTAGTGTATGTAATTTAGACATCAGTACACTTTAAATGGTATTACATAAAGCTTATACATCCAAGGGCTTCCTAATAACATGTCAAAGACCCCATTAATATTTATAATTATGAATAACTTAGCTAGTATTGTAAATTCCTCCTAAATGATTAATACTATGTATCTCATGGTATTTTGTTTCTATCCATAGAATTCATTAAATACTTGTGATGTATCTTGTGTGTACCCATACAAGTGAAAGAGTGTCATTATGAAAGTTTCCTCACTTGAAACATTATAGATCATGACATTGTGTATGGAATGTGATCATAGGCCATTATGGTGAAGTATTGATATGTGTACTAAAATATACTAATAATAGAATCTATTGGATGATCATACTACACACATGGGGATGTATGTTGTATGCATAATTTACCTTTGAAGTATCCTTAGTTTTTTTGTCTTATGTTTAGTAAATGGATCATTAAATATATTCAAATTTTGATTTTCATTGTATTATAGTCTTTGTTCATCTATAGTGGTGCCCAAGTTGATATATTTTAATCTATAAGGTCTTGTATCTTATATATAAATTTGAATGATTTTTTTGTTGAATATCCCATAATCTAATGATGATAATGATATGCATTATCATCATAGTTCCTTAGTGTAAGCTCTTTTGGATTGATCTCTTATGGAAGAATAAGTGTGATAAGTTTGTACTCGATTAAATTATTCTATAGTACATGAGGAGGTGATGGTAATATTGAAAACTACCTCTTTGATGGAGTTTTAAATTGTATTTATTTTATAAGTTATGATTCTACATTGATTTTAATCATTACCTCACTCTTGATATCAATTATTTTGACCTTGTATCTTTGTTTGGTTTAAAACTTTGTTGTTGAAGTAGTTGTAGGAGTGGATGTTTTCTTAATTTTTTTTCAAAGTTACGATATTAACTTCCATGTCCTTCATTGTATGACATAGTTCATTGAAGGATTTGAATCTATTGAATAAATTGAGTCATGGAGAGGTGTCAACATGATTTATTTAAATTTATTTTAATTGATTTTAATCTATAACATTGGTCAACTTGGCTAGCATAATCTTATACCAAAGTTCATAATCACTTATTGGTTCATTAGACCATTTTTTAAGTCTAGAAGTTTGTGAATAGGATAACTTATCATCAATGTTGATTGAAAAATGTGCTTGAAATTACTTTGTCAATAGGTTGAATGCTCTTACATATTAGAGGGGGAGATCATATAACCATTTCAATGCATATAATTTGAGACTTCCTGGAAATATCTTAGTATATAGTTATTCACTGTATGCATAATCCAAGCATTTATGAGGAATGATTTATGGTGTTACTTGGGATCACCTTTACCTTTGTATAATGGAATTTTGGGAGATAAAAACCATATTAGTAAATGATATGCTACTAAATCATAAGGCAATGGGATTTGGAAAAAGGCTTATGAATCCATGGAATGACTAACTCTAGATGCACCTTACTCTAACTACAACACTTTAATGTGCATATCTCTAACTGACTATGTAATGGAATGTCTAGTATGCATGGTTAGTAATGGATCATGCATAGTCATAATTAGAGGAGTAAAGTTTTCTTATTTAGGAATAGGTATGGAAACTTGTTGAAGGCCTCATGTTGCCCTCTAACCATGGGTGGATGTCACATATGTCATTGGAGGTGTAGGCATACAGATAATATCAATAATAGAGGTATAAACACATAATGTGGTAACTTGGGCCAACATTTTATACTCATCTCTTGATATATATAACATTTCATCAATCTAATTTGGATTCATGTTAATATATTTAGTGGATTTTTGATCATCTATGGCATCTAGTTGATCCTTAGTAGATGTGTCATGAATATTATTAGTCTTAAAATTCATGATAATTCCATTAATAAGGTGAAAAATATGTAATATATAATCCATATTAGGAAGAATAAATGAGGTCATACATGCCCTTTATATTCTAGTGGTAACAATCGGTAGCTCAAATTGGATGTTATAATAATAGGATTTGGAGAAAGGCTTAGGATTATTTATTGATAATTTTAAACTTATTAGTGTTATTATATTTAATCCTTTTGATCCATTATATTATGTAATTGATCCAAATAAGATATGATATTCATGTAGAATAATATTAAAAGAGCACCTTCATGACTTGTATTAACCAAAAATGTTTATTTATTATGGTCATAATTTATGTGTTTTACAAGTGAATAATTAGAAATTGGGTCTAAAAATAAAATCCTAAGGCTGAAATTTGAAACCCTAGAACTGGAGGTGAAAATATGTTTTTGTGTATGTAAATTAGAAATCAGATTTGAAACCATAAGATTTTTTTTTGAAAATTACTTTTTAATGAATGGAAATCATGAATAAAATTGGAAACTTTGGGATAAAATCTAAAACCATGGAAGGATGGTTAGATATGTGAACATGTTCACTAATATGTTTCAAATCGATTTAATTATACAAACTTAATTGGATAGAAACTTGAAATGTATTTCAAATATTATAATATGGCATTCATACATACATACAAATGTAAAATACTAAAATTAATTGCAATGATTTGACAAGTGGCATATTGTAAATATAGTAAGTAAAACAAAGGGATGATCACTTACCTCATCTAGTGACTTTATAATTATGACTATATTCTATAATTGGATATAAAATAAAATAATGGGATTCATTCAATTTGGTAACTGTTGACACTGTGGATTTGCACCATTGACAGAATGCTGAGCTTCTGTCTTCCACACGACACAATGGAGACTCCCCTCTTGCCTATGGGTCTAGCAAAACTAAGGGGAGAATCTCTAGATAAGGGCTAGCTCCCTTTGATGCATCTCTGAGGTCCTAGATTTTCTATTGCTAATAATGGGGGGGGGGAAAGAGAGAAGGCTTACTAAAAATAGAACCTAAAATAAATGATGATGCACCAAAAATGGTTGATCTACTCAGCTTTGACATACACTTTCCACTAAGAACAAGCTGACATACACTTCATTTGATATGAGAAATTTATATGCATCAGTGAGCCAAGGGTCTATGGAGATATAGGGAGGAAGAACTATCAGAGGCATTCTAAGACACACTATGGCAGCCTATTCACATGTGCCTATACTCTGCTAGGGACACTTCTAGCTAACCTGTGAAGGAAAAACTCACAATACACTAGACATGATAGAATCATTCTATGAAAACAAAAAATAAAATGACTTAACACAGGACAAAGCCATAGACATATATGAAAGTGCAAGCTCAATATGGAGGTAAAAATGCTTCTTTTTGATTCAAGGTAAATTTCCTACAGGGCTACACCATACAAGTTGAAAGATCTCCCTTCTCAAATGAAAAGTTACCATTATATATCCAGAGGGAAGAAGCAAATGGGACCCTTTGGAAAAGACTTTGGTGCCCTTCTACAAGTAGCCCATGTGTGTTGAGAGCATTGGGAAGAGGAAGCTACTTGAAAGAGAATGTTGTGTTAGATCTAGTTTTGACTTTAGGCATTTAAAATTATTGTGAAATCATGGGCTGTGCCTCTTTATCTGCAAACAAGATCACTCCTTCAAGACATTCATGCAGTTTGTCTACTCATCAATTCAAAGTGTGGAAAAAACTAGCACGTCTTCACTTTTCACACTCCTTGATGACCACTTGGTGGAGACTGTTTCAATTGATGGAATAACTCTCCTATCAGTGTCTCCCTTTTACCACTTGGGCTGTTTTGTCCATATCTCATTTGGTTCCTTATGGCTTTGTCGTTTGTCATCCCTTGGCTCCTTTTGGCAATCTGAGCCCTTTGGATTGAAGGCCTCTAAATTCCTTTGGGTTCACGCTTAAGCATTTAAAGATCAGTGGCTATTTCATTACCATAAAGTTGACATTCACGTGCCCATCACCATTTGGTCAATTCCTTCAGCCTTTTCTTTATTTAGGTCTCTATTGTTGAACCTTCTGGTTGAACCTGAACCATTTTTTAGAGTTTAATGGTTCAACGGTTCAATGGTTCAACACTTTGTGTTCTGCAAGGAGTCACGTCCATTCAATTCCCTTGTGAATTAGATGTATCATTGAAATGACCACTTGAACCAACCCATTGAACCAAATCATTGAACAAAACACTTTGAACTTATGATTGAACCCTCTGATTGGACCATCTAATTAAACCAACTAATTAAACCAACACTTTGAACCAACAATGGTTTAAAGTTCAAGGTTTAAAGTTCAAATCTCTAAGCTCTTTGGAAATATCATGTCATTGAACCCTGACGTCGAACCACTTTTTCCAACCTTAAGGAAAAGTGTCATGAACATTTTCAGTCTCTTTCCTTATGAATTTCTTCTACCAAAAGTTTGAAGAAGCTTTGTAAAAATCCTTGCATTCTTTGAACTAGTTCATCTTTTGCTGGAAGACTTGTGCGAACCATATTTGAACTGGCTTAGAACAATAAGGGGAAGAAGGAGACTGATTTTGGCATGTAAGACAAAAATGGTCAACAAATTGGTGATTCTTAGGGGAAGCATGACTGTTATGCTTAAGAAACTAGTAGCTTCAAAGTCCATTGGGCACGGAGTCAGAACATAGCTTGAAAAGTTAGCAATAGCCTCGAGAGATCCAAGAATCAATCATGAAGATTTTACCCCAAATATAAAGGAAAACACACACATAATAAAGGCTGAAAAACACTACTTGTGCAAATAACACTTAAGGAAAACAAGGAAAGGAAAAATGAAAGAAAACTACTATGTATAGCTAACCAGGTATATTTATCTCCCTCCTGAATCATAGGGGAAACTTCTTAAGTCTCCTTTATGGCAAGAAAACTTATGGTGCCAGATAAGTGGCTGAACAAAATGGAGATTTGGCAACTTGCTCTTCTTGCCTGCCACCTTGATTGGCTCATATCTGAGTGAATCAGGGGCAAACATGCTTCCAACATATATGTATTCATCTTGTTCTTGGAAGCTTGCCTCTTGATGGTTATTCATGCTAGTGTGTTTCATGAAGAAATCAATGGCTTCTAGCTTATCACCATAAGCCCTTTGATATGCATCATGGATTAGCTTGTCTCCTTCTACCTTATTGAAGATGGTATCAAACTCATCTTCTGCTTGATCATGGATTTCTTAAAGAAGGGTGACTATTTTGATTTCTAAAATGAGATCACAGACTGATTGCTCATCCCACAGAATATCACCTTCTTGTTCAAGGCTCTCTTCTTCAAAGCTTTCTTCAAGATAGATAGGCCTCTCCTTTTCTTGCTCAAAGACCAGAGTCTCTAGCTATTCAAAGACATCCTCTTGATCCTCCTCCAACTCAAGTTCCATGGCATGGTCATCCTCCTCATCAAAACAACAAGGAAGTTCATCAAACAAGGGAGGAGAGAGCTCACCATGCTTACTTTCCTCTTTATATTGCTGGAACATCCACATGTATGCATGACTTGTGTCTTCTCCATTTTTGATGATGTCTTCAAAGGGAGCATCCATGATGATTTCCCCCTCATTGTCATCCATGATAGCCTCTTGGGCAGCTGCAAATTGGATCCTCTCTTCTTCACTTGCCTCCTGTAAAATAGGTTCCTCCTTGAAAAGGGATGAAGTGGAAGGTTGATGGTTAAACTCATGTGGAAGAGGAGGTAGTCCTTGAGCTAGAATCAAATGATTCTCCTCCTTCCATTTGGATAACACATCATCTATATCAGATGTGGATTGATATCTCTCTTGAAGGAGTGTAGATGGGGTGTGTTCAAATGTAGGATCTTCTGCTTGATCTGAACCATCCATCACATTTTGGTTGAGGAATCTCATTCTGGAATCCAATTATGTAATTCACTTGGCTATATTATCTTGAAAGAGTCTTTCTTGGAGGTCATAAGCATCATCATGATGAGTAGGAGAAGCTTCATCTTCTTCAAGGTTTTGAGCAAAACCTTTCTCCTCCTCCTTTCTGCCCCATGATTCCATTGTTTGCTTCCAATTCATGACCTTGGGATTGAAAATTTTAACTTGTGGATAGGTAGTAACTTTATCTTCTTTGAGGTCCTAAGCTAGTTCATGATATTCCCTTTTCCAACTTGGAATCTTGACATCATGTTGAAAGACTTGAGGAGGCTGAGGAAGATTAGGAAGGGACTGTTGATGTACAAGAAGAGTTTCCTAAAGAGAGGCATGCTGGTTCATGGTATTTCCTTCAAAGGAGGATTCAAAATCTAAAGAATTAAGAAGGTTTATCTCCATGAGAGGTTGCTTTAATGCCCTTTGATGCTAGAAATCTAGATGCAAGGGATTAAGATCAGGATTGGTTACTGCATCAGATGAGCTAGAGTGAGCATGTGCTAATTGGTAGAAAGGATTTGGTGCATAAGAGGGGGATTTATTTAGAAAAAGAAGGGGCTGCATTAGAATGGGAGAAGGCACACAAGGCTAATTGCCTTGAATGGATGGATTTTTCCATTTTGACACCTCCTCCTTCATAGATTGTAAGGCTTGAGCTTGCCTGAACAAACACTCCTCTTTGTACATAAGTCATTTCTGATATCTATACTACTCATCCAATCTATCTATCTCCATCACCTGCTTCTCAAATTCTAGTGTTACTTCCCTTAATGTTTAAGGGAAAATAGGAGAGCTACTTGAGGTGATCCCATGAACAACTTGAGCATGATCAAAGTTATATGAAGGAAAACAAGGTCCATGATTCTATGCAATGTAATTATACATACAAAAATGTGATTTCTTGATGGCACCAAGATTGCTTAACCAACTAATTTAACTTAGAGTCACCATTGGTGTTGATGAAAAGCCTCTAAAGGCTGGTTGGTTCAAGAACACACCAAAATTCTTCAACTCTTTGGATACAAACTAGTTTGTCCCATCGGGCATGCCAAAAACTATTGACGCTGTGGATTTGCACCCTTGATATAAGGCTAAACTTCTGTCTTCCACATGACACAATGGAGACTCCCCTCTTGCCTGTGGGTTTGTAAAAATTGAGGGGAGAATCTCTAGATAAGGGATAGCTCCCTTTGATACATGTCTAAGGTCCTGGATTTTCTACTACTAACAATGGGGGGGAAAGAGAGAAGGCTTACTAAAAATAGAACCTAAACTAAATGGTGATACACCAAAAATGGTTGATCTACTCAGCTTTGACATACACTTTCAACCAAGAACAAGCTGACATACACTTCATTTGATATGAGAAATTCTTTTGCATCAGTGAGCCAGGGGTCTGTGGAGATACAGGGAGGAAGAACTACTAGAGGCATTCTAACACACACTATGGCAACCTGTTCACATGCGCCTATACTCTGGTAGGGACACTTCTAGCTAACCTGCAAAGGAATAAATCACAATACACTAGACTTGCTAGAATCATTTTATGAAAGCATAAAAGAAAATGACTTAACATAGGACAAAGCCATAGACATATATGAAAGTGCAAGCTCAAAATGGAGGTAAAAATGTTTATTTTTGATTCAAGGTAAATTTCCTACAGGGCTACACCATACAAGTTGAGAGATATCCCTTCTCAAATGAGAATTTACCATTATATATCTAGAGGGAAGAAGCAAATGGTTCCCTTTGGAAAAGACTTTGGCGCCCTTTTACAAGTAGCCCATGTGCATTGAGAGTATTGGGAAGAGAAAGCTGCTTGAAAGAGAATGTTGTGTTGGCTCCAGTTTTGACTTTAGGCATTTAAAATTATTGTGAAAGCATGTACTACACCTCTTTGTCTACAAACAAGACTGCTCCTTCAAGACATTCACACAATTTATCTGCTCATCAATGCAAAGTGTGGAAGAAATTAGTGCATTTTCACTATTCACGCTCCTTGATGACCGCTTAGTAGAGACTATTTCAACTACTAGAATAACTCTCTTACTGGTGCCTCCCTTTTTCCACTTGGGCTATTTTGTCCATATCTCATTTGGCTCCTTTTGGCTTTGTCCTTTGTCATCTCTTGGCTCCTTCTAGCAATCTGAGCCCTTTAGCCTAGATGCCTCTGAATTCCTTTGGGTTTGCGCTTAAGCATTTAAAGATCAATGGCTATTTCATTGCTATAAAGTTGAAGTTAGCATGCCTATCACCATTTGGTCAATTAATTTGGGTTTTTCTTTGTTTGGGTCTCTATCATTGAACCTTCTGGTTGAACCTGAACCATTTTTTGGAGTTCAATGGTTCAATGGTTTAATGGTCCAACACTTTGTGTTCTGAAAGGAGACACATCCATTCAATTCCCTTATGAATTAGATGTATCATTGAAATGATTTCTTGAACCAACTCGTTGAACCAACTTGTTGAACCAAACACTTTGAACCTTATGATTGAACCAACTGATTAAACCCTCTGATTGGACCATCTGATTGAACCAACTAATTAAACCAACGGATTGAACCAATAATGGTTCAAAGTTCAAGGTTCAAAGTTCAAAGCTCTAAGCTCTTTGGAAAGATCACGTCGTTGAACCTTGATGTTGAACCACTTTTTCCAACCTTAAGGAAAAGTGTCTTGAACATTTTCAGTCTCTTTCCTTGTGAATTTCTTCTGCCAAAAGTCTGAAGAAGCTTTGTAAAAAGCCTTGCATTCTTTGAACTAGTCCATCTTTTGCCAGAAGACTTGTGTAAAACAAATTTGAACTGGCTCAGAACAAGGGGAAGAAGGAGACTAATTTTGGCTTGTAGGACCAAAATGGTCAATAGAAACTATATCTTTTTCTATTCAGGGCTAGTTTTGTCAATCTAGTTTAGTATTATAAGTCAATATTAATCTATGTTGGTAAGTATTAACTTACATGGAAATGGGTGACTATGATCATTTAGTAACCTTTGCTTATGTTTTTATGTTCTACATATGTGATCGTGAGTCTTAATAATGTTCATAACTCCATAAATTAGTCTCCTTTGCCTTGCAACCCTATATGTACTTGTGAGGGATAGAAACCTATATAATTTGGGAAAGTGTGATGGGTTGAGCTAACCTCAATCACCTTTGTTTAATCATTGAACATTGCCTACATGTTCAATACTCTGAGGAGAGAAATAAAGCCACACATATCTCCCATATAGTTTGAATGTGCAATTATGCTCCTTTGCTATATGCATACAACTAGTGATTTGAATTTGATACTTGACAATTTTTTATTTGAATTAGATTTAGTGTGTTTCATACTTGGCTTGTGACTACTACTAGTGATAAATTCATAATTTGGGAAGAATAGATTTTATTTTTTCAATGTGTATTAGTGTATGTATGTATATTAGATAAGTGCCAAGACTCTTTTGAATAAGACCTTGATTTGTTTATATATGACCCCAACTGGGTAATTACTCATGCCATCAACATGTTAAGAAACTAGGTGGACCCTAAGGAAAGGTTTTATTTTGAAAAGGTAAGTGTTGTTAGCAAAAGGTTAGTTCTCAAAAAATTTAGTCATTATCGACTGACAATACTAACTGAAGTTGAAAGAACTACCTTATGTATAGGTTGACTGAATTTAAGGTTTGAATATATTTTTTCATGGTATTTACCAAGCTTGAAATAGACAATGAGGTTATTATAGTTGTGTAACATCCAAATAAAAGGGCCATCTCATAAACTAACATGAAAGTGTGAGAGATTGATCGATTAGGATCTTTTTATGTGCTCAAGTCATGCATGGTAAATGTGTGTCAAGCTTGTCATTTTCAAGTACTTAATACCAAATTTTAGTATCTCTAGACTTTACCATATAGCAGAGACATATCACTTACCTTCTTGAGATTTATTTATTACTATATTTGGTTGATATTACATTTTGACCTACGTTGTTAACTATTCATATCCATCATATTCTTCTATTTTCATATATTTTGACTCTTGGCCTTACTTTGTTTATAGAGTACTTATTTATATCAATATTTAAAAAGTACCAAAAAATGCAAATATCTCAAAATCTTAAAAAATGTTCAAGTATTCAAAAATAAAAAACTGTAGATAATATTTTATGATTATATAACACCATAGTTTTATACACCTAGAAAACTTAGACTTGGTTGTTCCTCTCAATAATTTACCTTGCCCACTTCTGCAAGTCTTGAATCTACTCTATCTTTGTTCCCCTTGGCCTATATCTCTTGATCTAAAAAACCTTATATTGATGACCAAGGTCTTCTATCTTTCCCAAAATGCTTAAAATGTAGTCATCTTCCATCTATACAAGTTTAAAACCTATACCTACTCTCTTGTTCCTTGGACACTAATGTTTGGGATAGATAGTAGCATTGACATTAATATCATGTCATGGAATAAGTGTTTATGCCTTAAATTCATCTGATTTATATATGAAATGTATCCTAATGATTGGCCTAAGTACTTTAATTTGATTTATTACTCCAAATGGATTGATATAAATACAAGATCAACCCTCATTTATTCATCACCTACAAATTCCTAGCAATACCTAAAAAAGACCAAAGAAACCAAGGCACTTATCAAAATCACTCTATCAAGCATTAAATTGAATAAATATTCCTTATTTACATACCAATTATAGGTATAACACATCGACAAGTCTAAATTACTAAAGGAATATGCCAAGAGCCTGATTTGCCAAGTTACAAGCTAGGTCATTGTTGTACTTACTTTGCACATAATGTATGATTCACACACAAGCCAACACATAGGAGATAATTACATGAGTCTGAGGCTCTCTTCTATATTATTAGATATATAGTAGTGTCCTTTGATAGTGGGGTCGTTTAGGTTAACTTGATACCATGTGCCCACTAACCCATTTCCCCCTAAGATCACATTAAAGATAGAAATATAGGGATTTGACATTTCACAAGGAGTGTATATCCATAACCCAAATTTTAATTCACTAGAGTAAAGGTGAAGAAAAACCCAAAAACATCCAGGTGGATATATCCTATTCTAATAGATATTTCATACAAGACACTAGCATCAAATCCAGACACTAGCCTCAAACCTAGACATATTACTATCCAAAGATTTAGAGGTGTCAAATCCAAAATCTGATGATTATTCTAGAATCTCCTTCCCACCTAATTTCAACCTATTCAAAATCCAAAACTACATTAACATCAAAACAAGATTAGAACATCACTTCTTTATCATTTCTATATTTAACATAGCTATACTTTCCATATTTAGACTATATCAACATAATAAATTTAGTGTATGCTTATATTTAAGTTGAGTATCTAATTATCCTATTATATATTTAATTATCACCATTGTGCCATTTCATTTATATATACCCCATTAACAATATAGATAATTGCAATATAGATCACTTTTCAGGTTAAATATTTGGTGAACCCGATCCATGTGAATACAAAAATTTTATGGTCTAGGGCCTCTAAGCCTCCTAAGGTTTCAGCTTGTGATGTTTTTTTTAGTTTTGAATATTTACCCTAAGGTCTTACCCTCATCTGGTCATAAGGGCTTAATGTATATATACTTTCAATAGGATTCATCTTTGATTGACACATTAAGACCTCTAAACATATCCATTTAAAACTTCCTAAGAAGTATTTTCTACTTATTGTTATATGCAAAAAACCTCTTTTTTTGCCAAGCTTTGATATGGATTTTTCAATTTTTATTAAACATTGGCATACAAGGTGAATGGTGTAATTATGTTGAAATTAGTTTATGGGTTTTATCAAAAATACTATTTTATTCAAAAACCTCTCTTAGATAGCTAAAAACTATTCTTGATTTTTTTAAAATTATTGATTCTTTATTTGGAATATTCTAGGGTTTGCATGTAAAGCATTTCATATTATTTGGCCAATTTTGATTCATAATAGCTCAAATTTTGAATTCCTTAGAGAATTTTCATTATCATATTTTTATATGTAAATCCCTCTTTTTGTTTGCCAAAATATTGTATGGATTTGTCAAATTTAAAAATTTACTATTTATAGTAAATTTAAATCTATAGGCCATACATGTACTTTTGTTTCCTTATTTTTTGGGTTCCTCTCATTACTTATTTTTACAGAAAAACCTATCTCAGATATTCAAAAAAATCAGCCAATAACCTCAAATTTATATATCCTTATTGTAATGATTAATTACTCTTGGCATTTATTTCTCTTACTTATCATATTCTCATATCAATTTTAAAAACATTTCAAATGGATACAAAGAAGATCCTTCCTCCTCTTAACCCTAAGGAGGGTGATAACTCTCCTTCCTCTAACTAGGTCCAATATTTCACTTATCTAAGGGATAAGGTGGCCAAACCTATAGCTTCAAATGAAGATATTCAATCTAAAATACAAAATGGTTTGTGCTTGTGAAGCCTTAAAGGAATAAATTAGTACCATGACCAAACCAATGCATGAGTTACAAAAGCAAAATAAGTCTCTAAATTCAAAGATTACTTTATTGTAAAATCATATTTCATATACAAATAATCCACATTATGTTAGTGTGAACCATGTGTTTGCATCTTTGCATACCAATTATGTGCCTAATAACAATAAACATTGGAAGCCAAAACCAAAGTCACCTAATGACAATGATTCTACAAGTGAACAAAATACTACTAAGAGGTCAAGTGAGATTCTAAGGCAGATGCTTATAAATAATTTTATCATTATACCTCCTATGCATCCTCTAAGAAAATACAAATATTATTACACATATCATAGAATTCATGGTCACCATACTGATTATTGTTTTGCATTGATACAGAATATACAAAACATAAATTCTCCCAAATCAAAGATGTCAAATGAAAAAAAATGAGTACCAAAATATACTCTAAAAAAAAGGTGAAACCTTTACCAAATCTACCTCAAGATTCAAATGATACATCATTAAAGGTGGATGAGCCTTCACATGATGTGCAAGTTTATAATGTTCAAAATTCTCCAAAAGATATATTGAATATTCGAAAGAATGATCCAAAGCAAGAAAGTTTGAAAAAATAATCTCAAATGGTAATGTTATAGAATGATCAAAATACATATTTTTATAATGAACAAGAGGATATATGCAAAAAAAAAAATTAGTTTATATCCCACAAGATTCTAATGATTTAAAAAAACAAGAAACATCCATTTCCAATAAATACTCTCTAATATCTGGTGTGGTTGGTTTTTAATACACAAATACTTAAATTGTTAGACCATTTATTCATAAACCATTTATTTAGAAGCCATTTATTCAAAATAACTCACCATTGGGCTTGACGTTACCATCCAATACTAGTTATGTACATGATCCTAATGATTGTAAACACTGGAGTGGCCCTTATAGTCCTTGATGTGATCACATAATTCTATACACTTCAATATTACATCTACCTAGACATGTTACTTTTATATGCTACATGGTTATATTCACAAATTTTACAGTTGTCTTATCCTTTTGAGGTGAGGTCACTACCAGTTCCTATTTTTCCCTCAAAAATGGGGGGCATATTAGTGTGGGCATGTCATAGAGTAACATTCTCCACACACATTCATAGTTTCATATTCAACGAAGGAATGCTTGGGAATCATGCTATCTAAACCTATTCAATATTTAACATCTCTATATTATAGTGGGGGAATATTTTTGAAAATGTTCTCCACACTAGCACTTATTTTGGTTTTTAGATTTCTTAACATATAATGGAGGAACCAGGTTATAATAATTTGGTGGCATGTTTGAGTTAATCTCAACTTCCATGTAGCAATTCACTTTTGATCCAAAGTTGGGGGAATGTGCCTTCCAATCTCTCTCTCTATATATATATATCTATCTATCTCATTGAATATATGTAATTTAAATATTTATCTATATTGTCCAAATCCTAATTTTAGGGCCTTATAATGATACATCTTTTTCAAAATAACTTTTTAATAAGTAAGGTGGTTACTTGACACATTGGTGTAATTTTAGACATTGTTCTTTTAATTTCAATCTATTTAAAGTACTTTAAACCCATATTATATGCACTAATTTTATACTATAACATGTTCTTTTTTGCAAGTTAGTCACTAACAAAGCACTCAAATTGGGTACATGTAAAGATAAGGTGTGTGTACACACCCAAGCACACATTCATTTCCTTTAAACTAGCAATTTCATTACTAAATTAAATGGGGGGGGGGGGTAAATGTAGATTATATCTTATGATTATATAGCACCTTAGTCTTGTACACTTGGAAAAATCAAACCTTGGTTGTTCCTCTCAGTTATTTACCTTGCCTACTCCCATAAGTCTTGCATCTACTCTATCTTTGTGCCCCTTGGCCTATATCTCTTAAAATGACCAGTCTTATGTTGATGGCCCAGGTCTTATATATTGTTTAGAATTTTTAAAATTTACTCATATTCCATCTCTACAAGTTCAAAACATATACATACTCTCCTATTTCTTGGACACTAATGTCTGGGATAAATAGTAGAGTCAATCTTATTGTCCTATCTTGACACAAGTGTCCAGTGCTTTAAAGTCACCAAATTTATAAATGAAATGTATCCTAATGGTCAGCCTAAGTGATTTAATGTGAGTTATTTCTCTAAAGAGATTGATATAACTACAAGATCAACCCTCATTCATTCCTCACCTACGAATACCTAGAAACACCTAAAATATTTATAAAAGAGATCAAAACACTTATCAAAATCACTTTATCAAGCATTAAATTAAATAAATATTCACTATTTCCATACCAATCATAGGTACAACACATCTACAAGTCTAAAATACTAAAGAAGTAGACTAAGATCCTGATTTACCAAGTTACAAGCTAGGTCACTGATGTACTTGCTTTGCTCATATTGTAGGATTCGCACATAAGACAACACATAGGGGATAACTACATGAGTATGAGTCCTTATTATAAAATATTGTATATGTAGGCAAAATCCTTTGATAGTGGGGTCATTAAGGTTCACTTGATACCATGTGCCCACTAACCTATTTTTACCTAAGGTCGCATTGAAGATGAAAAGCTAAGGTTTTACCATTTCACAAGGAGCGACTATCCATGACCCAGAACTGAATGCACTAGAGTGAAGGTGAAGGAAAGCTCAAAAGCATCCATATGGATGCATTCTATTTTAGTGGATATTCCATATATAACACTACATTTGAACCCAAATAGTAACATCAATGCAACCATCCTAGGTTGATGTTACTATCCAAAGAGCTAGAGGTGTCAAATCTAGAATTTTATGATTGTTCTAGAATCTCCTTCCCATCTAATTTTAGCCTATTCTATATCTAAAACTATATTATCATTAGAAAAAGCTAAGTACATTAATTCTTTATCATTTCTATATTTAGCATAGTTATACTTTTTATATTTAGATTATCCTAGCATAATAAGTTCAATGTATGCTTAAATCTAAGTTTAGCATCTAATTGGCATGTTATAGATCTGATTATCACCCTTGTGCAATTTTTGTTGGGATAAATAATAGAAGCACACAATTGATTACCAAGCAACTTAATATGTGGAAATAACAAGAATCAACAAGTAACTAGAATTCAGAAATAACACAGAATATGAGAGACAATACACAACTTGTATTAAAACTCTTCTAAAAGGAAATACAACAAAGAAGGCTGCCACAGTTCTTCTTCCTTACACACCTCTAGGTCTCCCACATCTCTAGGGCATAAACAGTAAATCTTCCCTCAAAGCTCTCTCTCTTAGGTCCCAACACACAACTCAAACACAAAGTTGGTGTTCACCTCCAACCAACTAGTATCCACTACTGCCAGTTTTCCAGTGCTCCATGCACACCACAAGTGCTCCACGCACTCCACAAGTACACAAACATACTTTAAGTAGATCTCCCCTGAACTTGCAATAAATTGCACCTCAATCTGATCTTACTTATGGAAGGATCTTCCTTGCCTTCCTCTTTGCTCTCTTTCTGAGTACACACTGTACTCCAAGTAGATCCCACCTGATCCTACTCCCTATTGTGTTGCTGTCCTCTCTGATCTTACACACCTGCAAATCAATCTGGTTCTACACACCTGTGAACCTTGACCTTGCACACACATACACCTACAGATCAATGATCTTACTTACCATGTAGATCTCCTAAAGTAGCCATGCTCACCTGATGACCAAGATCATACATACATGAAGAACCCTACTGATTCTCCAATCCAGCACCCACCTTGGTACTGCTGTGGAACTAGGAGGAACACCCTTGCTCACCTCACACACAGAAGAAGCAAACTTTGCTCAACTCAAACTAGAACAACTTACAATACAATCCATGAGTCTATTATATAAATCTCATCCAAACAATAATTAGACATCTAATTACAATAATTAGATCCGCAGCTTCCAATCTAAAATTGGCTCTTGACATGCAAACACTTGGTTCGTTAGCTAACTGCCCATAACATTCATAGTTCGAACCACACAGGTGACCGATGTCAGTCCTTGTCTGCCTAGGGGTGCCGATGCTAGCCAACTTCTGACCGACATCAGTTTCCTTCTTGTCTGATCCTGTCGACATCGGTTGGCCTGACCGACATTGGCGTCTGTAACACTCAACAACCTTCCTGAAACCTCCTCCTCTATTTGCATCAATGAAGCTTTTAGCTCCACAATCTAACAATCTCCCACTTAGAGATAAATAGCTGCACCTATACCTATACCTGTACCCCATCTAATCTATTTCTTGGCTTGTATCCCTCTTTAAGATCAACCTTGAAGACCACCCACCACACAACCTATGGTGAACCTCCTGTCATCCAAGTACCCTACCACATCTGAACCTACAAACCCATGTAGTGAAGTCCTAACCCTGCATAGCATGAATCCCTGCTGCTGGTCCCTCTTAAATACCTGAGAACCCACTTCCCTGAATTGGCTCCTAACTCTCTAACAACACCCACTGCTTGGGCAAACTCAAGTCTATACCAGACCTCATGTGATTTTGGACACTGAACTATCCAGCCCTTAGTGTGCTTCGATTTTGCATCCTAAACCTTGCCAACACTTGATTCACATCAGCTCCCACTGGAGACAAAATCAACCTGTGATCTTCCATGTCTCCCATGTCAAAGAATTTCACTGCTCCAAACTCCTCATGACATGCCACTGAACTAATCTTACCCTTAACTCAGCAAAACCTTATATGTACAAACCTGCTAGCTAGCACACCATCCACATACAAAAATAGGATAATGTTGCGACCATCATCCACCTGGTAAGACAAACACAATGGTTCTATTGACATTGACTAAAGCCTTGCTTTGTCATCCACCTAGTACCACCTGTCAGCACTATACCACTGTCCTGAAGCTCCTCAAGACCATATGACCTGGTCTTCCGTCTCACGTGTCCGTTCACTCTATTCTTCAACTAAGGTATCCATTCGTCTCTATGCTTTCATACCAGCTGACAACCCTACCAAATCTCCCATTTGGTTCTGCATCATATTCTTGCCACACTCCCACTGTTTCCTGGATCCTTCCTACTCTATAGTCAGTAACTAGTATAAAGAAGAGGAATAATGAATTTGAGGCTTACTTACCACCTTCAGTCCTCCATATGGGTGTTTGAGACTCCTTGATAGCTTGCTATCTACCCAAAATCCATTACAGTGATTGACCTCAGTCACCACACAGTCTGCATCTGATCGACATCGATTCCCATGCACCTGTCCTTGACTACCAACTCTACCAATGTCAGTGTCTCATGTTGTCGATGTCAGTCCTCCTGATCGATGCCGGTCTTACCTACTGTCGACGTCGGTCCTCCTGACCGATGTCAGTCTTACCCTACCTGATATCACCAACTTTGATCTTCACGTGATCGACATTAGCACCTATCTGTTCAATGGCAGTTCCTCTTGACTGACACTGGTACCTGTGTTTGCCTGTGAGTGATGACTTTTTACCTGCGAGCTCCTTTGAATCAAACCCATGTCCAAACTACCCTGCTCAGAAGTATCCAGTCCCATCCACTGGTCTCTATCTACCATCTCCTCCAAGAACACCAAGGCTTTCCAGTTCTTAAGCCTGCCAAAGACATCTGACTTCCTCTTAAGAACATGCATCTCCTTCTTGCTCATGTGACCAAGCCTACAAAGCCACGTCTCTGCAACAAAAGAAGAATCAATAATATAAACAAGTAGATAAAGAGTACCTATTTTCTTACCACCAGCTAATTCAAGTGCATCTGCTGTGAGAGTTCTTATGCATCTCTCATCACCCAACTTTTGAAGAAATTAGCCACATCTCCAAACCTGGGACCTGCATGACCTCCTTTAACACCCATGTGTTGGCTGCCTGCAATTTCAGCATCACTTCCCCTTTTCCAATTCTTTGGCAAGGCTCACCAGCTCCTCTCCCTTAGGCTGCATGGAAAGAGGCAACAGAATCTGTTATCCAAGATTCAACTTTATCCAAGAAACCTCCTAGAGCATCCTGTGCAACAACACCTACAACATCTGTTTCTTCAGTTCCTTCATGCTAATCTTCCACAAACCAAAATTTTTTCTTTACCTGCTCTTTCTTTCCATAGGACCGTAAGTGACCATCTGTGCTTTTCAACTCCTCCATTCTTAGCTTACTTTGATCTATCATTGCTCTACTCCCACTCAATCAGAAACCCCTGAGAGTGACCTATAACCAAACACAAAACCTGCTCCCTGCAACCTTAGCTCTGATACCACTTGTTGGTATCAGACTCTTGAACCTACAACTAGGCTCTGATACCACTTGTTGGTATCAGACTCTTGAACCTACAACTAGGCTTTGATACCACTTGTTGGGATAAATAACGGAAGCACACAATTGATTACCAAGCAACTTAATATGCAGAAATAACTAGAATTAATAAGTAACTAGAATTTAGAAATAACACAGAATATGAGAGACAATACACAACTTGTATTAAAACTCTTCCAAAAGGAAATACAACAAATAAGGTTGCCACAGTTCTTCTTCCTTACACACCTCTAGGGCTCCCACACCTCTAGGGCATAAACAATAAATCTTCCCTCAAAGCTCTCTCTCTTAGGTCCCAACACACAACTCAAACACAGAGTTGGTGTTCACCTCCAACCAGTTAGTATCCACTACTGCTAGTTCTCCAATGCTCCACACACACCACAAGTGTTCCACACACTCCACAAGTACACAAATGTACTTCAAGTAGATCTCCCCTAAACTTGCAATAACCTGCACCTCAATCTGATCTTACTTATGGAAGGATCTTCCTTGCCTTCCTCTTTGCTCTCTTTCTGAGTACACACTGTACTCCAAGTAGATCCCACCTAATCCTGCTCCCTGTTGTGTTGCTATCCTCTTTGATCTTGCACACCTACAAATCAATCTAGTTTTGCACACCTGTGAACCTTGACCTTACACACACATACACCTGCAGATCAATGATCTTACTTACCATGTAGATCTCCTAAAGTAGCCATGCTCACCTGATGACCAAGATGATATATACATGAAGAACCCTGCTGATTCTCCAATCTAACACCCACCTTGGTACTGTTATGGAACTAGGAGGAACACCCTTGCTCACCTCACACACAAAAGAAGCAAACTTTGCTCAACTCAAACTAGAACAACTTACAATACAATCCATGAGTCTATTATATAGATCTCATCTAAATAATAATTAGACATCTAATTACAATAATTAGATCCATAGCTTCCAGTCTAAAATTGGTTCTTGACATGCAAATACTTGGTTCATTAGCTAACTGCCCGTAATATTCACAGTCTAAACCACACAGGTGACCGATGTCGGTCCCTGTCTACCTGGGGGGTGCCGACGCCGGCTGACTTCTGACCGACATCGGTTGCCTTCTTGTCTGATCCTACCAATGTCGGTTGGCCTGACCGACACCGACGTCTGTAACACTTAGCAACCTTCCTAAAACCTCCTCCTCTATTTGCATCAGTGAAGCTTTTAGCTCCACAACCTAACAATTTCATATCTATATACCCCTTTAAAAATCTAATTGATCCTAATCTAAATTCATTTTAGGTTTAAAAAAATTAGGTCATATAATCGACTTTCTTTGATAGTACACATCGTTGCTTGGTGTCATTTTTCAAATACATGGTGAGTTACATATCCATTTTATATGCACATGATTTTCATGGTATACACAAGTTAGATTTAGGATATTTATGTTACACATGAGACATGGACATATATATGTGTGGCATTCATCACACCCATAGGCAACTTTTCCATATTGGGGGCATGCCCATATTAAGGGAATTTTGGTACTCTTTTATAGTTATATATTTTTAGGCTCATCCATTGATCTAATTGAGATACTTAGACTATATATACATGGATTTATCTTTTTTTATACTCATTAGTGTGTTATTTCATATGGATATCATGTTTTAATATATTAGACGATGACATTTAATGATTATGTAAACTAACATTTCTTGTTATGTGCTTATTTAATGTTGTTGATTGTGACATTGCTTGAATATTGTAGTGTTTTATGGGTACATTGACTATGCCTTATCATGTCATGTCTTAGTTATGTTAGATAATCCTCTAGTCCACATCATGTCCATGTTGTGTCTATGTTGGGTCAGATTCGATTCATGTCTTTAATGCTTGTGTAGTTCTTATTCATGATCTTTATGTTTATGGATTATTCACTATGATATTGTGTGTGTACATGTTTACATACATTTATATGGGAAAAATGACTATTTTTTTTATTTTTCGGTGTTATGATTTCCATCATGCACATTTCTATTATGTGTTATATATTTATACTTGATGTTGTCATGATTTATACCATACATCTCTATGACTTTAATTACTACTTGATTGATTAACATATCTAGATACTTTTAACAAATATTTTTAAAATAATTATCAATATTATGTCTTATTTGTGGCTAATAAACAACTGTACTTTCCTTAGATTAAATCTTTCATATGTGCTTTCAAAGTTCAAAAATATTTCTATGAAGATATATCTTATCATGTTTGTACATGTATTTTATATGAATATACTTTCTGTGTAAAACACATGATACACATAGATCTTTCTTTTTAGATGAGTGATTTAAAGACATCATATCTCATATCAAAAGGGTGGCATACAATGGGTTTGTTTAGATATTTAAGCCATGTCAGATAGATAATTTCACATTCTAAGAAATATGGATCAGATTGAGCACATTAAGACATATTATACATAATATTGAGGGTAATTGAGGCATTCTATGGTTTTTTGGGACATATTTTTGAATTCTACATTATTTTGAGGAATAGATGGGTCATATAGGGAATGAAATTTATTTATGTAAACATTTTTTTTATTTTAATTATTTAGGATTAGTGGGAAATTATGTTACTATGTAATCAATTTGGGTTTATATCCATCTGCAAGGATTGATATTTTTATATATAAACCTAATTTTAGGTTTTCACAAAAGGGGTTTTTTTAATTATCCATGGCAATGGGGTTTAGGATACTACATCACTCAACTTATAACATCACCTTTTCAATGTGAACTTATGGAATTTAAAATCATTAACTCATAGTTTTTTCACTTACATCTCCTTGGGGGATGTTCATCCCATGGAATTTTCCAATCAAGTTCAATAAGTGACATCTTAGTTTGCATACCATTAGGTATATTCATTCCTTAGCTTTTCAATTTCAATATTTTCAATGTTTTAGAATATTTAATATTTCTTATTGTGTGAGGGCATTGATCTATACATGTTTCTTACATCTTTCACGTGGATCAAATGATGCATTTTGTCCATACCTATCAACACCAAGCACAATTATTATAAGGACCAAATTTACTTCTTTTATCATTTTAATTTAGCATTTACAATACTAGATTTAAAAGGTGCAATATATAGAACTTAAATTTGGTTTTTGGCACTTTGGAGACATTAAATTTGATACACTTTCACACACTTATATGATATGTACATATTTTACTCTTAAACACATTTTCCCTTTATCTGTCTACCCATCTAATATCTTATCCAACTTTATTCACCAAATATATTTGTTTAAGATCAATTAAGCCTATACAAGAACCATTTATAATCATAGATAGAAATTATCCATATTTTAGATCTATGTTTTTCACTTATATAATAATAATGGTAATCCTAAATAATATCTATTACTACAAGTGTTTCCTTTTACTAGAATTATCTAAGATCCCTATATAGACATCAGAATTCTGCACACTATAGTTCCAAACATCAAAACACCCTTAGACCCCCTTGGGACCAATCTGACCCTTTAATCCCTAACTAAACCTAATGATGGTAAATTTTAATAACCAAACCCACCATTTTACCCCACTTAACTTGAGACTCTCGACCGTCGATGCTCACCTTGACCACCAATGATCACCCTGACTATCAACGGTTAGGTTTGTTCCCCATCTAAATAAAGATAACTTGAGATGTGTGCAAGATAACAAGTTAAAATTTAATATAGATAGAAAGATAACACATCACAACAACCAACCAAACATCCTATGGATCCTTATACCTCCATCTCTCTTTGCTTATAAATGGAAGGGAGTAAGAGGTGAAAAGGGATGAATCAATCTAGGTTTTAATAATCCAATCATTCATCCATTAGGCAACCAACAGTCATCAAGAGATATACAAATTATTTTTAGGTTCTCCCTTTACTAAGTCAACAACCATGATAGAGAACCAAACCTCTAAGAAAATCATTCTTCAAGCAAAGCACTATTACTCTGCCAAAATTACTCTAGGATCAACTATCAACTATTAAGCAACTAGCTAAGTATATCTCTAGTTTTCAAGATTTGGCTTATTTGGTTTTTGAACCAAACCACTCTTAACCACATATTTTGACCCCATAACCTTAATCAAACCCCCAAAACATTTACTGACTCCTTTTTTCAATCTGAACCAGCTCTTTTCTAAACACACCTAGATCCACAGGAACCATCGATGGTTACCCAACCATTGATGGTTAGCTTAACCATTGATGTTAGCCCTAACCATCGATGGTCACTATGGTAAGAAATAAAAACAATTTATTTCTACCTACCTACCTACCCTTAGCCAAATTCCATTTTTTGTGTCTTTTCCTATTCACAAAGACCTCACCTATTTTCTGAACCCAACTTGACCTATTTAGTATTAGTATTGACTTGTTATTTACTTAATTAATCTATTTAATTTATCAAGCATTTATTTCTTCTTAAATTTCATTTCAATCTTTTCTATTATTTGATGCAAGTATTTCACCTTCATTTATTTCAAATTAACTATTTTAAGAGTGTGGATTGATAGCCTCCTAGTAAGCCCACACTTCTTGGATCTAGCTCATGCTAGGAAATACACCTTTATACCCATCTAACAACCCCTTTACATGAGTGATTTATTATCTATAGGTCATTCTTCCTAAGTTAAAGAGGATCTCTTTACACTTATCTAGATAACATGCACACAAACAAATAGGTTCTTTTACCACACCCTTGTTACTAGTTTCTTACTTCTTTCAATAGAAATGAACTGAAATTGAGAGAAACATTTTGCATGCCCAGTGGGACCTAGTAGCATCTAGGTTCCCTTTTCATCCTTATTCTATGCTCATATAAAGAAATCAAAATTTATTTTAGGTATAAAATAAATCATGCATACATTGATTACTTACACATTTAGCTCATTTAGTTAAATTAAAGGAAAAGTAATTCAATCATAGCTTCACTTATTTATCACACACTATACCAAACCACTTAAATAAATTAAACATAAAAGCAATTGACATAAGGCTTGACTAGGGTTTCATCTCCTAGTGGATCACCTTCACCCTTTAGCTATCTTACTTGGAAGTCATTACCAAGAAGAGAATAAAAAATCAGTTCTTTGGTTGAGTCTAAACTCTAAAAATTAGTATATACTGGCTAAAACACCTGATACCCTTATCTCTAAGGTGTGTGAAGTGAGGGGGTAGGCCATAATACAAAGACATGTATTGATTTCCAACATAGATCCTTTTGAGAGCTTTGAACACTTGAAACCAACCATAGACTTCCTTCTGGTACCTATTCTATAAACCAACTTCTTCTTCACAATTTTTAACTAAGGCATAAGCCAAAAGTGAGATAAAAGATATCTTAGGATTTTAAACTCACTCTAGTGTATGTTTTGATTACCTTGGGATATTTTATTTATTTAATTTTTTTTTGAGTTGTGATCTTTCTTTTATTTCTTTCTATTTCTCACAAGGTCTTTACTAGATAACAGTTGAGAAATCAAAACAACCAGGAGCCACCTTCCTCTTCTTCCTCTTCCATAGAGTATACCTCAGATGTTGAGGGTTATCACCATACTTATACTCCCTACCATGCCTTGGATAGTTTCCCAAAGTAATGCAGATTTTTCCACTTTCCTTGACAACAACCCTATGGCCCTCCAACATTACCTCAACACCTTATTTCATCATGCCCCTACTTTGGTTCCTCCTAGTGGTCCACCTTATGGGATGCCTCCCCATATTATGGTTTCCACTACCTCTAGCCAACCTATGATCACTCAAGCATATTCCTCCACCAATAGTCCACCTACTACCTCCACCCAAATAATAACCAAAGACCTCTTATACCAACCAAAAACTCCTCTAACATAGGGGTAACATTACCTTTAGTTACCTAAAACCCATCCACCATGGGGATAACTTATACACATATTTCCACTATTCCCATCGTCACTCTCAACCTACCGATTTCCACCCCACTTCAAAATGTGGAGCTTTCTATACCTTCTACCTTTCCACCTATTCGTACCAAGGTTACCACTCACCCCCAACCAACTAACCATAACACACCTCTAACCTAATCCATGTCAATTAAAAAATCTACCAATTCAATCATACCTCCAAACCAAACCACATCAACCCCTCAAAAATAACCTATGACACCCTAGGCATGCTATATTCCTAATCCACAAGGATATATAACTCCATCTTCTACCCAAACTTATATGCCTATTAACCCTTATGTGGCATCATCACAACCCCCAATGACCACATACCAACATGTGGAATCATCTCAATCCTCTACTAGTTATCAATATATTATATCCACCCAACCACAAAAAAAAATACCACACAATTATGGAACTCCTCAACCCTAAATAGATTTGGTCAAAATATTGATGGATAAAATGACCAACCTAGAGTTATCTATCTCTGGGACTCACAACGTCTTATCTTATGATCAAATCTATAATGAACCTATTCACCCATACATCCCTATCCAACCTTAGCCTACTCAATGATAATTACCCAAGGTTTATAAATACCAAAGAAAGGAGAACCCCCAACAACACCTAAGAGCATTTCGGCATTCATGCTATTTGATTTCCTATAATGATGCTCTTCTCCTTTGCACCTTTCCTATGTTTTTATCTAGACTAGCATTAGATTGGTATAGTGAGCTCACTAAGCACTCCATCTTTTCCTTTTCCCAACTTGCCCAAACCTTTTTAGACCAATTTTTGATCAATATATCTAAGAAGGTCTCCATCATTCACCTCTACTCCATCAAGAAATTTGATGATGAATCAATTAGCTATTTTGTAGCTTGATGGAGAGGTATTATCAACAAAATCTCTTTCTCTTTGCCCCAAACTGAGTTGATTGAACTTTTCTCTTGTGTTTGTGCCAAATATATCACCCCCACTCTATAGGTTCAACCTTTTAGAACCTTTGATGAGGCTTTCACCATGGCACATAAACTAGAAACCAGAGCCATCGATGAGGGGAAGTTGAAACTAAGAAACACAATTTTTATATTTAAATCCAATGACCCTTCCCCATCCAAAAACACCAACCAGTCCAACTACCCCAACACCAAACCAAAGGAAGCTAAAAATATGGTTATCCTTAAAATAACCCTACCTCTGGTCATCAACCAACCCAACCAAACCAATTCATCTAACTCCTCTAATCAACAAACCCAAAATCAAAACCCAAGATACCCCAAAATAATACACTATACTAGGGGAGTCATATGCTTCAATTTTGGACAAATTTCTCAAATCTAACATCATACAACTCCCCCTATCAAACCTCCTCTATAATTAGATGCTTCTTGTTTTGTGCTTAATTGGTACAATGAAAATGATTTATGTGTTTTCCACCATGTCATTAGATATGACATTATTAGGTGCAACACCTTCAAAACCATTATCCAAAACTTAATTGTTAAAGGAGAACTTGCATTAGACAATCCCAATGCACCCCAAAATAAATTGCTTGACATCTCTTGAAAACCTTTTCCCAACCATACCCCTTATACCAACCGTGATGAAAACAAACTGGAATCATCTCATGCTTTTAAGGTTCATACATTCAATGTAATTATCATTGAACCTATCATTGAAGAAACCATTGCCTTAACTACATCCTCCTCCACTCCACTTATTGAAGTGGTGGAATCACCTTCCATTCCTTTGGATACCCAAACAAAGGAAGCAACCACCTCCACTCCTCCACTTGAGGAGGTAATAGAATTACCCACCTCTCCTTTGATATAAATACCAAAGGAGGCAACCATTGCCATCACACCTTCCTCCCCCATCATGGGATCATCTACTCTCTCTTTGGAAACCATTCCATAAGGAGAGATTAATTTACCTACTCCTTCTTATAGAAAACATCTTCACTAATCTTGAAACCTCTCATTAAGAACAAGGGTGAATAAATCATTCCATCACCTCAACCTATGGGCCTAATCTTTGAATCTGATGCCCAAGGAACCAAACCAATTTATAAACCCTTCTTTAGATTGGTCTAAATCCTAGAATTATCCTCTCAACTCGATTTAGATTGAGCCACCTTTTAGCTCCATCTTGGGATCCCCTATCAAAACAATCATGAACCTTTAACCTCAATTTCATCCACCATTAAATCTATCATCACCTCAATCCCTTCATCAAACACCTCTCCTTCCAAAACCAGGGAAGAACAATCCAAACCATCTCCATCCCAAATTATCAAATCACCTTACACCTCTTTAACCAAAATCATCAAGAACTTATGGATACTCCCTAATCCTAGCCTTATCCACCCATCTTTGAAGTTGGATTTAAACCCATCAATTCCAATAAGGAAAAACTTAACCAAACCAACCAAGAAGGTGGAACCACCCAAAATCCTTCCTAAAAATAGAACCATACCACCTCCTTCCCTCTTACCTTTTATCTTGGAACCTCATCTTTCTTCCATCTTAAGATCTCATCCTTATACCAAGAAGGTGAACCCTCCCAAAAATACCCAAACTAAACTTCTTCCTTTCATTTTACCTTTACCTACCCTTTCCAAATCATCAAACTCCCCATCATTTTTAGACAAACTATCTACCTCTACCGACCAACCTATCTCCAAAAATTCATCATCCCAATCATCCACCTCTAAATATTTCACCTTTAGACCTTCAACTTCCAAACCAAACAACCCAAACCAAATCCACCTACGAAAACCATTCTACCACCCACAATCCCTGAGGTGAAGCCTACTTCCAAGAAGGCTCCCACCCCCAAAAATAAAAACCCATCATCCTCAACACCTTTGCTTAAATCTTATTTGACCATTTTACAAAGGTTGTTAAAAAATTATTCCTTAATCCTAACACTTATCAAACCCTTTCCACCCTTGTCGCATATAAGGATTCAATAATACCTTATGTTCATCCTAAAGATCTTGATCCTCCCCTCTTCATCACCGCATAGATCAATTGAACCCGTATAAAAAATGTGAAGATTAATGGAGGAGATATTATTAATATTATCTCCTCTCATGTTTATGACCAACTCTAACTACCAAAAAATATCATGTTGGAAACCATAGTGGTCTTTCATTGATTTAATGATATTATGGCCACAACCTTGGGAACAGTCCTCCTCCACATCCACTTGGGACCTCACATGCTTCCATAAACATTCTATATTGTAGAAGGTGAGTTAAAATACAACATCTTACATGCATGACCTTAGATACACTTTATGAGTTGTGTCCCTTCTACCTTGCATCAATGTGTCAAGTTCAAAAATGAGGGTCAGGTCATCACCATACAAGCTGACCTAAGTCCTTTTGCATCTTACAACATGACATATCAACACAATGACATTCTTCTTCTTCCCTCATCCACCTCACCTAAAAAAAAATAACTCAACCCCTAATGTTGATGAAGCTTCAACTAGTTCATCTATCCCTTCTTCTCAGATCCCCATAGAGGACCCCTTGGAACCTACCTTCTAATGTCTCTCAATAAGAGAGTATCATATTTTAGCCTTGGATGCCTTCCTTACTCCTCAAGAGTGTGGGAACCTTGACCATGATCCTAATTATGATCTTAATATTAGGGCCATCATCCCCTTCAAGCTCCCTAACCACCAAACCAATTTCATTTATGGGGGACTTGATCATCTTCTTCTTGCTCCCTTCACCATTTCTTCCATCTGACCATTTACTTCTAATTTTTCTTATTTAGTCAAACTAGACTTTTCCAAATTATACCTTTATAGGTGTGCTTGGAAGGCATTTGGCCTTAGCTGTTATGAACATGGACCCCATGAGTTACCTTCCATCAAAACCCAAAAACCTTGTGAGTTATCTAACCTTGGGTTCATACCACCAAAAGCACTCACTAGTTCACCCAAACCCATCACCACCATCAATGAAGACATCCCATCCTCACCAAACCCATCTCCTTCAAAGTCCAAGAATTTCAAAATCATCCCTCCTAATGTTTTTTAAGTCAATACCATTAATTTGGGCCCCCTAACCTATCAAAATGACAACCAAACTAAAACCTTTCCTTTGATTCATCTTGAAATAGTAGAAAATGATTATCCTACCATCCACACCATCCAACATCAGGATGATGATTCTATTCTCACCTATCTTGGTGTGTAGGATTATTCTATCCACAAATCCCTTCCTCTTAAAAAATAAACCATGTTGAATGAAACCACTATCGATGTCAACTTGGGTACTCAGGATAACCCTCACATTGTAAAGATTGGTCAATCCTTAGATTACATGAAGCAATAGGATTACCCTTCCTTCCTTCATGACCAAAGCATAACATTTTTTTGGTCTTATTAAGATATGTTAGGAATCAACCCTTCTATATATTTCTATAACATTATCATATATCTTGATGTTAAGCTTGTTAGGCAAAATCTTTGTAGGATGCACCCTCACATCACCCTTCTACTCAAAGAAGAGCTTTAATGCATCTTATCTATCAATTTTATTCAACCCATTGACTATCCCCAATGGATTTTATATATCATACCCATCACCAAACCCATAGGGGGATTTTGCCTCTATATTGACTTTCATGACCTCAACCTTGTTTATCTACAGGATGACTTCCCTTTGCCTAGCATTGACCAACTTGTTGATCTTACAGTTGGCTATGAGATGTTGTCTCTTATAGATGGGTTCTTGAGATATAATCAGATCTTGATTGCTCCTAAAGATTAGCACAAGAATTATTTCATCACCCCTTGGAGAACCTTTTTCTACAGGTCATGTCATTTGGTTTGAAAAACACTAGAGCAACCTACCAATGTGCGATGACCTACATCTTCCATGATCTCATCCACAAAATCATAGAGGAATATGTAGATGATCTCCTTAGGAAATCCAAATATCTCAAGGATCATCTTGAAGTTCTCAAAATTATCTTTGAGCACCTCATCCATTTCCATGTTTGACTCAACCCCAAGAAGTGTGTCTTTGGGGTCTTATCTTGAAAGCTTCTTGGCTTTATCATCTCTCTCCAAGGAATTGAAGTATACCCTACCAAAATTAAATCAATCCTTGAAATTCCACCTCCAAGCCACCTTAAACAACTCCATAGTCTTCAGGTGAAGCTCTAATCCATCCTTCACTTCACCTCTTAGTTATCAAATAGATGTGAACCCTTTCATCATCTTCTAAAAAAAGATACATCTTTTAAGTGGACTAAGGAGTGACAACAAGACTTTGATTCACTCAAAGAGTACCTTCTTTCTCCACCCAATCTTACCCCTCCTAAAGAGGACCAACCCTTCTACCTTTATATCTCCAGCACTGACCATTCCTTAAGGGCAATGCTCACTCATCGTGATGAATAAAAAAAGAGCAAATTGTCTACTATATAAATTGAACACTTATAAAGTGTAAGACTTGGTACACCCATACTAATAGACTTTGCCTCACTTTAGTATTTATGGCTTCTAAATTTTCTCATTACCTCCTCAATCATAAAAACTTTTTCATCACTAACACCAACCCACTCAAGTACATACACTCTAAACCATACCAAAACCAACATATGGCTAAGTGGCTCATGCTCATAGCTAAGTTTGACCTTGAGTTCTTAAAAAAAATTTAATTAAAGGGCAAGTCATTACTGATCAATTGGTATAAGCTCCTTTGCTAGACAACTAACCACTTCCTCTTTTATTTCTAGATGAGTCTATCATGACTCTTTCCCAAGAGGACATCACCTACCAAATGACCATGTTATTCGATGGCTTAAAATGCCAACAAAATGGGGGTGCCAAATTTATTCTCATTCCCCTAAATGGATAACCTCTTCCTCTTTATTTCAAGCTTGATTTTGAGTATACCAATAATATGGCTAAGTATGAAGCCCTAGTAATAGGTCTTCAAAATACTTTAGCCTTAGGAGTTAAGATGAGTAGTGTCTTTGGTGATTCCTAACTTGTGGTCAGCCAAGTCAATGGATCCTACCAATGTAAGAATGATGTCTTATATTAGTACAAATATCTAGTAGATGTACTCTTAACATCATTTGATCATTACCTTTGATGAGGCCAAGATATGCCTGATAAATGTATAATAAATGACCTCATCTTACTCTCTTTTTCTATTAAGTTTGATTACATTTTCTAACTTTTATTTTGATCTGCGATGAGTTAGGATGTAATTATCCATATTTTGTTGATTTTGATTCTAACATTTAAAAAAATGTAATTCCTAACAAGTGTGTTGGAGAATTCAAGTTTTGCAATAAAATAGGTCATAATTAGGCTAAAGAACAAATATGAAGTGGATTGCATTTTTTTGGAAGCATTGGAATCAATTCAGCTTAGTTATGAAACTCCACCATACTATTTCAAGTTGTCACATTTTTAGACTTAACTCCATAACTCTATATTTAAGCTCTAGAATTATCTGCATTAGCTCCAGTACTCCTCTAGATAAGCTTCGAAACTTTCACGGCTAGATATAGAACTGATAAGGATCTATTCCAAATGGCCAACAATCTGTCAGGTCAATGATCCCATTAAATTAGGAGTAGATTCCCAATTTATATATTTATAGATCCAAGACATTTATCACATAGTTGGACATCCAGCCACATCTTGATTCAACATCTATTTTGGGTATGATTCAGTTCCATCATATCTCTGAAATAGTTATAGCCATCAAAGCATCTATATATACAGACCTGAGAATTTATGAATTAATAGAAGAAAATCATTGAAGAATAGAGAAAAAATGATAGATTAGTACATTTTTATAATATAGAACATTTTATCAATGAAATAGCCATTTCTATTTTGAAAGCAAATTAAATTGTTTAATCATGTTTCTAAGCGGAGCAAGGGCCCACTCCTCCAAAGAACCAGGATCTTCATTTTTGGTTGGTATTTATATTTTATTTGCAAAATAAAATATGTAACTCTGTTAAATTTATAAATGCTTCCAACTCTTTAAATTTAAAATTTGTTCCTGCATGCATTTTAGATTAAATTCTCATTTCTTTGCAATCATTTTCCAACAATCTATTTTATTCTGCAAAAGTGCGTTTATTTCCAGCAGTCTATTTTATTCTACAAAAGTGTGTTTATTTCTAGCAATCTATTTCATTCTAAAAAAGTGTGTTTATTTCCAGTGATCTATTTCATTTCTACAACATGTGTCTACTTCCAGCAAATTCACATAGTTTGATTCCAATAAGGCTTTAACCAAGAAGTCCTCAAGACATTAAAAATCCCCCAAAACAAAAAAAAATACAAATACCTACAATCAATTGCTAAATCTCTATGATTCTTCTTATTGCATATAGCTTTAGACACATCCTTGGTTAAATATGACATCAACAGGAAGTTGATTAAATGAAGGGAATGATGACACCCATCATTTTTGGCACCATTGCTGGGGACTCACTAGTTAGAATTTTCTAATTACGTGTCAACAAGGGCAACAATCATTCATTCAGTAATTAAATTTTTTTTCCCTAATTTATGAGTAGACCATGAGACTCCAAGGGTAGATTTCTCCCCAAAATATTTGAACAAGAATTTCCATCATCCTCTAGTTTAAGAAAGGACGTTGAGCAAGAATTGGAGGCACCATTATCTCCTACAAGACAAGAAGCAAAATTGCCATTTTGGGAATTTTTGGATCAGTCACTGGAACCAAGTAGAACCTTAGGGAGGAGGATTATTTCTCAAGATACATTGAGGGAAATTTATTATTCTCAATTAATTAGTCAACCTCCTACTCTTGACTTTTCACCATCCCTAAAATAAACCACATACCACATTGACTGGGAGAAGGGACTAGAAAATACTAGAGAGATGGCACGAGAAGCTGGAAGAGAACCTTTACCTATCCCATTCAGATCAAGGATGATGAAACCACTATGAAAAATATTTCACCTACACACTTGCCCACATTTAGAGGAATGTCATCTAAGGATCCTGACCAATTTCTATTTGAGTTTAAAGTACTATGTCAAACTTATGATTACAAGACAGATAATCAAAAACTGAAGTTATTTTCATCTACTCTGAAGGATGTAGCAATGAGGTGGTTTATGGGATTAACATCTAATTCTATTACCAATTGGGAATAAATGGAAACTGTCTTCCTAGACAAATATCAAGATTATTGTAGAGGAAGAAATCGAAAGGAAGAATTTTTCAAAATCAAACAGGAAGAAGATGAAAATATGAAAGATTATTTGGACAGATTCCTCTTTGTGAGTAAAAGATGTTGATTTGTACTTCAAGAAGATTTAAGTAAAACTATTTTTCTCAAAGATCTAGATGATGAATCTAGGGAAACCCTTGATTTAATTGGTGGAGGAAACATTGCTCAGTTAAGAATGGACAAAATCATAGAAATTTGTAAAAACTATTTAAGGACAAGGGGTGGACCTAGAAAGGGGAAAATAGTTAAAAATTCAAATATAGATATGAACAAATTGATAATTAAATTGGAAGACTTTAAAATAGACATATTAGTTCAATTAACCTTCACCATGGATGGATTGAAAGCTAAAGCAAATGCCCAACTTGAACCATTAGCCATGTATTGTCCTAGATGAAGGAAGAAACATGCAATAATGGAATGTCCTTTGGATAAAATAGAAGTATGTCTTGTCTATGAATCTAAAGAACATGATACTCATGCTTGTTCTCTTCTTCCACTCATAAAAAATCAGCTCAAACAAACCAATACATCATCCACCATAGAAGAATTAAATTTTGTTTAGAGATAACCTAACCAAGGACAGTTTATGCTAAGACCAACTCCTAATCCCTAGATGATGCCATGGGAATCTCAAACAGTACCACAAAGTTGAGGACAGCCACCTTGGGCCCCTCAACCCACATGGCATCCTCAGGATTGGGCAAGTCAATCTTAGTATACTCACTGACATCAACAACCTTGGGCTGGTCAAGGAAATCCTTATGCTTGGCCACAACTTAGATGGGGCCCTAATAATTATGTGCAAGGGAAGACATATCCAAATCATAACCAACAAGCCATAATGGGACCTCTAGCATAAAATTCATAGGTTAAAAACATAATCCAAACACAAATGCCAACACAACTAGTAGCAAACCCAAGAAACAAACAAACAACTCCTGTATACGAAATAGAACCAACAAAATCAATTGATTTAAATACAATGGATTGTAAAAACATTCAAACCAAATATGGAAAAATAGTTAGCAGTCCACCTGTTATAATCACTGAGATGACAAAAGAAGATAAAATCCCTAACACAGTTACACTTAAGGAAGATGATAAAGAAAAAGATAGGGAACCAGAAAGAAATTCTACTGAGATTCCATTTCCAGAAAGACTTAAAAAAACCATATAACTTAAGGAATCTGAATTGGTGGAGGAACTAAGAAGATTGAATATTGAAATACCATTTTTATAAGAAAATAAGGATATTCTAAAGTTGAACAAGTTAATCAAACTATTATGTTTTAAAAAACCTAGAAGAAAGAAGTAGTACCCTAGGACTATTCAGGTCGATGGGAAACTTGCTGATTTATTAGCAAGAAAACTCCTACTACCCAAATATGGAGATCTTGGAAGCCCTATTATTTTTGTTTCTATAGGGAATAAGGATATACATAACATTTTGATTGATCTGGTTGCAACTATCAATGTAATGACAGTGGACACTTTGAAAACATTACCATTAATAGGCATACAACCTACTAATACCATATTATAGATGACAGATCAGTCTGTAGCAAAACCAGAAGGAGTTATTGAAGATGTGGCAGTAATGGTGGAATCATGGGAATATCCATTCAAATTCCTTATCTTATAGCCAAAAGGTAAAACACTTGGTTATCCCATTATTTTGGGGAGACCATGGTTAGCTATAGTTGCTACCTTAATTGATTTCACGTCAAGTGATATGACTATTTCAAATGGTAATAATTCTAAGCAAATTTCATTATATCACTCTGCATGACCTTTTATTGATAATCAAGCAAAATTATGGGTTGATAATCTTGATATTAATGAGCAGAATTTATCTTCTTTAGCTATGATAACATTGTAGGATCATGTACGGGAAATAGACGATATGGTTAATCCTTCATTAAATGAACATCAATCATTATTGGAGCAGTCGGGATTAGTTCTAGAACATGCAAAATCTATTTTGGAACCATCATAGTTATTTTTGGAACCACACCAATTCTCTATAAATGAAGATAATTTCACTCTGGAGGAACGCGATTTATCTTGGCAAGAGGAAGGATCTGTAGCTTCAGCTTTACAGATATTAGGAGATGATGAAGAATTTTTGTAAAATAGTAGTAATGAGGAGTTTGACCTATAACAAGATATGTATCATAACTCTTCTTGCTATCCTTTGTCCAGCATTCTACCTCTAGGAACTTTCAAAGATGTTGCTACATATCATATGTTGTTACCACATGCCTATCCACTAAATACCTTAATGGAACCCTTTCAACAAATCAGTTCATCATATCCTAGAACCAAACATGTTGAGATTCAATCAGGAAATTTTTAAAATATTAATAGTTAGTTAAAGAACAATGAAGAAGTCAAACTGTTTGATGTTCTAAAGGATCATACTAAAGCTTTTACTTAGGACTATAGAGATATGAATGGAATTCATCCAAGTATCTGCACCCATCACATTTATATTGAAAACATTAGAATAGTTAGGCAACCTCAGAGAAGGATTAATCTAGCGTTAAGGGATATAGTCAAATAAGAAATTGAAAAACTATTACAAGTAGGTTTTATCTACCCTATCTCAGATAGCCAGTGGGTGTCTCTTCTTGTAATTGTCCTTAAAAAGAATGGACAATAGAGAATTTGTGTTGACTATAATGAACTAAACAAAGCCACCCTAAGAGATTATTTTCCCTTACCATTCATATATCAAGTCTTAGATAACCTTTTAGGTAAATAGTACTTTTCCTTCTTGGATGGATTTAGTGGATACAATCAAATCAGATTTGCTGCTGAAGATCAGGACAAAACTACATTTACATGTCCATGGGGTAGCTTTGCTTATAGGGTATTGCCATTTATACTATGTAATACTCCAATAACCTTTCTAAGAGCTGTATTAGTAGTTTTTGTAGACCTAACAAATGACTATGTGGAGGTATACATACATGGATGACTTTACTGTGTGTGGAGATACATTTGATGATGCCTTAAAAAATTTGGACATAGTACTAACAAGATGTGAACAACATCACTTGTCTCTTATTCATGAGAAATGTTTGATGATGGTTGATGAAGGGGTCATATTAGGGCACCATATATCAAAAAGAGGAATTCAGGTTGACCAAAATAAAATCAAGATTATTTCAGACTTGCCTATTCCTCAAACTCCCACAGATATCAAATTATTTTTAGGACATGTTGGATACTATAGGTGCTTTATCAAGGATTTTAGTAAAATTGCTGCCCCCATGTTTAAATTGCTTACCAAGGACTATGAATTTCTTTGTGATGAACAGTGTCAACATACTTTTGAAGAAATTAAAGAGAAATTAGTAATTGCCCCAATATTGCAAGGACCTAATTGGGAGAAACCTTTTAACATCCAAACTAATGCCTCAAATACCTCAATTGGTGCAGTTTTGGGATAGAAAGATGAAGGAAGAATGTATGCTATTTACTATCTCATTAAAAATCTTACTCCCATTGAAAGAAATTATACTACCACTAAAAAGAATTTTTGGATGTGATCTCTGCAATCAATAAATTTAGACATTACATTACAGGGTATAAAATATTTGTACATACAGATCACTCAACAATTAAATATTTAATGAACAAACCAGTGGTTAGAGGTAGAATAATTAGATGGTTATTACTTTTATAAGAATTTGATATTACCATTATGGACAATCCAGGCAAATCTAATGTGGTAGCTGATTTCTTGTCAAGATTGACCACTACAAGGGAGCAGAATTCAGTCAAGGATAACTTTCCAGATGAATAATTATTTGTTATTTCAGCTAATACACCATGGTTTGCTGGCATGGCAAATTATCTTTCAACAGGGAAGTTTCCTCCTTCTTTCACTAAAAAGCAAATAAAAAATTAATCAAAACCAGTGCACAGTTCAAATGGTTAAAAGGAATGCTATTTGAATGTGGTCCTAATTTGGTTTTACGTAGGTGTGTGAGAGAAGATTAAATCTTTGACATCCTCTAGGCATGTCATGATGAACCAAGTAGAGCATACTATTCAGTGAAAAGAATAACTCACAAGATACTTGGCACTGGTTACTATTGGCCATCTTTGTACAAAGATGTGAAGAGATATATTAGGCAGTATGATCCTTGTCAAAGGATGGGATAACCAACCATTACCAATGAAATGCCTCTGCAACCACAAGTAGTGATTGAACCATTTGAGAGATGGGGATTGGATTTTGTTAGACCCTTTAATCTTCCTTCACAGGGAAAAGAGCACATTCTTGTGTGTACTAATTATGTAACAAAATGGGCAGAAGTGCAGGCTTTAACAAATGCCACTAAAGAAGCAGTTGTTGATTTCCTTTAGCACATGATTATGGTAAAGTTTGGAGCACCAAGAAGCTTAGTTTCAGACCAGGGACCACAATTTATGTCCAATATGATCAAGGCCTTCACAATGTATTATCATATCAATCATAGGAAGTCATCTCCCTATCACCCGTAAGTAAATAGACAAGTTGAAGTAATAAATAGAGAATTAGAAAACATCCTCACTAAAATAGTTGAAGCTGAAAGAAGAGATTGGGTAACAAGACTACCTAAAGCTGTCTAGGCTTACAATACAACTTGGAAAACTACAACAGGGTTTTCACCATATGAGTTAGTCTATGGGAAAAAGCCCTTGTTGCCTATTGAGTTTGAACTACAGACATTGAGGACAAAAACTAAGGTGGGAATTGAATTGGATGTAGCTCAAAAGGAGCGAATCCTTCAACTCAATGAATTAGATGAATTCAGAATGGAAGCACTTCACTAGACAGAGATAATCTAAGGTCAAAGGAAGCAATGGCATGATTCACATATCAAGGAAAGACAATTCAAAGTAGGAGACTGGGCATTGCTATTTGATTCTAAGTACCAATAATTTAAAGGCAAATTAAGAACTAGATGGTTGGGACCTTATTAGATCAAGCAGATATTTGACAATGGTTCTATCTAGTTACTTTCCATTGATGGCAGCAGAAGAATACTCTTGGTCAATGGACATAGGCTAAAACTTTATAGGAAGCCTCCTACTAAGGATGAATTCTTGAAGCAGATTGAAGCAAATAAAGAATTTGATCATATGGAAGAACCTAGTTCTTCCAGAATGATCAAATAATTAGATGAAAAGATTCAGAATAAAGGGAAGAGGATGAAAACCAGTAAATGGTTTTCTCTTCTTTAAAAAAAAAGGATCAATTGAAAACTAGTGATGGTGGTTGATCTTCTCAAATAAATGGCTAATTCAAATAAAACTTTTTTTATTTTAGCTATTTTTTAAACCATTTTTTAGGAATGATGAGTCATCATGACAGAGGGATTACATCATCAAGGATGGTAATTATGTTTTTAACTTTTTAAAGGTTAAATTAAAAGTTTGCATGTGTAATTAGACTTAATTTAAAAGATTGGTATGATGAGTCATCTATTGTACATCATGGTTAAATGTGCAAAATCATGAGAAGGATATTGATGATGGAATGAGTTGGTGGATAGTCATAAAGAATCGTTCTTATTATTGCATCAACAAAGTAAAAGCTAGCTACAAAAAAATTACAAAAGAGATATAGTGAATTACCTCTATCAGTTCTATAGCTGAGTATAGTACTTATGCATTTGAAATCACTAAGTTCCACAGCTGAGTACAATAATTTTGCTATCATATTTTCTAGATCAACAACTGAATCTACTAGTTCTACAGCCAAAATTGTCAGTTTTGCTGATAAGAGAAGCAATCTTCATCTAACCTATGTAATATTCAAGAAGAATGAATCATGGGAATAAAAAAGAAGTCAGAACCAAAAAATGATACCCAACTCCTTGCAGATGAAGAAGTAGCAACTATCTTTCAACAGGCAAGATGGTTGGAGTTTCTAAGGAAATTTCCCAAATATAATGATGAACTGGTAAGAGAATTTGTTATAAATTTAGAACAAATAAGAACAAAAATTTGGAAGGTTTTCATTCCTTTTTATATGAAAGTAATAAGTGAGATGTCTGGAATACCAATAGTGCATGTCCCAAACCCTATCAAAGGGACATTAAAAGACCTGGCTAAAACCCTATTGAAAGAAGGGGAAGCTGAACCCCAATATATTTATAATACAAATAAAATCATCAAAGGAGTCAAAAGGGCCAGCTTACCCAAACCCTTTAACAGATTAGCATTTTGGATAGTTAAATATTTAACTTGTGATGGACAATTTGGGATAGTAGGAAAAGAAGTCCTAAAAATCCTTATACACCTTAGATATGGAGCCAAAAAACTAGAATAAATAGTAAACCTTCCAGGGGTTCTTTTTGATTCCATCCATACCATGTTTTAGAGGTATTCTTGGGGTGTAGGAACAATCAGACAACATGGGTTAGTGCATTTAGTATGCCAGCACCATTTCCTTTCAAAGAAAAATGGGGAAGAAATGTGGGACAAATTTCTTGGAAAATTTGGGAAAAACCCTAGTATTTCTAGAAGAACAATAGAAACTCCTCTCGCTGCTTTAGTTCATTTGAAAACTGCTACCATTGCTGAGGAAAAGAAAAGACTAGGGGAAGAGGAAATACCAAAAAGAAGAAAATCTAGAAGAAAATTTAAAATTGTAGACCTTACTGTGCCTCCTTAAGAAATTTCTTCTTCTACTGAAGCTACAAAAGAACTGATACCTGTCTTCGACAGTGATAGTTCACTTAGGCTTGGGAAAAAGGTGAACATCAAAAGAAGTTCTAAAAGGAAACCTATGTTTGCACATTTTGAGGCTCCCCAAGAAAAAAAACGTCATAAAAAGTCTAAAGAAAGTTTAGAGGAGATGGAAGAATAAGAAAAGCTGGAAACTGAAGCTGCTGATATTTTAGGTAGCATGGTCATGACTCCTCCTGGACCAAGCCAAACAAAAAAGGAAAAAAGAGATGAAATATTTGAGGAGCTAGTTTTCCAAGAAATGGGTGAGACAGTAGCACCATCACATGCAGAAGATGAACAAGTATCTTGGAGAAGGAAAGGGAAATCCCCTATGGTGGAAGAAGAATGCTTAACTCCCCAACAAATTTTATAAAAAGAACAAAACCAATAGATTAAATAGGGTCTATTTTTTTCTAGAGTAGAACTCATTATCAAGGAAAAGGATGAGGAATTGAACTTCCTCAAACTCAAATTAGAACAGAAAGAAATGCTCCTTGAAGAATTAACAAACTAGTTCACAGCCAAGAATGAGGAATTAATAGAGATTAAAAGGCAACTGATGGAAAATGAGGAAAATGTACAATACAGACCTGTATGTCAACAGTCTCTGCATAGACTGAATTGACTTATCTGCCACTCAAGCAGTAATGGGATGATACATGCAGAGAACTCAGTGTAATCAAGGCATCTAATATAGACTTGAAAGACAAACTGGTATAAGAAGAGAAAGCAAGGAAGGAATGGGAAGACAAATTTTATAAGGAGGAAAATGATAAGTATTAATGTCTTGTGAAAATACAAATAGTTTGTATGATGAGTGAGAAACTACTTGCATGCAAAATACCTTCTCCTGTTTATAACATGTTTTTAGAGGAATAATTCATTCACTGTCAGTTGTCAAGGATAGCATGTGGCATTCCACATGAAATAAAAGATGAATTTGATTTCTCGGCCACCTACTCCTTAGCCAATACAAAACAAAAAAACCTTCTTTGTGAATTTTACCTCTGCAATTTTATGCTAGAAAGAAATATAGGTTTTATGATCAATTTGTATGTAGGGGAAAGCCAGCTTAGCACATTTGTCTCTGTTATTCAAAATCAAATTGCATGGTAGGAAAGGGAGTCAGAGAATTGGTTAAAGGCTAGTTCATCTAGTCTCTATATGAGAATTCATTATGGTAACCCACTCGCCTTTGCTACACATTTCCAATCCCATGCATTTAATGACAAATTTAGGGAACCTTATCTTTTCAATTTACATCAAAGCATGGATGTCTTCACCTCTTATGAGAAGGCAAATTTTGATAATATCTATGATGCATGTTTAAAAAGATGGGAATTTCTTTCTGTGGCATTGAAAAGAAGGGAAGTAATATCCCCTTCAAATTTGATTTGGAGTCTAGAAAGGGCAAAAGCTTTATGCACAATAATTCCTCGGATCAATGAAACTCCTTTGTGCATATGGATAGGCATGCGGACAAGGCCACCTCTACTTCTCACTCCTATATCTCCTTGGCAAAATAGAGAACTTCAAAATCTCACTCAATTTGTGAAATGGAAAAGAAAAGTAGAAGCAGGGGCTGGGTATAGTACCTCTAGATCAAAGCATTGGGATATTCAGTTTTAGCCATTTGATCTGAGTAATCAAATGGAATGCATGATATACAATCCCAAATTTGAAGAGTGAAGTTTGTAAAGGGACTTACAAACAAGTAAGTATGGGGGAAATGATGAGGCCAGGATATGCCTGATAAATATATAATAAATGACCTCATCTTACTCTCTCTTTCTATTAATTTTGATTGCATTTTGTAACTTTTATTTTAATTTGAGATGAGTTAGGATGTAATTATCCATATTTTTTAAATTGTGATTCTAACATTTAAAAACCTATAATTCCTAACAAGTGTGTTGGAAAATTTAAGTTTTGCAATAAAATAGTTCATCATCAGGCTAAAGAGCAAATATGAAGTGGATTGCATGTTTTTGGAAGCATTAGAATCAATTCAACTTAGTTTCGAAACTCCACCATACTATTTCAAGTTGTCACATTTTTGGACTTAGCTCCAGAACTCTATTTAAGCTCCAAAATTATCTGAATTAGCTCCAGTACTCTTTTATATAAGCTCCAAAACTTTTGTGGCTAGATATGGAATTGATAAGGATCTATTCTAAATGGTTGATGATCTGTCAGGTCAATGATCCCATTAAATTAGGAGTAGATTCCTAATTTCCATATTTGTAGATCCAAGACATTTATGATCACAGCTAGACATCTAACCACATCTTAATTCAGCATCTATTCTGGGTATGATTTAGTTCCATTATATCTATGAAATAGTTACAGCCATCAAAGCATCTATATATATAGACATGGGAACTTAGGAAGTAATAGAAGAAAATAATTGAAGAATAGAGAGAAAAGGATAGATTAATACATTTTTGTAATACAAAACATTTTATCAATGAAATAGCCATTTCTATTTTGAAAGCAAATTAAATTGTTCAATCCTGTTTCTAGGTGGAGCAAGGGCCCACCCTCCAAAGAACCAGGATCTTCATTTTTGGTCAGTATTTATATTTTATTCACAAAAACAAATAGGTAACTCTGTTAAATTTATAAATGCTTCCAACTCCTTAAAGTTAAAATTTATTGTAAATTTGTTCCTGTAAGCGTTTTAAATTAAATTCTTATTTCTTTGCAATCATTTTCCAGCAATCTATTTTATTCTACAAAAGTGTGTTTATTTCCAAAAATCTATTTTATTCTTCAAAAGTGTGTTTATTTCCAGCAATCTATTTCAATCTACAAAAGTGTGTTTATTTCCAGCGATCTATTTCATTTATGCAATGTGTGTCTACTTCCAAAAAAATTGTATAGTTTGATTTCAATAAGGTTTTAACCAAGAAGTCCTCAAGACATTAAAAATACCCCAAAATAAAAATAAAAATAAAAATACCTACAATCAATTACTAAATGACTACAATTCTTCTTGTTGCGTATAGCTTTAGACATAGCCCTAGTTAAATATGGCATCAACAAGAAGTTGATTAAATGAAGGGAATGACGACACCCATCAACCTTATCCAATCTATTCCATGATATATTAATATATTCATAGATACAATAACTTCCTTTGCTTCTTAGATCCCATATATGCCTATCAATTCTAAGATCTTTGTCACCATTCATCATTTTATCACACCCTCTTATATCCAATATGACCTCCCTACCATTTTTAGTATGGAGGTATCTCCATCAGACACTTGGTATGAGCAAAAATTTAACTACCTCAACCTCGGTATCACTCCTCCCAACCTATCTAGGAATGCCTAAAGATCATTTGTTTGGAGTACCTCTCATTATACCATACTAGGGGGAATCATTTACAAACATGGTTTTGATAGCATCTTTCTCTATTACCTATGCAATCATGAAGTTTGCCATGTTATCAATGAAACACATGATGGGATCTATGGGGGACACTTTAGTGGTCTAGTTATCACTAAACATATCCTTTACCTCAACTATTATTGACCCACCCTCAACTAGGACTATTTTTAAAAAGTGTGTTAAGTGTTAAAAACACACCAATTTACATCACATGCTAGCCCATGGCCTTCAAGTATCCAAGGAATTTTGGCCCTTCTCACAATGGGGACTAGATCTCATTGGGGAAATTAATCCTCATTATTCATAGTGGTACCACTCCATCATCACTGCCATCAAGTGTTTCACCAAGTGGGTGGAGGTTATCCCTCTCATCTTAACCAAAGCCAACAAGATAGTCAACTTCATCAATCATCATATTATCTATCATTTTGGTGTTTCTCATAATATCATCACTGATAATGGCAAATATTTCAAAAATAAACAAGTTAAAAGTCTTTGTGATGAATTCAACATCAATTTAAGCTTTCCCTTGCCTTATCATCCAAAAGCCAATGGGCAGGTGGAAGCCTTTAACAAAACCCTCAACAAGATGGTAACCAAAGTGGCTAGTGATTCTATTCAGGATAGGCATTTGCACATCCCTTTCACTTTATGGGCTTATCATACTAGCATTCAAACCTCTATGGGTGTTACCCCTTTCTCTCTAGTCTTTAGAGTAGAGGTAGTCTTGCCACTCGAAGTCCAAATTCCCTCTCTTTGCATATCCTTGCAAGACATTATTTTTAAGAGTGACTATCATCAAGAATGACTAGCACAACTTGAACTACTTGATAAGAACTACCTAGTAGTACTTAACCACCTTCATGTATACCAAGAGCGAATCAAGCACACCTATAAAAAACACCTAAAATAATGAGAATTCAACATTAGAGACCTCATCCTAAAATAAAATCAACATGTGACCAATATGGATAAAATCAAATGAGGTAAGTTTGCTTTGAATTGTCTTGGACCGTACATCATAACCCACAAGTATGGATCATGAGCTTATCATTTGTCCTCTCTCAAAGGTAAGCCAGAACTTGAGCCTCTCAAGGCTTTGCATCTATGTCCTTTCTTTTGTTAAACATGGATTAAACTCACCTTTTTTTTAACTTAATCTCATCCTCGATTTATGAAAATTTCACCTTCCTCACACCTTCATCCCATCCCTTTGAGGATAATTGATTACAACATAGAACCATGTGATTAACCCTCATAGTCATAGCCTAATCCTAAATATGGGTACCATGGCTCTACCCATGGCATGGTTCTCATGGATACTTTTTGTCCCTAATCAGACGAGATCCCATGGTCATTATCTCTCAAAACCACCTCTTTTAACCTAACATTAACCTTCTTATTCTTTAGGTTTTATCCTCATAAAGGTAAACCTCTAAGCCTAAATAGACTTGTCCATATCAAACCTAACATTAAAAAAAATTGGGATACCTAAATATCACTTGGGTCAAACATCTCTAGCATACAAACTACTCCCTTGAAGGACAACTACCTAAAATTTAAAAAATTGCTTAAAAAGATAGTCTGCTCCCTTGAAGGATAGCTGCCAAAATCAATAAATCCAAAACTTAGACCACTCCCTAAAAGTATGGCTAAGTCAAATTTATCAAATCAATCATTTGAAGCTTCCTGCATCGGTCAAATTCACAAACATACAAGAATCAAACAACAAAGACCCTATATCAAAATAAAAAAAAGTTATCTCAATAAAGTTACAATCAACTTTCATACATAACATTAGTAGACTTCCTACATCAATCAGTCTACACCCTAAATTAAAACATGGAATTGTCTATTATGGTTCTTTGGTCACCTTTAGAATGGGAAAACCAACCCTCAAGAGGTTATGCTATATTTCATACCACCTACCACCCATCTCCCCTTTGTACCATCTACAAATCAATGGATTCATGAGCTTACTTGACATGATGTGATCAAAGACACCTTTTTATCAACCGATGCATGTTAATGTGAACCATTCAAAGGGCTTATGTTCATTAAGCCATTCTAAATTCAGTTTTTTTAGTCCTTATCAATGAAGAAGTATAATGCCTTTTTTATATCCTCTTATAATTGGTTCATGTACTCACTTAGATGTATGTCTCATGATTTTCATTTCTTTTCACACATCTAGTTCTATTATTTAAACTTAATTTATGTGCTATCATCAATAAAATAACTATAAACTATAAAAATCACATCATCATAACATCATCACCATGAATATAAAAATGACCATGACACATAAATCATAACATAACATCCATGATCATAACCTTAATCAAAACACCATCACTATCATAATCAATAAAATAAATCACATCACCTCCTCATAACATCATAACCATGTATAAAACAATAACCATAACAATAACATAAACATCATAATCATAAAACAAAGCATCATCATAATTATGTATAACCATTCATCATAAGTATCATCCATAATCATCACATGCCTAAGCTAATGAGCCTACATCTCATAAGCATAAACATCAAAAGTGAAACCATAAACCATAAGACATAAAATCAAATCTATATATCATCATATCATATACATCATGTCTCATCAACATCAAATAGTACATATAATCATGTACATCTCTCTCTCTCTTAAAAAAATATACATTTCACTACATTAGCTTGCAGTCCTATATCAAAATCATATACATCTATACATATCATATCATATCCTATGCCCCTAGGTCACCACTGTCATCTGGTGTTTTCCACCTTGAGGGGCATGTCTGTCTACCCACTAAAGTAGCTCACTGACCTGGAGTCAATACACTTGCACCACCTACCAAGCTATCTTTGTACTCAACCCATCAAGGCTCCTATGGACACTATATCAAGACTATGGCCTCATAATAGTGTAACTCCTCAATGGTGGATAAGTACCATTTTATAGAGATAATACTTGGTGGTCTTGATAATGTTGTATCTGCTCCTCTCTGTCTCAAGGTGTCCCTCTCTTGGGTCACCAAGCCTAGTGAAGTCCTAGCCTGGTCCCTCTCACCTATCAAATTTGAAACCTAACCCTATAATGTCACAACTTGGCCCTGCAATGTGGCCACCTACCCTTGTAAAGCTATGCTCTATGTTTTCACAATGGCTAATGTCATTCCTACCTATCCATCAAGGCCACTTCCTTGTACCTGTACATATAGACCCCCCCTAGCTGGGTCCACATCCATGGGATGCCTACCCCCATCATCTCATTAAAAATCCATAGTTTTATATATGGCCTAGTACCATGTTGTATAACCATCAACAAAATTGGCATCATCAATCTCTACTCTAACAGGCGGCTCTTTGTGATCAAAAATCACCTCCACTAGATGTGGCACTAAAAACAAAAACTCAACATCCTCCCACCTATACCTTAAAAATGGACTCAAAATCCCCTATATCAAACCCAATATACCTATGAACTCTATCAAAAGGGATGAGATCAGTCTCACCTTCTCTCTTCCCAAAAATCCACCTATAGCTCTACATCGATAGAATATGCCAAGTATAGTGGGCCCACCTTAGGAAGCTGACATACGACCTCCAAATAACATCTATAACCACTAGGTTATCCAATTACACCTTAAAATAGTCAAAATATCAAGCTCCTTATCTAACTCCTATGAGTGCATAGTCACCCCTTGATCCAGGCAACACTTTAGGTGATGATTTTACCCCAATTGGTAGTAAAACTTCCAGGAGCCATAACTTTTGAACCATAGCTCCATTTGACTCCCCATTTGAACCATTAAAAATATAAGAATGAGGATAATGTGATGATATGGCATGAGATATGGTTGGTTGTTTTTGACCCATAAAAACCCAATGGAAGTGCCCAAAATTTCATTTTTAATAGTGTTATCTAAAAATAGTAAGTTTCTAAAAATAGTAATTTTTTAAATTTTGTGTTGTAAATTGTGGAAGTCAAACCAATTTATCTCCCTTGATATTGGTGACCATCCAAATCCTCATCCTACCTTCAAAATATGTATAAATAAATATGTATCCCAAGAAGGATATCAGACATCTCTTCCCAAATAGAAGCATATGTTTGTATTTACAATCTTGTGAGTAATAAAACATCTCTTCTTAGAGAAAGCATTATTTTTGTGTTCTTTAAATATCTTTCAATGAAAAATTCTAAGTTTTGGATCACCCCTCCACCACATAAACCCACCCTAAAGTCCATCTGGGCGTATCCCTCCCATGGCAAACCCATCGGTCTCAAAACCTAGATATGCTCATAGACCCAATAATGAAGCACAAACCCCATGTTGATGCCATATCTCATATGCACTCTAAACCCCCACAAATCCCTATATATCTATACCAAAAAAATATATGTGAACCCAAAAACTATTCAACTAAGTAACCTCTCCATTAAAACTCCCAGTATTAGATATGGAAACTACCCACTGCTCAAATATGGAAATGTAAAGCAAGAGATTGCCATCAACAACCACCTATCATCTCTAACCCTATGATATAATGGCCTATAACTAAAGCTACTAGCATGCCACTTGATGAAGGCTTGATCCTCACCATATAAGATATCCATATGATCATCTCTCTCCTCTCTCTTAATATGATATATCAACTCCCCTCGAATGGGTAGCCATATAATCTTATGTACATCCTTTAGTAGAATGGTCATCTCACCCATTGGTAGGAGAAAAGTGTTCATGGCTAGATCCAATATCTTGATGAGGTCCATGATCATCATTGTATCTTGTGGCATGTGCTATAAGTGCATCATCATGCCAAGGCTAACCTCCTCTATATTCACCTAACCATCATCTGTCATCCCCTGATGGATCTCCACAAAGATCCAAGGGACCTGATCCCACATCTGGATCTATTCTCATGCCTGCATAATTTATTAGAAAATACACTTGGTTTTCTAATTTAACTACTTTTCCCATGTAAAACCTCCTTTTCATCTTACCTAATAACACCTACTTTTTCCTATATACACTATATCAACATATTTTCCAAACCTACCTTACACCCAAGCTAAACTATATCAATATATATTTTTGATACCTTTAGCATTCCCATTGGGTCATTATAACTCAACTATAACCTTCATCTTACCCCTAACCATTTTTTCCTTAACCTTTTTATCCAAAAACATCTTACCCTTAACCATTTTGCCTTAGCCTTTTATCAAAACCCCTTTAACCATTTTATCAACCATCGACAGTCAATTGGACATTTGGCCTCCAATATTCAACCATAAATAATTGATTACAACCACCAATGATCACTGTATGTGATTATTGATGACACATCCTAACCCTATCTAACCAACAACACCTAACTAAATCATCCCTTTCCAATACCTAATCACCCTAATTTGGTCCCATGCCTTCCCTCAACCTATCCTACGCTTAAAAAATCATTTTTACCCATACATTTTACTAATAACAACAAAAACTTAACTTAGGGAAAACCCCCAAACCCTCCCAAAGTAATCATAAACTAATAAAAAATTTAACAAAATTCAATTAATAAATAATTAAAATCAACTAATCTAATAATTCAAAGCAACCCCTACCTCATTCCTTGATCATCATCAAGGAGGGATCCTAGCTCCCATTTATTAGCCATGTCTTCATCCCCCTACATCCTTAATCCCATGCTAGCTCAACACAACCCTAATCAACCAATCAGTAATCAACCCCACTTCATCAAGACTCTTACACAAAATGCCAAAATCACCAAGGGCATAAGATTCAAGAGAGTCAAAAGCCAAAATTAAAAATAAACTTGTCTTTTTCACTTTTTATCCTCTATAGTTTTAGGGTTTCCCCTTGACTATCAATAGTTAGGGTGACCATCAATATTTTAGTTTGGGACCCTTGACCATTGATGGTTAGAAACCCACTTTTTAACATTTTTTGACACCAACATATTCGTGCCACCTTTTAGAGATTATTCTTCTCGAGCAAACCAAAATCAACCTTCAGAGAGCACCTATTCTTCATAAACCAACCCTGAACCATTAGAGAACACCCCCTCTAACAAACCAACTATCCAACCCCATCCACCTTGACATTGGCCATTTTGTCCCAAACTATCACATATTTTGTGATGACCTTGCCTTGGTCCTTTTGACCATACTGACCAACCTTACCATGTTGAATATTTAAGTTTGCACCACCTAGTGCACACCAGACCATTTGTGTTTTTCTCAGGAGTAATTCCTACATTAGATACCTATGAAAAAACTGACCTTATCTAGGATACTTGATAGTAATAACCTAATTAGCTATGCCTAATGTTGTGGCTTGTTTACCCTATCACCAATATTTTTGGAGACAACCTTTATTTTTACCAACTATGGCAGCTTAGTCTTTGCATGATCTTGGCTATCACACTTAGTCATATTTTATGTGCATGTTTTCACTTCAAATACCTAAACTTTTTTCACCAACCTTATGACTCACCATAAACCACTCATCAAACCCACACTTGATTTGGTTTTCACCTCATTAACTCCTACTTTAAGGGGAAATACATCCTACCATAGTCAGGGCAACTAATCTTTGACCCATAATCCATTTTTTATAGCTTACTAACATAAACTACATAAAAAATGGTAAAAATAGACACTAGAATTTTGCACATTATAGTTCTAAATGTCGAAACACCCTTAGACCCCTTTGGGACCAATCTAACCCTTTGACCCCTAACTAAACCTAACCATGGTCAATTTAACGAACTAACCAAACCCACCCTTTTACCCCACTTAACCTTTGACACTCGATCATTGATTCTCACCTTGACTACTGATGGTCACCCTAACCATCGATGGTTAGGTCCCTTCCACATATAAATAAAGACAAATTGAGTTGTGTGTAAGCTAACACATCAAAATTTAATATAGATGATAAGTTAATGCATCACATCAACCAACTGAACCTCTTATGGAACCTTCTACCTCCATCTCTCTTTTCTTATAAAAGGAGGGGAGTAGGAGGTGAAAAGGGATGAATCAATCCAAGTTTTAACAATCTAAGCATTCATCCATCAGGTAACTAGTAGTCATCAGGAGCTATCAAACTTTTTTGTAGGTTCTCCCTTCAGCAATTCAACAACCATGATAGAGACCCAAACCTTTGTTGAAATCATTATTCAAGTAAAACACCATTACACTACCAAAATTATGATAGGACTAGCTATCAGCTATCAAGCAACCAATTAAGTATATCTCTAGTTTCAAGCTTTTGCTTATTTGGTTTTTGACCTAGACCTATCTAAACCACATTTTCTGACCCCCTGACCTTAATCAAACCCCCAAAACATTTACTGACTCCTTTATATAATCTGAACCAACTCTTTTCTGAACACACCTAGATCCCATAGGAACCATTGATGATCACCGTGACCACCAATGATCACCATCAATCACTGATGGTTACCCAACTATCGATGGTTAGCATAACCACTGATGGTTACCTTGACCATTGATGGTCACTATGATAAGAAATAACAAGTTATTTCTACCTACCTACCTACCCTTAGCCAAATTCCATTTTCTATGTCCCTACCTATTCATAGAGACCTCACCTATTTTCTGAACGCATCCTAACCTTTTTAGCATTAGTATTGACCTAATATTTGTTTAATTAGTATATTTCATTTATCAAGAATTTATTTCTTCTTTCATTTCTTTTCAGTCTTTTTTGTTATTTGATACAAGTATTTCACCTTCATTTCTTTCAACTTAACTATTTTAAGAGTGTAGATTGATAGACTCCTAGTAAGCTCATGCTTCTTGGATCTAGATCATGCTAGGTAATCCACCTTGTTACCCATCTAACAACCCTTTTGCATGAGTTCTTTCTTACCTATAGGTCATTCTTCCCAAGACAAAGAGGAGATATTCACACTCATCTGGATCATGCACACACAAACAAATAGGTTCTTCTACCACATCCTTACTATTAATTTATTACTTCTTTTTAAAATAAAATGAACTAAAATTGAGAGAAACACCCTCAATGGTTATTTTTAAATTTGGGAAGTCTTCAATAAGTTGGCCTAAACACATTTCATGTGTAAATAATAGTGTGAAATTAAATAAGAACCATCCATAAATACAAGTCACCCTTAAGGTTATTATTCACTTTGTAACTCTTAGAAATAATGAGGAATCATCTAACACCCTCTTAGACCATTATCAAAATGTATACACACATATTAAATTTTGAAGGAGCATTTGTAGAGTAGTATATATAATGAAGTTTCAATACATAAAATCAAAGTTGCATGTTACCAATAATCAAAGATGAAAATATAGAATTACATTCTAGATTGTTCAAGATATTACACACATGTACACATAAGTGAGAGAACTAGATGTGGTTTCGGCCCTTGTTGGAGTATTATAAAGTATCCATCACTTATCCATTTAAAAGGGAGTGTTTGGGACCAACCCAACTCAAAATACTAACCCTTTTTAAGGGAATATTTTGGCTAATCAAACATAATTAGGTTTTTGAAAAATGAGATAGAAAACATGAATTTAATGTTGTAGTGGAGAGATGAGCACACACATAATCAAATTTTAGGCATATGCATAAGGCTACCTAATGTTTGAGATCCCCACTATGCATAATGACATTACCCATAAACCTTGACAGTGCCAGGTTTTTCAATCATTAAACTTTACCAGTAGTATCTACATAGGGTTTCAATCATTATTTCTAATGAGTAGCAGATGAATCACATACAAAGCATGTTTAGATTCAATGATAGTTTATATGAGGAACATGTAGGAAAAATTAACTAAGTACATCATATTTCTCTTGATTTATCATTTCTAAATCAAGTAATCATAATCTCTATCAACCTATTTCAATTTAAATTAATGTGTTTATCGCTATATTTTTTGTAATATGAACTAGTGCATAGTTTCAAATATTTCAAATATCTTAGGTGTAAGATAATAAAACCACCATCAACAAATTGAACATCCGATAAAGATACATTATTAGGAAAAATAATACCCCTCACAAGAGGGTAAAGTGAGAAATTCATCATAATGAAATGTATATCCTTAGTACCAATACAAAATAATGAGGGTGAAAGGGGGAAAACTTTTATTATATATCTCATAAGAGTTATATAGGTAAAAATATCACCATTACCCTCAAGTTGAGTAGAGACATATATAATTAAATTCACAAGAATCTTAATATATCTCTCACCGAGGTCAATATTATAGATAATCAATGCAATGAACTTTCACTCAACCTTGTCATAAGATTTTTCAAAATATGGCAAGGCCATACACCTCTTCTACCTTGAAACCTTGACCTAATGCATACACTCCCATCCAATTATGAGGTTATCATTAAAATAGCTTCTTTACATAAAATTGGTCTAAGTCTCAAAGATAATCTTGGGCAAAAGTCTACTCATTATGTTAGTTAGTAATTAGGCCAATATTTCATAGGACACATTTAACAAGCTGATAGGAATCCATTTTATGACTTGATACTTGTCCCCATCTTTAGGAATAAGCTTTATTACCCTTCTATTAATATCAATACCAATGGAACCAATCTTGATTGTTTTAATGTATAAATCAAGAAAGGTGGGATCAATCTAGTCTTGGGTGGCTTTATAATATTTTGTAGAGAAACCATAAAATCCTAGGGATTTTTTATCTTAAAGAGAGTTTATAACCCATTATATTTGATCAGTACATAACTCAATATTGGATATGTATTGTATACTTTACATGATTAACATGTATTAGCGATGGGGTTTAGGGAATCACCTTGACTAGGGGATTTATGGGAGGGAGCTCTTGATATATTTTTTAGACTGGATGTGTGTTTTAGTTAGGCCATGGGGTTCGTGACCTAGAATAATGTATGGCTAGTTTTTTGACCCATGGTTTTATACCCAATGTATTTTAATACCACTTGTATGATTTCCTATTGATGTGCCTATAAATAATTACATGTTCATTAAGGTAAAGTATAACTTTGAAGTAAATTATTGTATTTTAAATGGTTCTCCAAGGTGAAAATATCATGTATTATGTTTGCTTTCTATTTTATTTTTCTTATATAGATTAATATTTTGTTAGAAGTACTTCTATTGCATAAGTTTATCAGTCTATTTCTCTTCATACTTCAATGTTTACATCAAGCAAAGTAGGATCAATCTAGCCTTGGGTAGCTTTATAAATTTTAGTAGATAAACCATCAAACCTTGGGTGTTTTTCATCCAAAAGAGAGTTTAAAACCTAGGATATTTCATGAGTACATAAATCATTGTCAATAGAGGTATCCTCCTCCAAGCAGAGCTTCTTTGGAACCCATTGAGGACACAAAGCTCTAACTCATTGATTTTATTTATTAAACCCTTAAAATTAAAATATTCCTTTATATAAGGAAAATCAAATCATGAGAAACTTATTTCTTATTATAAACCAGTGCACCTATAAAATATAAACCCTAAACTCTCTCTATAAATTATATGGATTTAAGATTCTTAAATAAATATTTTGGGCCCTTATCAACTTATCTGATCTAACTAAGTCTTCATATTAACCTTTCTCTCCTTGAGAAAAAAACCCTAATGATATTTAATCTGATGCTTAAGCTTGATTAACTCCTATTGGATGAATGTGTAAAATGGATCATTTTGGATGGTTTGTTCAAAAACATTCATTTTCTCCTTTTCTGTCTAAATTCCCTTATCTTCACCTGTCATGTCCCATTTTTAGAGGACATTGATAGACTTCATGATTAGCCTATTATGTGACCTTCATAGGCTAATAGGATGGATAGAGGGTCATAATGGAGATTGGCTTAACTTCAATTTGCAGAATGGTTTCAGTGGGCATTCATTCGGGGTCTTTCAGACATGTTTGCTTGATGCTCCTATTATTTAGGGATATTTGACATGCAATGGAGCACCCTTATTTTGGTATGGTCATGTGCAAAATCACTCCCTGATTCACCAGCTTCAGACGGTTCGAGGATCCGACATGTATTGAGGGAGATATTAATATTTGATTGATTTAATCAAATATTAATTATTTGGTCTAATTTTAAATTAGATATTAATTAATTAATTATTTGGTATAATTTTAAATTAGATATTAATTAATTATTAATCATTAATTATTTGGTCTAATTTTAAGACCCCAATTCTAATTGAAGAAGCCCAAGTTCTAATTTGAGGAATTCTAATTTAAGAACCCCAAGTTCTAATTTGAGGAAATCTAATTTTAGAGAGCACACCTTTGGAGGGTATAAGGGTTTCTCATGGGGGAGAGTTTGTATTATGTATGATTGATTATTGATTTTGAAGAATTTCTTCTGTGAAGACTGAGCCAAGGGTTCCAGGATTCCATTGCAGTGGAGAACGTCAACTCTTCATTGTGTGCGATTTAGAGGCTGTGAAATATCAGCTGATTTATTGCCAAATTGAGAGATAGCTTCATACAAAAGTTATCACAGAGGTATACAGATTTGAGAGATAGCTTCACATAGAAGTTATCACAATATTTTAGATCCGCTCAGGCACTGACTTCGGCAGACAGAGAGCTTCCAGTGATCGACATCGGTCGACTGAAGACCGACGTCGGTAGAAATCCGACCGACAGTGACCGACGTCGACAAGGTATTGACTGACGACGGCGTCTGTGTGTCGACATAGAAAAGCTGAGACCTTCCAGAATTCAGGTTTCACTACCAGATTTGCAAAGCCAGGGTTTTCAAAGACTATATTTCATATTTTATATGCATAAGAGAGGACTGTAATTGTAATAGTTTAGAAGGACATCTATTGTAATCATCTAGATGAATGATAAGATCTGTGATTTGTTTATGCATATTTGAATCTATTCTGCAAATTGTATCTTGTTCAAAGCTTTATGTGTTTCTACATTCCCTGATTGAAGGGGATATCACAGTGGTATCAGAGCTTTTGTGCAGATAAAAGAGCCCCTAAGTAAGGGACATCACATCACCCTCTCTTTGGACTTCCAAAAAGTCCTCATAAAAATATTTTTATAACCGATAAAAGATATTTAGTGAATACTAGAGGAATGCTAGCTATAACCACACTTAGAGACATTAAACAAGACTTTAATACCTTATAATCACTCCATGTACCTAATATGGGAGACATTTAGCTTATAGAGACACTTAAACCCATACTCATTTAAAAAGGAAAATAATAAAATAAAATACAAACTCAAGAACATGATGATAAAATAAGTTAAAATGTAGGACCTTAACCACATTGTTATCTAAATTTGGAGGAAGAATAAAAAAATTGTTTATTGACCATAAACCTATCTAATGTACTATAGATCCTACTCATACCACTTTTATTATCACACCAAGTATATCATATCCCTATGTTGTCCTTCTTTCCTTTCCAAAGTAGATCAATCATAATTAGAGTCATCTTTAACTGACTACAATACAAAAACTAATTCCCTTTCCAAACTAAGGGAATCCCACCCAATTTATATTTATTGTCTTACACCATGTTTAAATCACCCCAAATGATCCAAAGAATATTTTTGAGGTTCTTATATATCTATTCTCACAATTTACTCGTATTGTTCACTTTAGGAGCATAAACAAAGTAAATAAAAAAAATAAATTTGTCCCTCTTTAATAGAATATAGGATCTTTTATCATGTGGGAAAAACCATAGCCCATAACATATATAGCCAATTTATTATTGTAGACACTCCACTTTCATAAATTATGTGTCAAAATTGCAAATCAAAACAATTTCTCAAAATAATGCACAAATAAAATTAGAAATAATTAGAAAAATCCAAATCATTTGCATAATTTAACATGCAAATTATAAAACACATTGATGTAACCCTGATTAGGGCAATACACTACATATCATAATCTAATCAATCATAAACATATCAAAATTAGTCCCCTTCTTATAAAGGTCTCACTAGTCATATTAAACCAAGTAAATCAAACCTTGCAAATGAGACTACAAAAGTAAAAAATAAAGTTAATTAGCTAATTACATGATTAGGCTAACTAAAATTATTATAAAAATTAGGTTACATGGAATTCACATGTCATAAATATTTTAAAATCAAATATTTCCTAATATCATCATCACATAGCTAGTTGCATTCATTAAATCTCCCACTTTACAAGGTAATTGATTGAGAAATGGATGGTGTATAATCAAGGTTTATAACATATCTTACATTCCTATTAAACACTCAATCCAAATTTTTCCACACTCCAAACTTTCATAATTTGGACCTCTTACAATATCAACCTCTCACATTTATGAAAGTGAGGACTCATTCTCCACCCTCCATATCAATCTGAGATGGACACTCTATATTATCTAACTAAGTCTATAAATGGAGGATCCATTCTCCATTGTAGACAAGTTTTTTTTGATAATTATATGCTATTAAATATTTAATAAATCTTCAACCAACAATCTGATTGTGCATCCAAATCATCCATAGTGCAAGGGGAAATGTCATTGAAATGACTATACGACATTGATCAAAGCCTTTTGAAACTACATTTAAGCACCATAAGATTTAATTTATTGTAAGTAAGAGAGCAAATGGAAGGTATAAAATTGTATTTTTTTGACTTATATTTCATTTGTTTTCTCTTTCCTTTATCTTGCTCAATCAGAGGACATACACTTGGGCTTAGTTGTATGCTTTTCAATTTGATTTTGATTTCAAACTAATGAAAACTAACCCTTTGTAATCATTTTTTACACTTAATAATAAGAATAATTGAACCCCATATAATTTTATCATGATTAGTTTATATGATATAATATTCATGCTAATATACTAAATAACCTAATCAAAATTAAATCCAACAAGCTTAGCTTCATGTAAGAGAAAAAAATTAATCCATCACAAGAAATTTTTAAGGTTATAACAATGGATTTATTTTCAAATGAATTAAGTCCCCTTGAATTACATATAATTCATTTCATGTTAATTTATGAATACTACTATATTCTATATTAGACCCATTAGGTTGGTCTAATCTATTGAAAAATCATGAAACTTGTTATGCTTACACTTTTTCCCATCCCCTAAATCTACTATAAGTGGATCTTTATTCTTACACTTTATTACATTAGTTTATACTTTTAAGTTATCCCCATTAGCTATAATATATATCAAATATTAACATTTCATACATTTATTACCCCCATTGTTAATTTCTAGGCACATACTCATTTGAACCTCCTAGTGCATCTTCAATTTTTAGTTCTTCCCTTAGAGGTACTCTAGCCCATTTGAAGACCAGGGTTAGGAATGAGGTTATGAAATGGGTAAAATTTCATTATGTAGGACATATGAGAAATTAAAGAAACCCATTTGAAATAATTAACATCACCACTCCATATATGCTTATCTAATAGAGAAAACCTTACCTCATCAGTTTTATTCCCTATAACCTAAGAGAAACTTTGATCACTTATAGAAAGAGAGAAATCATCCCAAACTATTTTGGAAAACAATGGTTAATAATTTAAGTGTCATTTATCAATGTGAAAACATAGATGACTAAAACATTTGTAATAAAAACAACCATAGTGGTCTCTTATTTATTCTCATGTTCCATTGAGAGAGAGTGGATGATACCATTTGGTTGAATGCAAGGTTCATTCTAGGGATGAATCAAAACCTTTTCCATATTATTGGTGTTAGAAATTGGGTTATTATATTTTTCATCCTCTTTCTTCCCATATTTTATATTCTAAAAGACATAAATTTTTCCTCCCAAGGTGACCTTCTCTCTTGTATTGAAAATGTGTCCATGCCCCCTATGGTTTTAATAGTTGAAACAAATATATGCCTATTTAAATAATAACACAAATTTTAAGGGATGGAATTTACAAAATTGAAGGTCATTAGAACAATAAATTTCAAATGGCAGAAGGTAAACTTGGTCTCTTAATTATTGACAACTCACCAATTAGTTTCAAGGCTAAAAAAAGAAAAAACCATAAATAAGGATGCACTTTATATACTTAAAGCCATCTAGGGGTAGTTTGAAATGCCATAGAGATAAGGTTTGAGTCATTGGACCTTGTGATATCCCTAAAAATGGAACTACTAACATTCCAACATGATCCACTCAAAATACTTCTGGGGTATATAATCATTATTTAAAAATTCATGAAAATATCCCTATCACCATGCAACAGAAGCTAACATAATTCCCTAACTTCTTAATATATACAAAATTGATCAAAACATCAAAAATATTTAATAGTGGAGAGGATCAATATTAACACAAATAAATAATAGAGTAACATTTCTCAACCTTTCTTCTCCCTTTTCAAGCATTTTTGTCATGTTAGGGTTAGGTTTAAGCAAGAGAGAGTTCCTATCTTCTTTCCCTATATTGGCATATATTCCTTTCCATTATTATTTCCCTCCTTACATGCATACTAAATTGGATCCATGAGTGAAGATATGGGTGTCAAATTTGGTAGCTTCCTTGAATAATTTATTCCTCTACATCCCTTATCCTATGGCTAAACAATCACTAGTTAGTAAAATTTATTTGAATGTAACCTTTATTATTTTTATTGGAACCTTCCCATTCAAAAAATTCATTTTCCTTATTTACTCCATTCAATTAAACCTTATGAAAAAATTCATATAAAAAGTACCCATTATCTCCTTTGAGTGTTACTCTTAAAAGGAAAAAGATAAAGAATGATAAAAATTACCTCGAGTAGAGTGCCAAAAAAACACCAAAAAAAGAAAATAAAATAACCACAAACACCAAAATTATAACCAAATCAAACTAAAACAAATCCCACTAAGACAAATAAGAAGACTAAGCCAACAAGCCTATAAGAAATTTAAGTAAGGAACTTAGCCTAACTTTGATGGTAGAGGATTCATGTTCTTCCCCCAACTTGGGTTAGAACTCCAAGTTCTTCCTAAAAGAGTGTTTTTATAGAAATTATCGAATCTTAAATATAAGTTTTTTCCCTAGTAAAAGATAAGTTTGTAAAAGTAGGATATTTATTTAGAATATCATCCAATCAAAACCATTTTTAAATGTAGATAAGAATAATATAGTGTTAGCTATACATTAAAACCACTAATTTTATTTACTAATTCTATTATTTAATGAAGGTTGTAATTGGTCACGTGTTATGTGCGATAAGATGCATGCAGATATGCCTACTAGAAATTAAGCATCATAAAACATGTAAAATAAAATAAAATGTTGTTTCCTTCACCAAAATGCCCCATTTTCATATTAAAAATAGGGACCCTTTTTCTTTTGAGTTATATTTTAATTCACCTAGTTTGAAGGACCCTTTTGTAGTTTTGATGTCTTTTCTAGAGCCCTTACTTGGTTGGCAATTTCTAGATGATAAGTTACAAATGACTATCCATTCGTATTTTCAATATCTTTATATTTATTCAAGATTTAGCCTAAGATTTCATCTATGAACATTAAGGTCTAACTTGAAATTTTATAAAGCCTTAATCTATGATTGAGTGCTTTAGTATTCACCCATTTGAATGTATAACCTAAGATTTTGGAAAGTTTATCTAAGTTTTGGGGATCTATTTTATGGCCTAGTTTTTGGAATCTAACTCATGATTATGATTTTCATAGAAAAATGGCTTAATATTTGCCATTTTTTGTTTGAAACCTAATGAAATATTCAAAATCATGATGCTTTTACCTGGGCATGAATAAAGTCTACTTCCATTTATTTTAAATTTTTTAATCCTTTAACTATAAATTTTATCTTTGAAAATTAGGGCTTAAATATATATTTATGAAATGGATTGGTTTGAATTCTATTTAATTGCGTCTTTCATAAATTTATCCTTGATAACAAAACATTGATTTATAAAAAAATATTTTACTTAATTAATTTTCCTATTTTCTTGCATGTCTTCAAAAAACATATGTTGCCCCATAGTCAAAATCATTTTTAAAAAAAATAAGGCCAAGTCTTTGAAATCCCTAATCCCTGAGATCAAGCCATGTGGCATAATCCTAAAACTTGGGCATATGGAGAGTTAGCAAGTAGTTCAAAGGTTTGATCTCTTGGGATTTTAGGATGTCACCATGTGGTGACATCTTGGGAACTTGGGAGCTTAGAAGGATTAAAGCATTAGCCCAATGACCTGGGAGTTTGAAGGGATGACATAGTGACTAAAGACTAGGAATGATGAGGGATTTCCATGGGGAAAAACGTTGATCTTGGAGCTTAGAATGATTTTAAATCAACATACCCCTAGGTTAGCGAGATGATTCCATGTGGAAACATCCTACTACTTTGTATTCATGGGGTAGTCCATACATTTCCATAAATACATCTAAACTCTAGGTTAGTGGGATGTCAACACATGGAAACATCGTACTATTGTATTTCCAAGGCAAAATTAAAGCATATGCAAGGCTTGGTAAAGTGACAGACTACTATATGGTAAGGAAATCAACTCCAGGGAGAGGAAAGAAGGCTGACATCCAAGTAAGTAGGCTTAGTCATAAAAGGAGATTGAGAACCAAAATTGACATATGTCTGACCTGTCAAGGCCATCAAGTCCCTCAAATGGACTGTGTGTCAATTCTTCATTTCATAGTCAAAATTTAAGTGGATATTCACCAATAAAAATCCCCATAAGTGATAGAATTGAATATAAGTAATGATAAATCAACTCAAATGTCCTAAAGTGAGGCTAGATCAACATATCCATTTGATTAGTCTATGAATTGAATGTAAAATTTGACATAGGGCATGGTGGAATGGCCATCCCAAGAAAATCCCATTGATAATTTACCACTAATATTTGAATCTATTTACAATTAGCCCCATAAATAAATGTAAAAAACTTAGTATGGCATGAGTCATTACTTGGCATGAAAATTATAAGGAGTTAGAAGAGACAAAGAGCATAAAAGATAAATATTTGCCTAAAAAAAGACATGGCTTTTAATTGTAGATCATGCTCAAGTTAGTTAATGTGTCAAAATCTCAACTACATTCTCTAATAACTATTGAATATTATAACCACCCTAGTAGTGGTTTGAGCGAGTTTCATGGAAAAATATGTCCAGTTAAGGGGTGTTGTTTCTTATTATAATGGGTTGATAAATTTTAGTCCCAAAATGTTATTATCATCTAGTCAAGATTACATTGATTATTCTCTCTTGATTTTGGACTTTAATTGTCTACCAGGGTTGGAACTTGGTGTAAAGAAATTCTATCAAAATTGTAATAGGTTTTTACTTATTTAAATGTTGTCTACTACTCACTGAATGCCATCCATTATTTCTTGTTATGAGTCCATGCCTATTTTAAAGGGTTGGTAATTTGTTTAGTTAAAGAATTGAAAATGGTAATTAGATTGTGATACAACTATTCTAATTCACTTATGAATCCTTTTCATTTCCCTTAGGACAACTCTTTGCTTTATGTGCTTACAATAATAAAGTAATATGAAAGCTCTATGTGTAATAGCTATAGGTCTTTTGTGTGTTTACATTTAATGATGAAATCCTGAGTTATGCATTCATATGTTGTCCTTTGAAGCTTATCCATTATGTACCTACAAGTTTGTTCAATTGCTAAATCAGGTACACAATGGTATAATTGTGACTTATTAGATTTTGACTTTAGAAACATTAACATTCTCATATTGAGACACTCTCTTTTTTTCCCTCCCTTTATCCTTCTTTTTTATGTTTGTTTTGGAACTAAACTACACTCTCCCCTATTTTATAAAGTTGTAAAGTGTTAATCGATGGTAATCCAACCTTAAAGAGTAGAACAATGAATGAATTCAAACTACCATCAAACAAAGATGAGCCTCCAGTGGTAATAATTAATTCCCTTTGAGAAAAATAAGGTTAAACTATTTAGTCCTTAGATTGAACTGTCATATATCCTAAACATGCATTGTCCCTCACTTTTTCTCCTTGGAATACTCAAACTCATGAGTGCTTTCAGACTAAAAGAATTTTGGGGAAAATAATAGATGACACTATGAGGGCCATTTAAGATTAATTTTCAGTAATAATCCTATCCTTGAAAGAATATTTTATTGGGTTCATCTTACTATCCCTCTTTTCTAATTTCTCCATTGTTGTATGCTTCAAAAATAAACAAAACTAGCACTAGAAGGAGGGTAGTTAGGTTATAGTTTAATATTTAATTAAACTTTGAAGTAATTATAAACTAATAAAAGTTGTTAGGAATTGGTTAACTATTTTATGAATTTGGAATTTATTGATTTTTCCTTTGTTTGCTTCTAATTTTTATTCCCCATCTTGTTTTAAGATTAAAAACATGTAGTAGTTGGCCCAAGAAAAGTAGTTGTAACTAAATTATGCATTGTAAACCAAGATGGAGCCTAGTGTGTACATTATCTAGTCCCAATATGTTCATAGGAGATTGGTTATCTTACCATTGTAAATCCACAAAAATACTTGAACTAGTGGAAGAATACCTAGACCCATAATAAACCTAGTTTCCACCATCTTTTCATCTCAAACCACCCAATACCAATGTATACTTGTGGCATTACTTATGTCTTGGTTAGCAGGTTTTGCCATTAACATACCTAGAGTTGGCCATGACTTACCTAGGAACCTAGAGAGATACTTGATAATATTCACTACTAGTATAGGAAGGACTACAGAGCATGTAACCTCGTGTAAAACAAATCTTAGAATCCTCAATTTTGAGCATGAAGATGTGGCCTATAAGTTTTTCCCCTTCATGTTTATGGATGTATTATATGATTGGTTTTTAAACCTTCCTAAGGAATCCCTCACAAGTTGGGACTAGTTTAATAGTACTTTCATAACCCAATTTGGGAAAATCATAGATCCAAGCATCTTATATCAATAATTTTCATGCATTAAATGAGATCCCAATAAGACTATTAAGAATTTTAATGCCTATTTATAGAATATGTATAATCTAGACACCAATACCTATAAGGAAGATGCTCAATTGGCATTAGAGATGAATAAAAATGCATTAGACCCATGAACTTCTATGTTCTTAAGGTGAGACCTTATGGTCATAACCTTACCTTTGGGATATGTTGAAGCTATCAAGGTAGATAGGCAAATCAATACACAAGGACAGATAATGGCTCCCATCTTGAATGCATTAAACAACATGTTGGCATCAAATCTACTTCTAATATAAACCATAATGTGCTTGTGTCTGAACCATTACCAATAATGAACATGCTTCCAATGAGAAATGATCCTCCAAACTAACACCTAGGTTTTATCAACCTAGTGAATAATGAGATAGTTCCTAATTTTCAAATCCAAATTATGTTAGTATATGCTAATAATACCCAAAATATACCCCAAGAGTCTATAACAAATGAGTTGGATGGAATCCAATGAATGGTGCAAAGAATAAGTAATGACTTCCTTAGTTTACAAAGGAAAATGGGTAGTGTTGAAAGATCAAATAAGAAATTCACTTAACAAAGAAAAAATAGAAATTATAACCATCTCCACAATTAGCCTAAACCCTCTCCCAATAATCTTCCATTAATCAAAATTTGTGAGATTTCTCTCCCAAATTGGTGTCATGTGTATAACACAACCCAACATAGATAACTTAATTACATTGAATTTTTTAGTGCCTTCAACATTTTCCAAAGGGAAATGGAAGCGTATGAGGTAGTAATAAATCAACCTAAATCATCCAATTCAGGTAAGAGATAATAATAACCATGGTACTAAAAACCATGGAGTTACCTATCCAAGGAGAGAATGAACTAGAAGAGAGCGATACTGAAGTGCATGTTTTATAACAGTTTCAAAGGAAACATTATGCCATTAGGAACCAAAAACCACAAAACCCCTCACTACCTCAACTCCCCTTAAAATAATGGTATGACCCCACTTAATCCTAATGCTAATAATAATCCCCACCTCTTAAGTCTAATGAATCCAAAACCCATATGTAAATTTAGCCACCTCAAAGTAAAATTGGATATAATGTAGTATAAGACATGAATAAAATTAAATAAAATATCACTCTCTGTGAGCTTGATCAAATCACTAATCAATATGACCTATTGAAATCATGAATCAAAAATCCAATTTATCCAACCCAAGAAAATAAAAATACTACTCAAATCAACATGCTCATTTATAAAAATAAGACTGAATTCCCTCCATGTCTCTTAACTATCAAGTTATTTTGGAAGAACCTTCATAATTACTTGGTAGATTCAGGATCTTCTACAAACATAATGCCAACAAACATTTTTTAGAAATTAGGCTTGGTCCCTATCAAGTTAGACAAGGCTGTAGTCCAAATAGACAAGTTTGAGATCAGATTAGTTGGTGAGTTACTCAATGTACACATGCAATTAGAATCAAAGCATATAATCTAGTAATTCATAGATATCCAAGTTGTATAAATCCCCAAAGCTTAAAAAATGCTCCTCAGTAGGGATTGGTCCAAGTCATTGAATGGATACATGGCCATGGACTTATCCAATATGTTTTCTCCCTGGAGATGTGTAGACAACCAAATTAGAGTGGATAGATAAACTAGAATGAAGCACCTGATCATATAATATAATGTGATCAATGAGAAAATAAACTTACTAGATTCTAATTTAGGGATATACACTTTGGAGATAAAAATAGTTATAGGTAAGAGGGCTAATAATAATCCTAAATTTATAGGTTTTTGGTCCCCATACATTGATGGCACTCAATCTAAATAAATCTCAGGAGAAAGAGTTATAATAATCGATCCACAAGGAAAGAAACACCTATATGCTTACTAGTTGAAATTCCCATTCACTAATAATCTTGCAGAGTATGTGGCATTGGTCATAAGACTACAATTTGCATTAAAACATAAGGTAAAAGAACTGAAGGTATTTAACAACTCCAAATTGGTTATCAATTAGGTGAGGAGTAAGTTCCATTACAAATTATCATACCTTAAAAAGTATAAGCCTAGAGCATGGGTTTTAATCAAAAAAATTAATGCATTCAATTTCATACCTATCCGTAGGGAAGGAATCAAGTGTATATTCATTATCATCCTTAGCTATGATCTTAACTCTCATTGATGACACTAAATGGCAAGAGTTTTCTATAGAGTTAGTCCCTTTCTCCTCTATCCTAAACAATGTGATAAATTTTCAAGACTTTGAGGATGACCAACAGATCATTCAATTCCTCAATAGTGTTGGGGAATTTGAAGCCAAAATAATAGGTGAAGGAGAAAGAAAGGATCCCAAATATGAACTTGAAAAAGATGAAATTCTCAATATCCAAGGGAATCGAATCCCAAAGTGGATGATCTCTCTTTTGAAGACATTTGACATATTTAGCCCTGGAACCCCAATTAATAAACCCAAATTTTCAAATCAAAAGTGTCAAACCATTAATCTTGAATCCTTAAAGAGAAAACAAGTTGTCAACATAGGTCTTGATTAGACAAACATATAAATTGAGTCGCTTCAAAATTTATTGTTGAGTTATAAAGATTTAATTTCTTGGGCCTACCAATACCTCCAAGTTTTAGACCCAAAGGTGGTTATTCACACCATTCTACTTAATCCAAATAAAAAACCATTTACGTAGAGGTAGAGGCCTATGAACCCAATCTTAAAGACATTGATACATAAGGAAGTTCATATACTACTCTCAACTAGAATAATCTTTCCAATCTGCCATTCTACTTGGGTAGAAAACCTAGTGCCCATGTGAAAGAAAAATGGAGAAATTCATTTATGCATATACTTTCAAAACCTGAACAAAGATTTAGATAAAGATAAATATTTATTTCCTTCCCTAGATGAAGTGATCAAAATGGTGATTAGATCCTAGATGATGTTCTTCTTGGATAGAATCTTGGGATATAATCAAGTTCTAGTTTGTTAAAAATACCGAACCAAAATTGCATTCAAAACAAAATGGGGCACATTTGCCTATAAAAGAATGCCAATTGGTTTGATCGATGTTGGAGTGGAATTTCAAAGAGATTTGGATTTCACATTTGAAGTTTTAATTGGTAAATGCATAGTAATTTACATGGATGATTTAACTATATTTTAAAATGTAGGTTAATTCACATCCACCATTTTAAAAAAGTGTTCGAAAGATGTAGAAGGTATGGCATTTCCTTGAACCAAAAAAAATCATGTTCAGTGTCATCGAAGGTAAGATTATCGATAATATCATCATGAAATAAGGTATTAATATTGACCCCAAATGAGTTGAAGTAATCTCTACATTACCTCAACCTAATATTAAAAAAGAGTTAAAATCCTTCTTTGGCAAAATTAATTTTGTTCACAAGTTCATTTATGGAGTGAAGCCTTTAAACATTATGTTAAAATAAGACATTAGAATAGAGTGGTGTGATGAGTCAAATAAATAATTTTAGGACATCAAATATGATATAATGCAAACACCAGTGCTAATCAATCCAAACTATGGTAAAGACTTATACATCTATCCATTTGCCTCCAAGCATACCATTACTTCCTATCTCATATATAGATTGGATGGAGGAGAACACCCTATTGATTTTATTATCACCAATATGAAATATGTGGAGCTAAGATAATCTATTTTAGATAAACACACCTACACTCTAGTCAAAGCTATGAATAAATTTAGACACTATATTATTAAGAGTAAAGTGCATACAATCATTTTAGACCCAACCATCAAAAAAATGTTAGGCCAAAATAAGTTAGGGGATTGTTGGGGTAGATGGATGACCAAGATAAAATAGTATTAATTAGAGATAAATCCTTTCAATTTTCTTAAAGGACAAGGTCTTACTCAGTTAATATCTAATATTGATCCAAGGATTACCATGCACCAACTAGACAAAGCATAAGTACTATCACAAAATTAGTATGCCCCAGTTGTCACTTACCTTCTTTATGGGAACCCACATATTTGACTTAATGAAATGTATAAAATGGATCTCAATTTGAATGAAACAAAATATATATTGAATAAAGGAGTTTTCTTCAATAAAAATCATTAAGGTATCTATCTTAGATGCCTATCAGAAATTGAATCCAAAGAAATTATGGATAATTTATATGAGAAGTTAGGCATTGGTCATCCTAAATTAAATGAAATGTCACAAAAAATACTTAGGGTAGGATATTATTGGTTGAACCTATTTAAATATGTCTATGCACATGTTATAATGTGTCATTATTACCAAACCTTCACAAAAAGAGAGATCCGATGTAATGTCAATACAATTAGTTATAGAAGGGACTCCATTTTCCCAAAATTTGAATCTCATGGCCACAAACTATTACACAATATGGATGGAAGTAGTGGTAATAAATAATAACACTACTAATGAATTAATCAATTTCATGGAAAATAATGTGACAACTCGATTTAGAACCCTAGTCTCATTAGTCTATGATAATGGTCTTGCATTTTAATCCACTAAATTCATTGAGTGGGTGTATGACAATATAGTCACTTTAAGGTTCTCATCCATTTAATACCCATAAGGTAATGTACTATAAAAATAAATTAACAATAACTTGATTGAGACCATCAATAATTCTACTAAAAAAATCCTCGAGAATGGCATTAATTATTGAAATTTGCTCTCTAGGATGATCTTACCAGACATAAATAAGCATTTAAGAACTCGTTATTTCTATTAGTCTATGGATTAGATATAGTCTTGCCAGTTACACTCAAGCTTCCCACGTACAATTTTATGCAATAGTACATGGAACAAAATAAAAAAGTAGATTCTAGGATTTTAGACATTGTACAATTGGAAGAAGCTAGAGACAAAGTGTTATTAAATTTTAGTAAGCATCAAATCATTGTCAAGTGTTAGTTTGGCAAGAAATCCAAGGTGAATTCCTTTAGGATTTTATATCTATTGATTTTATGGGACAAATACCATGAGAATAAGGGTTACCATTCCAATTTTTATCCACTTTAGATTGGCCTATACCAAATAAATAAACTACTGAGGTAGAATGATTTCTACTTTAAGGGTCTAAAAGGGAATGATCTTTCATTACTAGTGATTGGGTGGTTCCTAAATCATAAATTATTGGTTGTCCCTTACACTGTATCTTTAGAATAAGGTTTCTTAGGATGATTTGTTAATGTATAATGTCCATAATAGTTTAGTCTTTTAATTATTGTATGCAATGGGAAATGCAACATATTTACAAATCAATCCTAGCTCGGAGAAGATAGATCCTACTTACACTTTTGATTGGGGATACATTAGATAATTAGGGTCATGACCAATATGGATCTACTAGACCTAGATATCATATATTCTACCATAGTAATAGCACTATGGAGGGTTACAAAGCCTCCATTCAAGTAAAAACTCTAGAATAACCCTAACTAGGTCCTATGCTTTCATATTTACTAAACTAATAATAAGTAAATTAAAATATAATCTAGTGCTCACCAAAGCTTATGGCTCAAAATGGGGCTAGTAAATAATAAAATAAAAAATGCATAGAAGAGAAGTGAATATGTATATCTATCTACTGTTACAAAAGAGGAATAAAGTTAGGAATACTTACCTTTGAAGATGAACCCATCGAGCCTCAATCTCTCCCTTGGCCAAGGTACTTTGTAATAGGTTTTTATGGTATGTAAGGATGAAAAGGATAAATAAAATCTATGATACACAACTATCAATGCATCCAAAAGACTTCTCCATAACACAAGATCTATATTTTTAAAGAAATTATGAAACCCTAAGCTTTCTCCTCAAGTAGAATGGTGAATATGAAGATGCATAATATATCTTACTTCTTATTCTCATAGAAATGGTGAAATTAATATGTTTATATAGGTGGATATAACCCTAAACCCTTTTAAAAGTTTTAGCTAACAAAATTGAATCAATCAACCTAGTATTGAAATTGATAAAAAAATTAACTAGATAATGAACTATGCCAGCCATGGATGACTTAGTTCTTAGTAATTTTTGTCAATAAAAATACAAGGTCGATGTGGCTGACATAGTCATGTAAACTACCAAAAAGTGGTTTAGGTTAGGGGAAGGGCTAATAAATGGGTTAATGGACCAGAGGAAGATGAAAAAAAAGTGACAAAGCTTAGGGAAATGGTTTTAAGGAGATAAGTTTGTAGATAAAAAGTGGCAAAAGGGATAACAACGTTTAAAGAACCAATGGTTTACCCACCCCTTTTTTGGTGTACCCCTTAGGGAATGCACTTAGAGAGATTGAGACTCGATGTGTTCCTACAAGATAAAGAGTATCAGTAATTGATAAAAGTTTGAAAATATTATGTGCATACATATTCCCCACTTGAATCTCATCACGTGTCATGTAGGTGAAACATGAGATGGTGCTTTGGGAAAAGAACATAGTGACTCACACATTGAAGATGAATAAAGTGCAGTAAGGAGCAAACAAGATAAATGAAAAGATAAAATTAAAAAACATAGACATTTACTTACATTATTACTATAGATAAATAAGGAGATGTGAGAGATGTGAAGGTGTCTAATGTGAGGAATATCAGGCAAACCTATAGAGATTAGTGAAAAAGAGTGAAAAATTGAAATTTTTGTAACAAGGAATATAATAGTGGAAAATAATCTCTATAATGTCAAGATTCTAGAACATTTTATAGTTTGGAAAAAGATTTAGTATAGACAAATATATGAACAAAATAAGAAATATGATGGAAAATATTTGAAAGGTAAATAATTTTTTAACATAGTGAATATAAATAGGGTGAAAAATAAATCATTTTTCATTATTTTATATTATAAGAATAATAGAGAGCTTTGATAGACCAAGTGAGATGCTCCAAGAGAAGATGGTGTGGAGATGACAGTTGAGATGAGGAGGATGCATAATGGCCATAATGAGTGGAACACAGGTAAAAAACAAAAAAAAATCAAAATTTTTAGTATTTATATTTGAAATTTAGTGATTTATAGAAATTGGATGATTAGGCAAAATCTAGAGACCGGAATGAACCTTAGGAAAGTTGCAGGGTACTATAGATTAAATAGGGTATTAGGTTGAAAAGAATTAGACAAATAAATACCTAAGGCATTGATGGTATTCTAGGTAAAAGGTCATGGTAGTGAAAGAATAAGGTCAACCAGGTTGACCTAGTTGGTAGAAGATAAGAAAAACTAGTTGGCTGACTTAGTAGTAAGTGGGCAACTCAGTTGGCTAGGTGAAAAACTAATGGGCTGACTTAGTACTGTTACGCCATAAATTGTTAAAATTGAAGCAAATAAGTTTTTTTATGTAAATTTGATAAGAATGTATTTTGATTATAAATGACATGGAGCTCTAATAAATCCTTTGTTATTTCATATTATGCAGAGGCACCATAGATTATGGTGATTAATCTATGCCTCATGGTTACCTAATTTTTTGGAATAGTTGGTAAATGAAGATAGGGTGAGATTGGTTACATTGGGCTTGGGAGGAATCATGAGGATGAGATGCATCCCACTAAGTGTTGATCTTATTGTGATATTACTTAGAGCATGGGAATGGTGGACCAATACTTTTCAATGGGTGGTGGATGGGGATACCATAGAGGTAGGTATCACACTAGAGTATGTCCATGCATTGTTTGGAATACCTATAGGAGGGACACTAGTGATGAAATGGTCATTAGATGATCCAAAAGAGAGACAAGAATTATCCAAGTGGGTGATGGGATTAGATATGATCTATCTAGGGTTGAGGGTGAGTTTATTCAATGTTTATATTACATAGATTTTATATATTTTAAAGGTTATGATAGGATTTGTGATGGTGTGAGTGTTGTATCACAAGTCAGATGCTAGGGTACCACTATATGTGATAGTCATGTGCTAGTCCATGTTAGATCAAGAAACACATTATGATTTTGGGTCTACCATTTGGGTCTAGCTCATGCATGATATGTCTGAAATGCTATCTAGAGGGTAGAAAATGATGAGACCAGTGGTGTTACTAAGCACATGGATATATGAGAGGTTATCAATGTATCAACCAACAAGTTTTCCCCATGTGGTTGATGATAGGTTACTTCAGGTTGCTAGATGGAGACAAGACCAGGTATCATGGGCCATGCCCCATGTGTTAGTGATGTAGTTAGTCACATGAGGAGATATCACATGGAATCCTTATGCACATATTGCTATGATTTTATTGAATTGGGTTACTATGGTACTAGGGTTGGATCTAGAGTGGATCACAAGTCATTATACCTATTAGGTAGATCCATAACTAGTGGCATGCTTACCAAGATATTTTGGACTCCCACACCTAGTGGATATTATAATAGTGCCTACATTTTTGGCATGACATGTGAGAGAGCTAAGGGGGATAGGAGGAGGAGGAGTGTCAGTCAAGAGATTAGAGATTAGACCATAATGTGTGAGACCATGGAGTGGTTGATCATGATAGTCGACAGAGGAGAGGGCATGGATGTGGATGTAGGGGTGTAATAAGTATCATAGTAGGCACTATAGTAGGAGGAGAAATGACCACCTCAAGCACACCACTGATGCTAGCAACATGATCAAGCACAAAACGTGGTGACATAAGATGACCTAGTAGTCAGCCTAGGGCAGAGTTGGTCAATAGAGACACCATTGAGGAGAGGACAAAGGCATGCATAGGTGGTGACTCCAAGCTTTAATTTGATTTGGAGGTAACCCATAAATGAGGTACTTGGGGGATAGGTTGATAGATATATTGTGATTGGTGGATGACTATATAGGGAGATGGTAGATGGTGATATCAAGATAGGTAAAAAATATTATCTTTATTAGTCTTTGAGATAGAATACTAGTTGTATATGATTGTATATATATATATATATATTTGGGTTTTGGTTTTTACAGACCCTATGAAAGAGGAGACTAGATAGAGGTCTTTAGTCATGTCAATGATTCATGACATTTTGGATGGAGTGATGGCACCATATGACCTCACCACATTAGATGATCCTATGGTACCATCTATCCCAGCTCAGATGAGATGGTTTAGATTGGTGGGGAAGGTTAAGAGGTAGATATAAACATGTAGAGATGGATTACAAACATTAATAGGGGTGTCAGAAAGAGAGGCATAGGCTTGGAAAGTCATGCCATAGGAGAGAGCTACATACACTAGGCCATGAGATAAGCATGATGGAGTTCAACCATAGAGATAGAGTGATGTATTTTTATATTTGGTATAAAAACACATGATATATAGAGATATTCTATTTTGATAGTTGGATGTTGATCTCATGACTTATATTTTAGTTTTGGTTATTGATCCATGGATATATTTCTTTCTAGCACATGTATTTTTTTTTTGTATATGTTAAAGGAAATATATGTGGAGTGTTTTCTTTTCGAGCATTATGGGAGTACACATGCATGGTTAAAAATAAATAGGCAAAAAGACTTGGAAAAGTATAATTAATCAAAAATAAATGTATTACACACTACATCATGATGAGAAATGTGTAATAACAAAATATGACAAAGTATAATAAACCAAAAAGTTGGAAACAAGAGGATAGAAAGTTTTTAAACAATGAAAATATTGGCACCAAATTAAAACAAGTAAAATCACATTAAATCATGTTCAGAAGTATGAAAATAATGTAATAAAATGGAAAGAATGTGAAATACCATTGGTAAAAAAACAAAACAATTAAGTCAATCCATCATACTAAATCACGTTGGGAAGTATAAAAGAGAAATAAAATTAGAAAAATGGTCTTAACTTAATACACTAATTCAAGTTGGGAGGTATGAAAAACTTAAGAAAAATGGTTGGATTTTTACATGCAATCAGAAAATAAGAAGGTAAAAGTGAAAAATTAATTATGTAAGCATAAAACATACTAAATTAAGATGGGAAGCATGTCAATGACATGTAACTCATAATGAATCACATCTTATCTCATATTTGACACATGTAATTTTGTTGTGACTTGGGTATTGGAAAGTTTTGTGAGGAAGGCTAGGTCTTATCCATGGTCTTACACTACAACTCACAAAGGGAACACCAATGATGTGGAAATAATTTTAAAATATGGTAAAAGGGGATGTTTGGAATGGTATAAAATTTGGTAATTTGTGAGGAAGGCTTGGTCCTTGCCAAGGTCTTACACTACAACTCACAAATGGAATCCCTAGGGGGAGTAATCAGTGAATAAAATAATATTTCTCAAGGGGAAATATTAGGGTGGTATGAAGTGAAAAATATAATGTAATAATCATAATTTAGTCATCTTATGAGAAGACCCTCAGAGACATGAGGCATACCAAGGACATAAAAAGACACTAAGTGACTAGTGATGATCAATATACAAAGGATACCTATTTATTATAGGGACAAATCTATGTAGGCAAATAAGTGTGGTAATAAGATTAACTCATGTTGGTTGTTTTGAACTAAATAAGTAAAATGGACCTACTTTCCAATGACGTGTTACACGCTCCTAAGAACCTCTTATAGAGCCATCAGTCTATTACGAAGATTGGGTACTTGCATGAGAAAGTAGGTAACACTAATTTTTTTTTTATTCTCCTTTTCTAATCTACTAGCCTACCACACCTCAATGGACTCAACTCTATAATGAGGCCAATTGTGGAGTTTGAGATTTAATTAAAAAATTATATGTGCTTAGAATCATGCCATTTATTGTGATTTGAACTTTGAAAATTTTGAATGTTGTCTTTTAGATCATTGTCTTTTATTAAATTATTTGGCTTTTGAATGTTTATGGATTTTAAGATTCCTCCTCCATATGGACTTGGAATGACCAATCATGAGAGATAAAGTGATACACACAAATGAGCTTTAGGCTTAAGTTAAAGGAAGCTAAGAATCCAAATATATGACTGGCTACAACACTTAAGCTTACTTATGAGCCAAAATTCTATCTAAAGTCTTAACCATGTGTATTCTCAGTTTAAAATAGGTAATAAATGGGAATAAGGAGAGATCCAAAGTTGACTAGTAGAAAGAGATTATAATGAGATGATTTTTTTTATAACTAATCACATGTTAAATTAGGAGTGACTAAAGAGAGAAAGCTTTGTATAACCAAGTCACAATAATAATTATTTGTGATTATAGAGATAAGATATTAAACAATCATGAAAAAGAACAAGGGAACCATAGAAAATAAACTCATGAATAATTAGTATGTAAAAAATAATCTATAAGATAACATAAGAATAATAATGACATCATAATCAATATGTAATGCGAAAAAAAAGTCATAGTGTAAGATAGATAAGAATTTGACACAATGTCAAATGATATAAAATAGATAAATGTAAAGCTGGAGCACACATCTAATCCAAAATGAAGAAAGAAATGAAAGAAAACCATGCTTGTATTCATAAATATTGATATATTTATCCACACACATTATCCATAACATTTGATAAGTCTATATGAATTTAAACTCAGACTATAGCCAAAGTCTCATCGATCTTCAAGAAAAGTTGAGAGAATACTTCATGGTAAATCTCCTCGAAAAAAAATGTAATAATGCCCAAAGGATCATGATACTGAGGGATATCATGTATGGGATACTTGGGAGAAGGAATGGGAGTAGACTCTATGGGAGATGAAGGGGTCACCGATAGAGAATGGGAAATAAGTGAAGGAGTCATCAGTGGAGAAGGATCCATGGGTGAGAGAAAATCCACAGGTGAGGGAATCATGGGTGAAAGAGGACATTAGGTGAATAAAGAACCACATGTGTTAGATCCATAGGGGAATAAGGAGGATCCTTATTGTAAGGGTGACCTATGGGAGGAAGGGTAGTGGGCACATGAATAGTCATGAGGTGATCCTTGAGATTTTATTGAAGGATACAACAATGATCAGTGTGATGTGTACCACATTGGTGCTAGATAATATACCTCTACATATTTGAGAACATATTAAAGTAATACTTTTGGGGTAGGTATATCCTTGTATATGGGTTAAGGAGTTATGGGAAGTAAGGTGTCAATTTATTTTTGTAACTTATGACATGTGTGGATGAATGATTATCTATGTTGTGCAATCAATATATACACTAAGCAGACTTTGCAAGTGTATTAATAAGAAGAGTGGAAATGGAAAATGAGTAAGGTTGGTATAATTAATATTCTCTATTCTAATGAATGGTAAATTTATGAATATCATAACATGGTCGATCAGCCCATTTGGTAGACAAAGAAGCAAGCTATGGTAAAGGGAGAAAACCATCACCAAAGAAAGGTGTGGCTGGTGGAGAGACTGGGCAAGCTTGATAGAAGGAGAAATAATATATGAAATAGGAAGATATTTAGATATAGAGGGAGTGGGAATAAGATTTGAACTAGGCTATACTGAGGGAAGGGTGGGATACATAGAAGGTTGAAAGACAATTGTAAGCATCTCAAGTATAAGTTAGCTAGAGGGGTATTGGTATCTAGCAAAGCAATAGGGAGCAATCATAGCATGATCCATGAACATAATCCTATGAGGCTCTTTATAAGTTAGAGGTTTGCACACCATCTCTACCCTACGATCAAGAGGGAAAATTATAAAATTAGGAATGATATACGATGTAATGCTAGAATAAATACTAAAAGACTAAAGTAAAGAGGAATGATAATGAATGATTTTAACATCATGGGCCTGATCAAGACCTCTTAAGAATGGATCATCTAAGGTATATCCATCATCATAATCATATGTATGAATATCAATGGCATAGGTATGAATGACCTTGTCATCTAATGTGGTGTGATGAATGGAATGACAAGTCTTAGTTAAGATAATGGGTATGTCATCAGTAGGTGGTTGATGGGAATGAGGTTGAAAAAAAGGGGTAAGCCAAGAAATGAGATGAGGTGAGAGATTTGATGTTTTAATCTTTAAGTTTTTCTTGTCAGGCTTGTCATCATCAATATCTAAGAGGTTAGGGGGTATATTGTCGATGAGTTCAGGGTGACCATTATAACCTTGGGTGGAATTAACAGGAAAGTTAAACCATTGAGATTCACAAAATGGAATGCTTAAAAAGGGTTCAAGGGTGGGAATCTTTAATACACCACGGTCTTGGATTTTTTTGAAATTTCAAGGGTTAGTGTCACCTTGAATCCTATAGATGGCTTCATTATGAGGAAATTTGATGCATTGGCAAGTAGAAGAGGCAACTACTCTCATGCGATGAATACATGGCCTACTAAGCAAAATGTTATATGATAGAGGAAAGTTGAAGGTCATCACCTTCACATGAATGGTGATAGGTGAGATGGTGATAGGGAGCCACACATAGCCTAAGTGAGGAATTTTCCTTTGGTCATATCCTTTACACATGATGCATGTGGAATTAATATTATATTCATAATATCCAAATGTTTTGATAAAATTAAGAGAGGTAACATAAGTTCTTAAACCCTCATCAATCAAGGCATGCTTTATTTGGATATCACCAATTTGGACACTGATAAAGAGAGGAAGATCATCCACATGAAGCAAAATATTTTTGATAATCTAGAAACAATGGGGAATTTGTAGAATCTTGATTTGAGGAAAAGGGAAGTGTCTATTATTTCATCATGTATGGACACCTCTTCGTACTATTTTAAAATGTTATCTTCTGATTTGGATAAGGTGGCTTCACATCCTTCTAGGGGAAGATAAAGGATGTTAATTTTAAATAAAATATGCATAAGATGATTATTATGATGTGGAGAAGTTTGCATAAGTTTGATAAATGGGATTTGAGATGGGAGATTAGTAAGTTCGATAATAGGATCCCAATCATCATAACCCGTAAGAGGACTATTAGAAAGAGGTGCATAATGTTGAAGGAGGTCCTCAAAAGGAGGAGCTAAAGTGCATGTGAATCTATGTTGATAAGATTTAGAAGGTTTAATTAGGGGATAAGTTTATTTATTGTCTTGAGAATATGGGGTAGTTGATGCAGGTTTGGTTTGAGATAGATTGGAAGAAGTGTTGATAGAAGGTTGAGTATCATTGGTGATGGGAAAAGAGTTCAAATGAGTGGTATAAATGGTATGAGAAGTGTTATCCAAAGGAGGAATTAGAATAGGTTCATCAAAAGATATAATGTCATCTTGACCCAACTCTATTAAGTGAGTTAGATAAGAGTCTTCGATAACATAAAAAGTGAGACAATTGAGGAGTGTGGATTGGATAAGGATCTATGAAGGCAACCACCCTTCACCTATTATTCATATTGACCAAATTATCTTTAAGAGTTGGGTCAAGAATACTAGCAACATTATTGGTAGAAGGAGTAGGTTTGTTTGGGTTGTCTTGGTGATTCAGAAGAGGATCTTTATAGATGGTCAAATAAGCATTACCTTGGTTCAAAGCTTGAGATTTAATTTGTGTTTCATGAGATTTGAAGGCCATGTCATAGGATATTTGATGATTATGAATGATAAAATCATGGTTAAAATTGGGATCAATAAGGAAATCCATGGTTAATTTATGAAGTTTCCTATAGTTCTCATGAGAATGACCCGAACTAGAGTGAAACCAACAAAATTTATTGGGATCATACCAAGATTTCATGGGATGAGTGGGATAAAGTTCTCATGAAAGAGGCCTTGGTAGATTTTTTTTTAATTCCTCTAAGGATAAGGGTTTATAAACATTAATGTTATGTGTTGAAGATAAATGAGGATTAGTGATGTGGTTGGGAGGGGAAGATTGTTATAGAGTTTGGTTGGGAATAATAGCTTGAATAGTATAAATGGTATCATAAGAGTCAATGACACCATAGGTAGTAGCATGATGATTCTTATTTTTTATTAACATGCAAGTACTCATTGAATGTTGGAATGGCTCAAATTGATGCATGAGGAAATATTGACATTTTGCTTGGTCAATGGCTTCTTCTAAAGTTTGTGGTGAGAGAGTTTGAAGCTGATATTACAACTTGGGGAAAAGAGCATTGGTAAATATATGAAAGAGGTTTTCATATGCCATATTATGTTCACATTTTTTAGACAAGGTATTCCATCTTTTGATGAAAGCTTATGTGATTTTGATCTCAAGTTACTTACAATTGATAAAATGGGCCAAGGTATTTTCAAGGAGATCACTAGTTTGAAATTCTTGGACTAGAGAATTGACTAAATCTTCCAAACTAGTGATGGATTGAGATTTGAATTGGTTGTACCAATATAAAGCATCACCCATGAGAGTCTTTCATAATATCTTAGTAGAAGCAAAGGTATTTAAATTGACCTAGTCTTTATATAGATTTCCAAATTTTTTTAAGTGAAAAGCGGGATCGGTTGACCCATTATAGGTAATGGTAGTGGTGATTCCTTTTATATCAATATTATAAATTTGAGGCGTAAGAGGTTCATTTTGAAGGTGATTTATTTTTTTGTTAACAAGGGGAGGTTGAGAGATACGTTTAACATGGGAATCTCGAAGAGGAGGAGGGGGAGCATTTTGGTTATGCATTCCCCATGTAATATGCTGAGGGTGGTTTAGAAGATGGATGAGATTATTTTGCATTTGCATCATTTTATTTGAATTTTTATCTTATAAATCATTCATTTGATTATGAGTTTTTAATAGAAGTTAATGGGTTTTAGTGTTATTATTGGCATTGTGTGAAGCATTAGAATTGGTAATAGTGGATTAGGTAGCACTATGGGTGTTAGTAGTAGTTTTAGAAGAATTGTTGGTAAGTGATGCAATAATAACATGATTGCTTATGTGGAAAAATATGTACTAGTAGAGGGAAGAGAAGAAGTGGCACTAGAGGAATGATTACCATGGGTATAAAATGATGCATTAGTGGAATAATTAAGAAGAGTGGGTCTTGGAAAAATCCCACTAGATGTATAACTTACCCTGTTAGTAGATATATTAGGCATGGAGGTGGAGGAAATCAAAGAGGAAGATGTCATGGTATGAGAAGGGGTCAAAATAGAGGGAAGAGGATAAGAAGAAATGAAGATAGTGTTCCTAAATATGTGTGAGAATGTAAGAGAAGGTGAATGGGGTTCCTTGACTTGACCATTTATCATGAGATGGTAAATAGTAGAAGGATCATTTTTTTGATGTTGAGGAAATTCATTAATGAAGAAGAGAATTTTGGGGTATACTCTAATTCATGTTGATATTCAAATAAAAAGAGAGGATTCCAAAGTGAAGAGTAATTATGAGGGGTCCCATAGTTTTTAGTGTGAGTGGATACATGTACATTAATTTCATCTAGGGTAGGAGCCACAAATTGAATATGGGAGAACCTATTGGGGTTGGTAAAACTCATCATACACATTGAATTCAACTTAGTGTTGTCTTAAAATAGGAGGTTCATGATGAATGAGAAAGATTAGGGAATACAAAGATGGTGCAAAAGTAAAGAGATAGTCCATGATACAAATAAGACTACAGGGTTGACTAGGTGGACTTAGTACTGTAAATAGGGTATGAAACTGAGCTAAAAAGGGTACATGGTTGACCAAGTAAACTATGTACTATAACTTGATTGGCATAAAGGGGTACTTAGTTGACATGGTCAATTTAGTACTAGAAATAAGGAAGAACATAGTCTAATAAGGATACAAAGTTAACCAATTTGACTTAGTACTATAAGCTAACTGATAGAAAAGAGTATAGAGTCGACCAAGTTGACTTAGTTTTGTTACCTAATTGATATAAAAGAGTACAGGGTCAATTAGGTTGACTTAATATTGTAGATGTATAAAATCATAGTTTTATAAGGATATAGAGCTGACCAAGTTGACTTAGTACTATAACATGATTGACAGAAAAGAGAACAAGGTTAACTCGGTTGACTTAGTACTATAGACAAGGAAAAACATAGTCTTTAAGAGACCGTGTTGAACATAATGATAGTGTGCTAAACTAGGGAAAGTTTTTTCAACGTAATCGAAGCAAGAAATGGAAAAAAACACATAAATAATTAGATCAATGAGAATAATCCAATTGGGGAACACAACACAAAACCTTGCAACAACACTGGATAATGTAAATTTTTATAATATATCACACAATGATCAAAGAACAAGTAGTCAACTAAAAATAAAATGCTAATTAAGTGGTCATCTTGAGTGTTGTTAGATTATTATAAAGTGTTATTTTAAGTGTGATAAGGAAGTTGACTAAAAATAGGGTACTAGAAATCAATCTATGGATGGTTTTAGGATGTTTAGGCTGAAAAGGATCTATTTTGGAAATGGTACTAGCTTGGTATTGGGGCCCACCCCCTCACTTCATAATGTCATAGTGATAATGGTGTTGGGTGATTTTCCAATATATACTAATAAACATGTGTTTATACTTGGCCAAAAAACCAAGTTGACTTCCATTTTGGTTATGAAATTCAAGTAGGTAGACCTTAGGAAGACAAATGTTAAATGTGTTTTGAATATTATGTGATTTGGTAGTGTGTGCAAAAAGAGAAAAATAGTGTAACTAAATGGTAATTTTTAAAACCACCTAATTAGACTATGTGAGATATTCTAAGAATGTAAACAACTAAAAATGAAAGTGTGAATTAATTACTAGCATATAGTTGTTAATTCTAAAATTAAGAATGGTATAAAGTTGGTTCAAATGACACTGTATGCAAATAGTAAAGAATAGATTCAACTAGGTCACTAATGTTCTATATAAGCAAGATTATTTAAGAACTAAGTCAACCAAGTCGACTTAGTCTTTTAGATAAAAGATAGGCTATAAAACTAAGTCGACTAGGTCAACTTAGTTTGATGTAGGATTGTAGTTTTAAAGACTGAAAAATTGCATAAAATAGGACTATAATGAAGTATTGAATTGATAGGGAGATAAAGAGAGGAACCTTTTTGGGTTGGAAGATGATTAGGATTACAATTTTTTTGTTAAAGTGCCTTGAATGCTAATTGCAAGTTATACAAACTAAGTCGACTAGTTTGACCTAGTTTTGTAAAACCCTATTTGTTGAAGCAAGATAAGATGACTAAGTCAACCTACATGACTTAATTTGTTGTTTTGGATGTTGAATGGAAGACTAATTCAACCTATTTAACTTAGTTTGTTATCTATATGCTGACTAAAATACTAAGTTGACATGTTCGACTTAGTTTGTTATCTAGATGTTGACTAAAAGACTAATCAACCTATTCAACATAGTTTATTATCTATATGTTGACTGGAAGACTAAGTTGACATGTTCAACTTAGTTTTTTATCTAGGACTAAATAATAGTATTGTTTTGACCTATTTTATACAATAAACTGTATCTAATGAAGACCATAGAAAGTACATAGTCATTTTGATATGACTGTATGTTAAACTTGTGCACACAAGTTAGAACTATATCGGCCTGGATAGCATAGAATCATAACTATAGAAAAATAGTAAAATGATATACATTAAAGAGTGAAATAAAACCTACAATGGTTAGATTCACATTGGGTTCACTATAATAAATGCAATGGGAAATACAATAGATCTACAAATCAATCCTAGCTTGGAGAATATAGATCCTACTTACACTTTTGATTGAGGATACATTAGATAATCAAGGTCATGACCAATATCGATCCACTAGACCTATCCAAATGATCTCTTACCAAAATAATATCACTAGGGAGGGTTCAAAAACCTCTAGTTAAGCAAAAACTATGTAATAACCCTAACCAGGTTATATGTTTTCATATTCAATAAACTAATAACAAGTAAAATCTAATCTAGTGCTCACCAAATATTGTGGCACAAAATAGGGTTATTAAATAATAAATTTAAACATGCATAGAATACATATACTCACATAAATTTATACATAATCTTAATGCATGGAAAATAAGTGCAAATGCATATCTACCTACTCTTACAAATGAGGAACAAAGTTAGGAATAGTTACCTTTGAATATGAACCCACCAAGCCTCAATCTATCCCTTGGACAATGTGTTTTTCAAGATGTTATTTTGGTATGTAAGGATGACAAGGATAAATCATCTCTAGGCTACACAACCTATAAATACATCCAAAAGACTTATCCATAAGACAAGATCTATATCTTTAAAGAAAGTAAGAAACCCTAAGTTTGCTCCTTAAGTAGAATGGTGAATAAGAAGATGCATAATATATCTTAATTTTTATCTTAGAAATTGAAAAATTAATTTTTTTATATAGGTGTATTTAACCCTAAACCTTTATAAAAGTTTCAAACAAGGTTGACCCAGTCAACCTAGTATTAAAATTTTAAAAAAACTAACTAGATAATGAACTATGTCAGCCATGGTTGACTTAGTTCTTAGTAAGCTCTATCAATAAAAATACAAGGTCATTATGTCTAACATAGTCATGTAAACTAAAAAAATGGGATTAGGTTAGGGGAAAGACTAATGAAGGAGGTAATTGACTAAAAGAAGGTGTAAAATAGGAGGCAAAGCTTAGGGAAATGGTTTTTAGGAGATAAGTGTGTAGATAGCAAGTCACAAAAGGGAAAATAATCTTGTGAAGCACCAATGGTCTACCAAACCCTTCTTGGTACACCCCTTAGGGTATGCACTCAGAGACATTGATACTCGATGGGTTCAAACAAGATAAAGAACATTAATAATTGATAAAAGTTTGAAAATATTATGTGTATACATTTATTGCTTTTACTTTCTTAGATAGTTTATTGTTTTCTAGTTTAGTGTTAGTATAGTTTAATTTCATTTCATTTATGTGTCTACTCTTTCCACCTGGTTCTTTCTATTATCCCTTTAGTGTGCTTTGTGTAGAGTCCATTTACATGTCTATAGTTTATGTTGGTCCCTCAATACTGAAGAATTGACTTTTGTGCTTCAATTAAAATAAATTTGAGTTGAGTTGTCCATTTAAGGAGGTGGTAATAAAATCCCTAAGAATTCCCACTTCTAGGATGCTTCATGGTCAAGTCATCTAGCCCAACCCTATGTGATGAATTATTAAGTAAAAAGGATCTCATCCAGGTTGAGTAATCAACCCATCTTGGTATGTATCAGTGCTCAATATTTCACTTCATCACAAATTCAAGGTGCAGACTTGAGCTATTATTTTTGAATTATCACTATTTTTATTTGTTAAATTAAGTCTAAATATGTGACTACATTATTAAATTGCTTGACAAATATCTAAAATAACGTTAAGACAATCTTTGTGGGGTAATTTTTCCTAATGTGGATGAGTGTTTATTTCCCCTTAACATTCTTAAAATCATACTTACAGGTGTCTAACTAATTTTTAAGTATTCCCTTGCTTGAAAATTCTTATAATTAACTTATTTTTCTTTCCTTTTATTTTATGTTTTTCCTTCCCATCCCTTGTTATTAGTTTAGTTTTCCTTCTATTTATCCCCCTTACTTCATTTTTCTTATTTCTAGTTCAACCTTATTGTGTTTCTATTTAGGGTTGACCTATTTTGTTTTTCCTTGAGGGTTCTCTTGCTTAATTAGTGTTTAATGAAATAAAAGGTTTGTTGTGTGAATGTGACATCAATGGCATCCTAAGGCATAATTGAAAATCTTAATTAAACATTATGTGTGAACTACTATATTTATTTTACATTTTCAAAATTGTTGTGGCTTATGATTCTTAATCAAGCACATGCATTTAGAAACTTTGATTTATTTGTTTGAAAATCATCAAATGCACTCAACATGAATCTAAAGCAAGCATAAACCATTATCATTTCTAATTTGTCTCAAAATGATCAATGAACTTTCTTAACTTTCCTAAAACCCATGGCTTGATCCCCAACCCTCAATGGAATGAATAAGAATCCCCCTCTCAAAATGAGGAGAAAAGAAAATAAAAATAAAATAACATGTGAAATCCAAAGATCCTAGAAAGGGTGATTTGAAAAACCTCCACCATAGGATTTTCATCTTGATTAGCAGTAGATCAAGTATTAAGGGTGACTAGAGATATCTCTATCAAGCCTATAAATGTCTACCTAGAAGTAGAGTAATGCCCATGCCATCCTCTTTTTGAGCCAAATTGCTAAATATTACTCCCTTAGAAATTCTAATCATTTTAGTTGGTCTAAATGATTGTGCATAAATACATAACTATAAATGAATTAATCATTTAAAACACACATTGATGGTCTTTGGAAATGTTCAATATGTTGTGTGTTAAATCATACTTTAATTCGCACTTTTTTTATTGTGTTTCAATTATTTCTTGCAGCTAACACTTATGTTTGCATACTTGAACCAAAAATTATGAATTTCCCAAATACTCAGGAGTATCTCCCAAAATAAAGTTTCCATTATTGTTTCCTTCACCAATACTCCCTATTTTCACTCTAAAAATAGGGACCATCTTTATTTTGAGTTAAATATTGATTCACCTAGTTTTAAGGACCCTTTTTCGATTTTGATGTCTTTGCTAGATCCCTTCCTTGGTTGGAAATTGTTTGATGATAAGTTATAAATTATTATCCATGCTTATTTTCAATATCTTTGCATTTTTTCAAGATTCAGTCTAAGATTTCATTTATGAACATCAAAGTCTAACTTACATTCTATAAAGCCTTAGTCCATGATTAAGCACTTTAGTATTTTTTTATTTGAATGTAGAACCTAAGCTTTTGAAAAATTTATCTAAGTTTTGGGGATCTCTTTTATGGCCTCCTTTTTGCCAATCTAACTCATGATTATTCTTTTCATAGAAAATTGGCTTAATATTTGCAATGCTTTGTTTAAAACCTAGTCAAATATTCAAAATTATGATGCTTTTACCTAGGCATGAATAAAGTATACTTCCCTTTATTTTAAATTATTTTATCCTTTAATTGTAGAATTTATATTTGAAAATTAGTGCTTAAATCTTTGTATATGTGAATGACTAATTTTAATTCTTGCATTATTCAACTACTTATCGCATAAATTTATGCTTGATAATAAAAAATCACTTTATTTAAAATATTTTACTTATTTAATTTTCTTATTTTATTGTAGGTCTTTAAAAAATATTCACGGCCCCATAGTCAAAATCCATTTTTACAAGAAAAATCTAGGTTTTTTAAATCCTAGTCTCTGAGATCACATCACATGGCATAATTTTGGTGACCTAGGACAATGAAGAGTCACTGAGCAGTGTAAATATATGATATCTTGGATTTTGGGATATTACCACATGGAAACATATCAATAATCTAGGAGTCCAAAAGTATTAAAGCATTAACCTGAATACCTAGGAGTCTAGAGGGATGATAGAGTGACTAAAGACTGAGAAGGCCAAGATAATACCACATGAAAAGAGAGTGAAATCTAAAATTTAAATGAATATAGCTTGGCATATTTTTGGGTTATATAGATGATGCTATGTATCACATCCTATTACTTCATAGTCTTGGGATAGTCCATACATTTTTATAAACACATATAAACTCTAGGTTAGTGGGATGTCACCACATGGCAACATCTTGATACTTCATGGGCAAGGCATAGTCAAAGCATAGGCAAGTCTCGGGACAAGTGGTAGGCTGCCAGATGGAAAGGAAATCAACCCCAGGGAGAGGAAAGAAGGATTCTAGCCAAGTAAGTAGGCCTAGTCACCAAAGGAGCCTAAGAACCAAGATTGAGAACTGTATGGATTGTCAAGGCTATCAAGTCCCTTAAATGTACTATGTGCCAAGCCTGCATATCACATTTAGATCACAAGTGGTTCTTCACCAACTAAAAGGCATAGAAGCAACAAAATTCAAGATGGGTAATGAGAAATTAACTCGAAGGTCCTCAAGTTAGGTTGTATCAACATATCCATTTTATTAGTCTACAAATTTAATGTAAAAGTCTACATAGGGCATGGTGAAATAGCAGTCTCAATAAAATCCTAATGATAATATACCACTAATATTTAAATCTATTCAAAATTAGCCCCAAGAATTTTATGTAAAATAATTAGTATGGCATGAGTCATTAACTAGCATGTGCATTAGGAGTCAGAAGAGACAAAGAACAAAAAGGACAAACATTTGTCTCAAAATAGGCATGGATTCTAATTATAGATCATGATCATGCCATTAAATTTTTTAGAATCCCAACTGTATTCTCTAATCACCATTGAATATTATAACCACCCTAGTAGTGGGATGAGTGAGCTTCATGTAAAAATTTGTCTATTTAAGTGATATTATTTCCTATTGTAAAGGGTCAAAACATTTTAGTTCCAAAATGTTGTTAGAATCTAGTTGGGATTACACCTACTATTCTCTCTTGATTTTGGACTATACTTGTCTGCCAGGGTTGGCACTTGGTGTAAATAAACTCAGTCAAAAATCTAATAGGTTTTTACTTGTATAAACTTTGTCTTTTACTCACTGAATGTCATCCATTATTTCTTATTTTGAGTCCTTGCATGTGTCAAAGGGTTGGTAATATGCTTAGTTACAAAATTGAATATAGTAATTAGATTGTGCTACATCTATTATAATTTGCTTATGAATATTTTTCATTTCCCTTAGCACTCTCTTTACTTTATGTGATTATAGATATAAATTAATTTGAAAGATCTATGTGCAATAGCTAAGGGTTTTTTTGTGTTTACATTTAATGAATAATTCCTAAGTTATGCATTCATATTTTGTCCTTAAAAGCTTTCCCATTGTGTCGCTACAAGTTTTTGCAATTGCTAAATCAGGTACACAGTGGTATAACCATGTCCTAAAAGATTTCAAATTTTAAAGCATTAACATTCTCATAACTAGAAACTCTCTTTTATACTCTCCCTTTCTCCTTATTTTGTGTTTGTTTTGGAACTGAACTACTCTCTCCCCATGTTTTAAAAAATGTTAAAGTGATACTCAATGGTACTCCATTCTTAAAGAGCATAACAATGAATAAATTCTAAATTCCATAAAACAAACATTGAGCCTCTTATGGTAATAATTATGGCTCATTGAGTAAAACAAGGTTAAATTACTAGGTCTTTGGATTGAACCATCATCGATCATAAAACTAAAGAGGGGATATATTTATCCTATGCATTGTCCCCTGATTTTCTCCCTAGAAAACTCAACCTCATCAGTGCTTTTAGACCAAAAATATTTTGGGGTGAACAACATATACTATGACTAATAATTTCTTAATCAAATGTGTAAGGACATAGATGGATTTTATGTTTATAAATTCATATTGTAGAGGTTTTTAAAAAATTTCTAGGATATTTGTCACAATTAAAATAATTTGCACCAATAGACAAATATTTGAACCTAGTTTCTTATCAAATATGAATGAAGAATAGAATAATATTACAGTAATATAAATGATCATGGCCTCTATTAGGATTTTATAGTCAATATTGAGAAAATTGTTAGGATTCTATGACTGGTCTTGGTTAATTTGTATTATCATGAGATCTAGACTTACAAACCATGACAAATGTTTCCATTCTTGTTTACATGGTTTTATCTTTTCAGCCTTACTTGTTGATTTATTTATGGGTATGCTTAAAGAGAGTCAATATTAGACCTATCCCATTATAAACTACTATATACCTTAAAGTATATAGATAAATTATGAGTTTATAAACATAAAATCAATTAAAAAATAATTCCAATAAAGTAATCTAAATGTTCCCTAAATAAAAAAATTACTAAGGAATAGATATGTGTTTGATTGTAAAATGAATCTAATCACTTGGATATTGATGGAATAACTGAATTGAAAATTTGAAAAAAAATGTTGTACATGTCTAAATTCTAATGAATATAATTGGGAGTGGTAAAAGATACAAACATGATTTTAAAATTGATACAAGAAAACATGCCAAGACTATAGGGATGGTCCTAGAAAGTGTTAGCAAGATACATAGGATCTTGACATTGGGGTCGGATGATTGTAGAAATAATATATATGTTTCATGGAAATGTGTGAAATGGGTTTCATAATTTATAATTCAAAATTACACTTCAATATAGAAAAAATTGAGCCAATCACCCATACATTGAAAAATGTACATAACACATATAAAATAATGTCCAATAAATTCTAAGGCCTTTTTGAGTGTCTACATGTTTATCTACTTTGAGGTGTGTGTTTAACCATGAATAGCTAATGTGAGCATACACTTTAAATTGTAACACATAAAATGGATATCTATACTCTTGAAAATATGAGTCTCTAAGTACTAAAATGTTGAGTTTTTGAACATATAAAACTATGTTTACCTTTCATGCACAAAAATGGGTGATTAGAAAATAATAAATAGTAAATGTGAAATGTATTGCTAATAAGATATCCCACTTTTTCATGATATGTAAAAAAAATCCTATGTGTCTTTTGTGGGTCATATAAGGAGATGGAAAGTGGAGTGGGTTTGGAACCCTATGTGTCTTTAGGTGAGAGACATCCACATGTGAAAATAAATTTGAGTCACTAAGTCATTGATTTTTAGGAATTGAATTTTAAACCCTATAATTATCAAATGATGGGCCTATAATCCCACACCACTAAAAATTATGAGTCATATGCCCTTTTCCCCTAACATGTAGCAAAAGCCCCTTAAATATGTCATATCATCAATGAAATCATTACTCTAAAAATTCTAGTGAGTATTATTTGTCCCCTATTTGAGATTTGGGGTGAACCTATGAATATCACATCTCAAAATAAATTAGATGTTTCATTGAAACATGGAAAGTAAATCATCAAATATCACAACGTGAAAATGTATAGTTTTTTAAGAACATACACAAAAATATTATTTTCAACATATTTTTTCAAGATTAAAGGAAAGTATATTCATTGCAACATGTAATATGAAATTCATAGAAATTATACCAATGAATTTTCCAAAGAAGAAAATCATTAGTCCAAAAATATATAGTTTTGAATATCACACACAAGTAAAATGAAATTCCTTGTGTTTCCCCAAGATAACCATGAAATACCATGGAAATATAGTAAAATCATAACCATAAGCATAATGAATAGTGACATGTACATAACATATAAATTGTATTAGAAATATCATCATGATTTTTCACATTGTATCATAACACATCTATGGCATGAAAATCATGTTATTAATAAGGCTATTTTATCATAGAAAATATGTGTCATGGGAGTCATACTAAGGAACATGAGTGAATCATGGTAGGAATAGTAGTGTAGCAGTCATATATACTATAAATCATGTTAGTAATAACATCATATTGACATTGTATCATAGTCAAATATATATAACAATCATGCATCATATAATCCTAGACCATAGATAGAGTTGGAAACACATAATACATTGAGTGTGACTATAAGGAAATTACTTAAATGATTCATAATAATAGAATTATATATGATATAATTAAGATCATAATAAGTAGATCCATAACAATAATTGGAAAAAGAGCATACTATTTGAATATTATGACTGAGCCACTTCGAGGGGGAAACCTCCACAATAATGAAATAAGAATAGAATTCATGATATGATGATAAAAGGCTAACCACTACCTCCTATATATTCTCTACTTATCCATGGTTATTCCATAGGCCAACCATACTAGGAACATCAAGAAATGCAATATTATTCCATAGGCCAACCATACTAGGAACATCAAGAAATGCAATAAGTTAATATGAATATGTGTAAAACACAAGTCAACTACACATATCCCTAGACACACTATAGGTTAATGGCATAACATGCCCCTCCATTTCAAAATAATGTTTTCCTCAACATTTAATCAAACCAAGATTTTTTTTAGGAATGCTTCAGTCTCCCATGTTGCATCTTCAGAATGCAGGTTCTTCCATTTAATCAAATACTGTTTAATGGCTCTAGCTCATAGTTGCTTAGTGTGCATGTGAAGATATCTTTAAGCCCTAGAATGACTCTACCTTCTTCATCTGATTTAATTAACTTAGTATAAGTGGAAAATCTATGTCCAATTACTTTCTTCAGGAAAGATACATGGAATTCTAGATGCATGTGAGTGGTTGGGGGTAATTCTAACTTGTAAGCCACACTACCATTTTTTTTCAAGATCTGGTAAGGGCCATAATATTTAGGTGATAGCTTGTTATCATTTCTATATTTATTTAGAGATATTTTCTTATATGGATACAAACACATAAATACCCAATCACCTATGTAAAAATATCATTAATTATAGTGTTAATTTGCTTGCTTTTTCATTTGATTTTGTGCCATTATTAAATTCTCTCTCAAACTAACTAACACCTCCTATTGATGGTGAATGTGTTCCTCAATAACTCAAACCTTAGGATGCACTATCAAAACTAGAGTGATGTATGGGGGATCATACCCATAAAATGCGACAAAGGGAGACATCTTGGAAGAAGTGTGAAAATAAGTGTTATAACACCATTCATAAAGTGGCATCCAATGAACCCATTTATCTTGTTTGTTAGAAAAAAAATAATGAAGATACCCTTTGAGACATTTGTTGACTACCTCTCTCTGTCCATCAGATTGAGGATGATAAGATGAGTTATGAGCCAACTGGGTACCCAAACATGCAAATAATTCAGTCCAAAAATTACTAGTAAATATGAGATCTTGATCACTTACAATGATCTTTGGAGTGCCATGCAATTTTTGAACTATATTAAGAAAAGCAGAAGTTAATGTACTGGAAATAAGTGGTTGTGACAAGGAGAAAAAATAAACATAATTAGTGAGTTGATCCACAACTACCATGATAACATTTTTACCCTCAGACCTTGCTAACCCCATAATGAAATCCATGGAAACCTCTTCCCAATATTGTCTAGGGATGGATAAAGGTTGCAAAATACTTGGGTGGGGTCTTAATGGTTTGACCTTTATTTTGTTGGCATACCATGTATTTAGCCACATGTTTTCAAACATCCCCTTTGAGTCCTTCCCAAAAGTAATTTTTTTAATTCTATGACATGTTTTCAAAAAATTTGAGTGTTCTCCATGTAGAGAGGCATGAAGTTCCTGAATAATTTTATGTTTGAGGAGAGAATGCTTAAAAAGGTATAATCTATCTTTATACCATATTGTTTTCCCCTTCCATGTAGATTTTTCACATTCATTAGAACCATGTTAAATATTGTGAATCAAATACTTAGTAGCACTATCATTCTCCCATTTTTATATTGCTTCCTCTAGACAATTTTCATGTCACATGGTCATGGTGCATAATAATGCCTTAATTGATTCATCCCACTGAAAGAGGGCATCTACCACCACATTATTTTTTATTTCTTATATATTATTTCAAAATCATAGCCTAACATTTTAGTCACCCATTTTTTTTATTTTTCATATGACAAGCATTATTCTAAAAAATAGTTGAGACTATCATGATCAGTCTTTGTATACACCCCATTCTGGCCACAAATATATTCCAACCAAACTTTAGACTCATTTCTACCAAACAGTGTAAATCAAGCCTAGAAATCATTGAACATCCCAATTTCATCTATGCATGGGATGTAAGTGACCTAAATCATGTCAATGCATCCCTATTTGGGGTAATGCATTGTACACAAAAATAACCTCTCTCCAATTCATCCCTAGTTAAATTATAACCTAGAAAATTGACATTTTTTACCAAGGGTGAGGAATAACCTTACATAAATTTAAAAAATACAATTAACTTGATCAAAATTTCTTAGTTTAATAAACCCAATTAATTACATAGTTGAAAAATCCATGGCTAATTAATGAATTTATATTTTCATTAAATATAAATTTCTTATAAATTTATGATAATAGAAATTCATTAATTCTCCATGATCCACTTGGCCACTTGTCATGAGAGTTGAGGAATAAATTTAATTAGTGAATTTAGAAAATAAGAAATTATAAAAGTTATGGATTTTATATATTTGTGTGATGTCATGATGATGTCATCAAATCTAGATTTATGAATTTATAAAAATATAAATTCATTAATTAGCCATGGACTTTTCAACTATGTATTTAATTGATTTTAATCAATTATCAATTTTGATCAAGTTTATTGCATTTTCTAAATTTATGTAAGGTTATCCCTCACCCTTGGTCAAAAATGTCAATTTATTAGGTTGTAATTTGACTAGAGATGAATTGGAGTGTATTGCCCCAAATAGGGATGCATTGATGTGATTCAGGGCACTTACATCCAATGCACAGACAAAATTGGGATGTTCAATGATTCCTAAGCTTGATTTGCACTGTTTGGTATAAATCAATCTGAAGTTTGGTTGGAAGTAAATTATGGCCAAAATGGGGTGTCTATAGTTTTCCCCTATTTGAGAAGACGTTGCAAGACATAGGGATAGTAATGTCTTTTCAAAGAATGAAAAGTCCATTAAGAAGAAAAAGAAGATAATGATTGAAGAATGATGTTCCAAACAAAGTTTGGGAAGCCTATGATGATGCCCCCTTGAGGGAGTGGCCAACACATATCATTGATGGATGATCCCTAAAAAAGAAGCAAGAATAAGAATGAAATTAACCCATGGGTGAGATTAATCCAATTGAGATAATGCTTGCATGCATTGATTCAAAAGTATTGATTTTCTCAAAGGTGGTTATAATCAGTAACAAAGGTTGAGACATTAATTTTCTCAAAGGTGGTTATATTTAATGGCATGTGAATGTGCCCTAGTAGGGCAGATGGGTCAAAATAAGTATTTACCCAAAGGCAGTTATAATCATTTTGATGATCGAGATTAAATAATTATTTTTCCCCATTATGATAGCTTGGCAACCATAAATCAAGGATATAATATGTTACACATATTAAATATGAGTAGGTGTAAATGTAGATGTGATGGTCTAATGATTAAATAATCCATAAAAAAACTAAGAACATGAGGATGGACAAAGTGATGAAAGAGATGGTTGGAAGAATAAAGGTGGCTAGGCTCACTCAAGATACATAATGTATTTAAGCACTACCTACATAGTCTAAATAGACCTCAAACCAATGTAGTTCACCTAAAAGTGGGAGAAAATGGAATGAGGAAGAGAATAGGAGAATAAGAATTGATCAATGTGAATGATTCAATTGTACATGCTAATATGGAGATGTTTATCCTTATTAACATTAATATAACCATAATAGTCAATGGGTTAATTTGATCAAGGATGGTTGGAGGATTTTCCAAAGTGAACTAGGAGAAGTTTTTATGGAACCATAACTTATAAGATTTCTTGAGCTAATTTTTTATTTAACACATGATGGTATGCATCATGATATAAAACACCATGGTGATCGAGCTTTAATTTTTATAAGGACTGACTCCCAATTCAATAAACAATTGAAAATAATGCACTAATGATAAAAACCATGATGATAATGATGATGTATGAATATGGATGGAATCAAGAATAATTTACAAGGAATCACCCAATGAACACATGTAGACTGATTCAAGGCACAATAAGGAAAGCAAACAAATAGGCAAACAAACAAACAAGTAAACAAACACACATAAAGCTTAAAAGTAAAAGTAATATAAAAAAACCTATCATCTACCAAGTCGATATCTACACATGAAGGCTTAATGGAATGATAAATTGGTGGTGCCCCCAAGTAAGGATACATGCAAAGAGAAGGTCACCCCTCAATGGTAGTAGAATGGATTAGAACCAACAATGGATTTTCCTCAATAGGGCAGATCAAGGATGACTGACTAGGTTTAAACAAGACAAATGTGTTTTTAGATTTTTGGGATTTATATCTCTCTTGGAGATTGTAAGCTGATTTTTCTAATTTTTTAGGATTTTGAATTTTTTTAAATATTTGTGGACTTTTTTTAGGCATCTCAACTCAATTGAGAATTATAAGACACAGAATGGTTTAACTCACAAAATAAAAAGAACATTGGCTTAGGTTGCTTACAAAATGGTGAGAACATGGTTTTAGAATATTGGTAATAAGTCAACATAATAATCCAACATTCATTGGGATTAGAGACTACTGATAGACAAGGTAGGATAAATAAGAGCCTAACATAATACTAAACACCATAAATTGCCTTTGATGGAGCTAGGCCAAAGGAAGGGTTCCTTTGTGAGGAGGCTAAAACTTCTTAAATTATGTGAGGGCCCAAGTGAAAAGAGTATCAGTTATCACTATGAGTTAATTTTTATAATATGGGTGTCTATCAGGAATTACAGAACATTTTTGAAAAAAGGTCGTCATCGCTACAAGTTGAGTTTTATGGGTTGTAGTTAAGTAAATACCTACAAATATTATATTTGAATGTTTTTCGTATTATATTTGGAAAAAAAATATCAGCATGGTGAGTGATAGGGGATGGATTGCACCTAATTTAAGAGTTATATAGCCAGTTTTGGTGAAAAGTGGTGATGTGTGCATCCTCTATTCTAATACCTCAATACCAATGATATGTGGGTTTTACTAAGTGGGGCCTTTCATCATGAAGCTCTGTGACCCAGGATATTGCATATATAGCTAGAGAAGGTGGGGTAGAGTTGACAACTATTCAAGAAACCACTAGCCTTACGGGGACCTCGAGATATAAAAATAAAATAAAACATTGGATGTGGATTGAATGACAGAAATATATGATGGGCCATGACATGAGAAATAAATGAGATCATGAGTGTGTATAATGACCTTATTAGAATGACCATTTGACTAGGAGTTATGTGTCCATGCCAAAAGGTGAGTAGACAAGACCTTTTTATGTAGCATAATTGTTTTATGGAATCGATAACATCATAAAACCCATTCAATTGGTAGAGTGGATAACATGTCATCAAGGGATAATGTTTAGGTAGGCTATTTAATTCATCATCTTGAGAACAAAATTATAACATAAATTCATTTTTTTTTTAGGGTCTTAACAGAGTAGATAAGTGTAAAGGTTAAATATGAGACATATGAAAATAATGGAAATGGAGGTAGGGATGATTGATAGCCACCACAACCTAAAATAATCTATGAGGTAAATGTGTGAATTTTCTAGATGTTACACTAAGTAATGGATCTTATGGAAGAACTATTGTGAAAATAACAACCAATGGCTATTCAGCTGGAGCCAAAGCCTGAGCCTCAAACACAATCATAATGAGGGTAAGAGTTTTATTATTCAAGATGTAGAGTAGGAGAGCATAACCCAAGGCCCATAAAAATGAATAAATAAGAGTATGTAATGGAGGTAATCCTCACTATTCAATGGGATGCATGATGAAGTAATGATAAGTGTTAGTTTCACAAGCTCAAAAAAATGAGTACAGGGATGTAATGGTTGCATTAGTTGAGCATGGTGCAAGACCAAGAGTGGAGTATATTTTTTTTCCTGTGGTGAGGCATGTGGAAGATGGGAGTATAATATTTTCACTGATAGCCATTTATGTAGGGAGGAACATAGATAAATTAGTGTAAACTAAATTAGTGTGCATAAACTATGGGGAAACTAGACATACAAGCCAAACATGTCTGAGGAAAAATATTTCTAATACCAGTTCAGTAAGCAATCAGCAAGGAGGATGGATCAATTTGAATCTAGAGTCAATGGATAATCAACATAGTGTGGGGAGAATAACCAGATGAAGGTGCAATGCCTAAGTAGGAAAATGGTTTATAGGCACCTTAAGTAGTATTTGTGTAATCATATTACCATGTGTGTGGTGTGTACCCCTTATTGTATGCTTTGTTTAATTATTGCTTATGCCATGGTTATGAGATGTTTTTTTGGTTATCATCTGCTTATGGTGTATGACTTATATTTGTATTTATTCAAAGATTGCATATTTGTATAAACACATAATAAATCATAATTACTCTTATTTATTATACATAGATTCAAGAATGTGTTTGGGTATTTGGCTAGTTTTAATATATCAAATACATGCTTCCATCACATTGCTAGAATAAACTTTGTGAGGATAATTTTTATTTAGCTTGGGATATTATGCATGATAGTTATAAACAATTAAAATTAAAATATATACCCTAAGCATGGAAAACTTAATTTAAATGTAAATATAAACAACCTAGGAATAAGATATGGATAATTAAATCCCAAGTGTAAATGTAAAAAATAAATCAAGTGTAAGACTAAATACAAAAATTTGCAACCGAAGTACATGATATGGATAATCAAGATGTAAGTGCAAATAAATTATAATAATCCTACAAAAATTGAGATGCAAATAACAAACAAACAAAGAAATAGCTAAAAATAAACAAAACTAAACATCAATAAACAAAACACATAAACAATAAAAGGGAATAAAATAATAAAAAATAATGAAACAATCTAATACATTAAACAACCTAATCTAAACAAATGAAGTGGAACAAACAATAATACAAAAAAAACTATTAATTACAATGTTAGTATAAATAGAAAACAAATTATTAGTGCATGTGTAAGAGAAGTGTTACTCTAGGTGACAAGGTGACCCCTAAGCTATACAATAATGATGTAGGTATAACAAGGAAAAAATAATTGGCATAAATTGCCCCTAAGATATAGGTAAATAATGACACAAACAAGACAACAATAGTGCCGTAGCAAAACAAATGAAAAAAATGGGGGAATAGAATAAAAATAAGGGGTAGCTGAGTTGAATCTAGATGCACTAGGCAAGTGCATGTTGCCTACATAGTTTAATGGACAAAATATCCAACATGAACTTTAGGCTAAATGTAGTTCTCCGAAGATATAGAATAGAAAAAAATTAATGATAGAGAACATGATTGTTTGTTAGAGGAATATGGGAATGGTCTCATAAAATGGTGAGTGCATGAGACTAAAAAGGGGGCACTCAAAATCATGAAATATTGAGGTATAGGAAACTCGTGAAGTTACGAGAGTTTGGGTTAGGTCAAAAACACATTGAAAGATAAAATACAAGTTTTCACTAATGAACTGAACATGTAATTCGTAGTGGACACTACATCTAAGGTTTGAAATAATAAAGAGATCACAAAATGGTTAAAGTATTATAAAAATTTGATCATAAAATTATGATAATGGAAGATTAATCTGAGTGGTCATTAGTGCATAAACATTAAACACACAATGCTCACTACATAAACTTGTAAAATGGCAAGAGTGTGCGACTAAGGCTAACAAGGATAGGGAAACTAAATTAAAAGTGGTTACTTGTAAAATATATGAGTCTCAAAATCCTTAAGGCAAATAAGTGGTTAAAAAATAAAGGAAGGTGTGGCCAAGCTAACATGATATACCCCATGTACCCAAGTGTTGCCTACATAGTTCGTGCAGACCTCAGGCCAATATAGTTCTCCCAAAAATGGGAAGAAAAGAAAATAAAAACTCTAGAAATAAACTAAATAGATAAAATGGCCCATTCCCAAAAAAAATTAAAGGCTTTATATCTCATAAGGAAATTCTAAGCCAATTTTCATGATTTGGTGATTTTTAGGATTTTCTAGATCGTTTACAAATGTTTAGGGGTTTTTGACTATTACAAATGTTTTTAGAATTTTATAGGCATCTCAACTCAATAAAAAATTATGATACATAAAATAGTCCAACTCACAAAATGGCGAGAGCATTCAAACTAAAATTTCTCATAAAATAGTGAGACCGTGGCTTAGGGGTGACCGTGTTGACCTCAATGTAAATCAAGTATTACCTACATAATCCCAGAATGAGATCTCAAGTCACTATAGTTCTGCCTTACATCAGAGGAATTCAACTAGGTAGAAATAAGTTCATGAATTAGGTAAATAACACAATATAGAATAATAATGACAAGGTGATATGACAGTGCATGGTAGATGTGTTGCTCCTAATTTGCCCATAGGTAATTATAATTAGGAAACAATGGCATGAGTTAATGGCACTAATTTTCCCAAAGGTAGTTATAATTAATAACACTAAAAATGAGGTAGAACATGATAACAATGAAGAATGAAATTACCAAACCACTATCATACTGGTCCAATATATTGTCTCTTTATAGAATACCAATTCAACTACTGAAACTTCATCTAAATCTTTTCATAAAATGTGCCCAAATAACCAATAGATCATAAGCAAGGTCAAAAATGGGGGGAAGTGAGGGAAAACCAAATTTAGTCAATATGAAAGGTATGGATAGAATGGTATATGGTATGGTATAAGGAAGATGATATTATAGGATAATAGAAACATGCCTCATAGATAATACTTTAGGTGTCTCAAGAAAAATAATGCTTGAGGTGTCTGATGTTCATCATCTCATCAAGTTCATATCCATCTGATGTAGCGAGTTTGTATGCTCTAAATCCATAACCTAAAACAATGACATAGGGACCTATCTAATTGGGTTTGAACTTGCCTTTCTTCTTTTTCTTGGTTGAAGTGTTCTTCTGGTTTTCTTTGAGGATACGATCAATAAGTTCAAATTCTTTGTGTTTAATTATTTAGTTATATTGACAACATAGCCTAATTTGATATGCTTGAAGTCTATTGATAGTGGCCATGAATTTATCATCTAGTAACTCTCAATCTTATAGGCAAGCTACTCGATAATATTCATCATTCAAGACATTTTTCAATCAGATATACAAAGAAGGTAACTCAACCCTGATGGGAAGAATGGTCTTAGTGCCACAGACTAGGGAATATGGTATGGCTCTTGTTGTATTATGATAATTAGTTTGGTATGCCTAGAGGGCATGGAATATTTGAGGTGCCAATCACAACCAACATCATTAAAAATCTTATTGAGGATGTTGAAAATTGTTTTATTGGATGCCTTAACTTGGCCATTACCTTTTGGGTAATGTGTAGTAAAAAACTATTAGTTGATATTGTACTCTGTGAAAAGCATTTTGACATCCTTATTTTTAAATGATCTACCATTATTAGATATAATGTTGAATGGGATACCATAGTGGCAAAGGAGATGACTGAATATAATTTTTGAAATCTATTTTATAATCATGTAAGTGAAGGGTATAAATCTAACCCACTTAGTGAAATATTTGAAAGTGGTAAGGATGTGTTTATGGACATAATATGAGGTAGGTTTAATCTTCCCAATGAGATCGAGTCCCCATGTTGAAAATGGCCATGGTTTAATAATTGGTTTTAGTGTCCTAGTTGGGGCATGAATCAAATTGGCATGCCTTTGACATTGGTCGCATCTTTGAACATAAGTAGCTACATCTACATCTATAGTTGGCCAATAATACTTGGCATGTAGGAACATTTTGGCTAGGATGGCTCCACTTATGTGGGCACCACATATTTTTTCATGAAATTCCTATAATGCTAATGTTGATTTTGCCAAATTTAAACAATAAAGTAGAGCTCCATCAAAGCTATAGCAGTAAAGGGTTGGTCTAAGTAAGGTATACCATGTGGCTTTGTGGGTAAATGATTTTATTTGTTTACATGATAGGTTTGGTGGTAGGATATGGTCATGTAGGTAGTTAAAGAGGTTTAAGTACCATATAGAGTTGGGACCAACAATATCATAGATCATCATGATGGTTGAAGGTTCATGAATAGGTGATATATGATTTTCAACTATGAACTGATATTCTTTTGCCTTATCAAAATGATGGATAAAATATCTAATAGTATCCATGCCATTCATTGTTTTGTTACTTGCCTTTGGTATATGTTCAAATTGTATGTCGATAATCTATTATTTAATAACATCAATCATGGCCTTGTATGGTACCAGCTTGTCATCTTTGGTCTGAAAGTGATATGTAACCTTATTGATGATTAATTGAGAATCACCATAAACTTTGAGATGCTAAATATTCCATTGTACTACCTGATGAAGCCCTAAAATAAGTGCTTCATATTCAACCATGTAGTTAGTACAACGAAATCTGATACAAAATTATTTAGGGATAAGATCCCCTTATGGTGTAATAAATAATAAGCATGCCCCTGATCCACATGATGTGAATTATCCATAAAAATATAGCTTTCATTGTTTCTCCTCTAGAGGTGTTTCAATGATGGTCATGATGGACTCATCTAGGAATTGAAAAGTGAGGGGTTCAGTATCTGCAAGGGGATTTTTAGGAAACTAATCTTCTAGTACTTGTCCCTTGATAGCTTTTTGGTTGATGTATTCTATCTCAAACTCACTCAGAAGCATGATCCATTTGGCCATGCGGCCTTGTAAACCTATTTTAGATAGTAAATACTTGAGTGGATCTAGTTTGGAAATAACCATGGTTTTGTTGTTAAACATATAATGTCATAGCTTCTAGGATATAAAGATTATATCTAAATAAGATTTTTCTATCGATGTATAGTTATTTTCATACGTGACCAGTGTATAAATTAAATAGTACACAACATGTTCTTTTCTATTGTCATCATGTTAAGATAGAAGTGTCCCTAGGGCTTTGTTAGTTGTAGATAGGTACAATAGGAATGACTTTCCTAGCATTTGTGGTAATAAAATAGGTGGATTGGTAGGATATTCCTTTAGGTGCTTAAAGGTTTTTTAGCATTCTTCATCCCAATGAAATTTGATACCCTTATTCATTAAGTGTGTAAATGGATGGAATTTATCAACTAATTATGAGATGAATCTCTTGATAGATTTAATCTTGACCTACAAACTATAGAGCTACTTCAAATTGGAAGGTGGCAACATCCCATTAATAACTTGTACTTTGGCAGAATCAACCTCAATGCCTCTGTGAGAGATGATGAAGCCTAATAATTTTTTTGGAGTGACACCAAAGATGCATATCTTGGGATTGAGTTGAACATTATACTCATGAATCCTTTCAAATATTCTTCATAGTATTATTGGATGATCTTCATGGGTCTTTGATCTACCCAATATGTCATCGGCATAGTTTTCAACAATGTCATGCATCATATCATGAAATATGATGGTCATGGATCTCTAGGATGTGGCCCCAACATTCTTAAGACAAAACAACATAACTTGATAACAAAAACTTCCCCAAAGAGTGGTGAACATTGTCGTGTGTTGATCACTTGTCATAATCTTGATTTGATTGTATCCTGAAAAACCATCCATGAGGGAAAGCATTTTAGAGTTGGATGTGGATTCAACTATCATGTCAATATTTAGTAGAGAAAATTCATCCTTGGGGTAGGCCTTATTTATAACTCTAAAATTAGTGTAGATTCTAATTCCTTTAGGATTTTATTAACTAGCACAACATTTAAGATCTATTCTGAGTAATTGATTGGTTGAATACATCTTGCTTCTAAGAGTTTTTCCAACTCTTTCTTTACTAATAAAACAATGATAGGATGCATCTTACATAATTTTTGTTTCACAAGTTTGGCATCAAGATGTACAACAAAGTGGTGTATAACCCAAGTGGGGTCTAAACCTAGCATGTATGAATAAGTTGAATCAAATATGTCAACAAATTCCCTCAAAAGGGTTGTAAATATTTCACACTCTTCTATAGTGAGGGATGTTCCTAGTTTGATCCATTTTGGGTCATTTGGAGTCTTGATGTAGTGTTTTCTACGAGGAGAGTCGAACCATCTTACAAAATGGTTGGCAATGATTTGAATTGATCTATAACTACAAAGTCCTTTGGTTGGATTGGTTCTTCAAGATTTCCTAAACAAGATGAATCTGAGTCTCCCAATGGTAATGATTTCCATGTCACAAATATTGTATGAAATTCTTGGGCAATCTGATCAAAATTGAACTCATACTCAAAAGCAAGTTCATCATTGGTGATCTCTTGAGTTTATTTCGAAGAAAGGTGAACACCCCATCTAATGGTGCCTGAAATAGGTTTTCACTAAAATATTGGACTTTTTCTTTACTTTTACCTTGGTCCAAAAGTGCTTAAAAAATATTTCAACTTTGGGACTTCAATGTTTTATTTAATTGTTTGTTGTTAAGGGTGTTCACTCATTCTCCAAAATAGGCTATAGGATCTAGTTGGCTACTTGTCATAATCCAATTGGCCAAGATAAATCAATCCAAACTAATGTGATAAGGAGAAGTAGACCAATGGAGCTTTATTTACAAAGAATTCTTGAGCACAAGGCAAACAAGCCATTTGGAAGCTCCAAAGAAGGTAAAAGAGTGTTTCTTTTATGTTTTTGTTGTGTTTTTCATGTGTTTTATTGTTACTATGCTCTCCATAGTGTCTAGGATAGAGGTGTTGGGATTTAGTGTTTTTTTTTTTTTTTTTTTTTTTTAAATTTCTTGGATTAACATATTACTAATCTCCCCTCTTAGATACCTTGCTCGTAGTCTTTACCTGAAAGTGATGACCCATCAAATAAGGTCTCCATTGCTTCACTGTAGAAGAATAACCATCATCTCTTTCTCATATATTGATTTGATCCTATTTTTTCCCTTAATTTGGTGAATTACAAATGCCAGTGGTCTGCCTTCTTGCATGAGTACATCCCCTATGCCATATCCTAATGTGTCTCATTACACAATAAAAGATTTTAAAAAATTAGGAGTAGCCAAAATTAGAATTGTGCACATAACCATTTTCAACTATTCAAATTCCTTGGTAGCTAAATTAGTCCATTAAAAGGATTCCTTCTTCAACAAAGAGGTAAGGGGTTGTAATGCTACTATAATTTTTGATAAAATTGCTATAGTAACTAGTTATCCATAGAAATATGTGGAGGTTCTTGAGGGTCTTTGAACCCTGCCACTCCATCATTGATTAGATTTTATTAGGATCAAATTTCACTCCTTTATGTGAAACAATATGACCCAAGTTCTCTACCTCTTGGACACTAAAATCACATTTGGAATGTCTGGCATAAAGCTGATGTTATTCCAGAACTTAAAGCACCTATTACACATGCTTCAAATGGTCTTCCCAATTTTTATTATATATGAGGATATCATCAAAAAACACTAATATAAACTTTCTAAAAATGGCCTAAAATTAGTATTCATCAAACTCTAAAATGTAGATGGTGCATTTATGAAGCCAAAAGGCATGACCATAAATTCATAATGGCCTTTATGAGTTCTAAAAGTATTTTTAGGTATGTCCTCATCATGGATGTGAATATGATGATATCAAGAGTGAAGATCTAAATTGGTAAAATAAATATCACCATGAAATTCATCTATCAAGTCATCAATTACTGGAATAAGAAACTTATCTTTGATGGTGTATTTATTGAGTTCTTTGTAGTCTAGGCACATCCTCCAACTATCATCCTTCTTCTACACCATAACCATCAGGGAGGAATATTCAATTTTACTTTGTCAGATTATTCTTGACTCCAACATCTCTTGTACCATATTTTCAATTTCACTCTTTTGGGCATAAGGATATCTATAGGGTCTGATATTGGGTGGTATACTCCCTAGAATGAGACTGATGGCATGATCATGTGCATGACTTAGAAGAAGTCCTTTTGGCATGTCACCAAAAATAATAGAATAGTCATCTAATGTCTTTTACAAATTAGCATGTGTAGACTCCTTGGTTGGTTGAACCTCCATAGAAAATAAGCATGCCACAAAACCTTCTGCACCTTTTTTGAGAATTTTCATCATCTAGTGGGAACTAACCAATTATGGAGATTTAGCTTGTAATCCATGTAGTTTAAAAGTCCTTCCTTATAAATGAAACTTCATGAATAATTCTTGTAAATTCATCTCAATAGTGCCCAAAGTGGTGAGCCACTACACTCCTAAAATAATGTTAGCTCCTCCCATGAAAATAACAAACATAGGTGAATCTAACAAATAGTCTTCCAAAGTGGTGAGCCACTACACTCCTAAAATAGTGTTAGCTCCTCCCATGAAAATAACAAACATAGGTGAATCTAACAAATAGTCTCCCATAGAAAGCTTAATACTATAGAATTTTACAAAATAATTGACCATACCACCATCTGTAATCATGACTTAAAATTTTGCAGCTAGGTAAATGAAACAATTTAAAAGAGCAACCAACATACTATTAATGAAGCTATGTGTACTCCTAGAGTCACTTAACATAGCCACCTTCTAGTTCTTTAAGAACCCCACCACCTTAAGAGTTTGAGGAGTAATAATGCCTGAAAGTGCATGATAGGAAATAGTAGGTTGAGACTCTTAAAATTCATCCTCAGGTTCTTATAACTCTTCCCTTGAAGCCTCCTCATATTATTTCTCATCATTGGCACTGTTAATGTAAAACAATTTCTTTTTATCACATCGATGCCCTTTTCTCTATTTGTTATCATAGCTAAAACATAAACCTTTTGCATGTTTTTCTTCCACTTGATAAGGTGTCAATATGGTAGGATGATGAAATGATGATGTTGGAAAGGTGCGTTCACAAACATTGGTGAAAGGTCTTCATCTAATCATCGCTTTTTCCTCAACCATGCATGTCCTAGGTGTGGCCTTAGATATAATATTGGGATGAAACATTTAAACCTCTAACTGGATGTTATCTTTGAGGCCACCCAAAAAAAGGCCAGTCAGATTTTCATTAGTGATTTTTACCACACGTAAGGAGAGATTCTAAAATTAATGAATGCAATCATTGGTTGTACCAGTTTGGCATAATTTGGTTAGCTAATTGAATTATTTTAAAAATACATTATTGCGATAGTGGAGCTGTAACTCTTCAAAAAACATCGACCATAAAACTAGGATACCTTTATTTTTGTTTTCAACACACAACCAATGATACCAAATGAATGGCTCAAGTTTAGATAGAGAGAGGCCATAACCACTTTTTGCAAACATGGAGTCTGATGTAGATCAAATAAATTTTTAATTTGAGTAAGCCAAGTGAGTGGATCATTACTATCAAACTTGCATAGGTCCACTTTTGACAACATCAACTTAGGAAAAGAATTGGTGTTGGTATTGTTTGGAGTAGGAGAACCAAACTGAAGTGGTCAAGGATTATTTTGTAGTGGCTAAGTTGACAAATTAGCTAATTACCCAGATATTTTTTGTATTTGATACTTCACTCTATCCAAGTCCCTTATCAAACCTATAATGTCCCTTGAATCATATTAAAATCATCTTTTTTCACCATGCCCTGCAACTCTAACTTAAGTTGTTGAACTACCTCTGAAATAGATGGATCAAAAGTTTTAGATTCTATGTCATCCTTGTGAGGATTTTTTGGAGTTTTTTACCCTTTTCCATGTCTATGAGTGTTTGGACCAGCCATGCACAAACCATAGGAGGGTTTCATCCCTAATAAAATGTATTGGTGGAATACATCATTATGATCATCTCACTGAGATGAATCCAACTATTGATATTATGCATAATTTGACTCAAAAAAGTGTACTATTAGAATATATTGTTATGATAATCTTGTAGAGATGAATCCAACAACTGCTAATTTGCATAAGGTTAAAAAAATTCTAGACTTTTTTTCCTAGAAAAAATGTTTTTTTCTTTTTTTGTAAAAAAATTCATGAACAAAACTGCGGTGATGAAAAAAATCAATTCCTCTCAGATCACAAGTTATGGTTTTTGGCCTTCTAGTGCTTCATGACATTAGATTCAAAGAAAAAACTACACTATAGAAACTTGCCCAAATCAAAGCTTTGATACCACTTATAAAGAAATTACTTAGATAATTCACAATAATAGAATTATATATGCCAGAATTAAGAGCAAAATAAGTAGATCCACAAAAACAATTGGTGAAAGAGCATAATACTTGAATATTATGACTGAACCACTTCGAAAGGGCAACCTCCATAACAATTCAATAAGAACAAAATTCATGATATGATGATAAAAGACTAACCATTACCTCCTATATATACTCTATTTATCCATAATTATTCTATAGGCTGACCATACTAAGAACATCGAGAAATACAACAAACTAATACGAAGATGTGTAAGTCACAAGTTGACCACACATAACCCTAAATACATTGTAAATTAAAGACATAGTAAGGATAACCCTACACCATAAATAAAGTGTTAGCCATGGTAGCATTGAAGCATAGTCCATAAACATAAAGGAAGGATTAACATAAAAAATATAAATTCTTCCCACCCCCCCTCTGTTTCCCATGATAAGCATGAAATAGTATGAAAATATAGAACATAGTGAGGCTTACACATAAAAAGTCTTTTGGATCTTGATGTTATTTGGGTCTACAAACAAATCTTGCCTTCTAAGATATAAAGGAGACATGTTCCTTACACAAGTGAATAAATATTATCCCCTATTAATTACGAGGTTGAAACTACAATTTTGTGACCTTATTGAGATTAAAAAAATATCTTTTCAATAAAATAAAAACTCCACGTGGAAATCAAATGGATTTGTACTTCTAATTATGTGGATGTATGTGAACGTATATTTAAAAGTAAGTTTGTTATGGTTTTTTTAAAAAATGAATTAAACATGAATAAAATAAACATAAGACCACTTAAGACATAAATAAAAATACTTTCGAGTAAAACAAGTTCAAAGTAAAGCAACTCATAACAAGACACCTAAAAATAATCATAGCACATTATAAAATAAATTCGTAAGATCATAGTAAAGCACATGACACTGTAAATCACTTGCTTTCATAGACATCATTTATAACAATACATATTATATAACTGATGTTCATACATATGTGTTAAGCATTTAATCCACTAAACTTTGAAAAGCTTACAAATTACATAAATCAAAACAAAGAAGTAAAAGAAACACTATTCATCCATTCTTTCCATCATGATACTTGTTTACGCTTTAGAATAAATTTTTTTTCAACATTTATAAGTCAATTTAGATCTCAAGTAAAGAAAAGTATAAAATCAAGTTTAAAAAAATGCAAACTTAAATAAAATAAGAATCATAGTGAAGGATAAAATGTATAATAGTTAAAAAACACAACAAATTTCAAAGTCAGCAATTACTTTCAGCTAGAAAAGAATGAAGAGAAATATGTGTTAAAAAGGAATATATTTATTAAAAAAATAAAATACTTAAATACATGAATTAGACATGGTAATGTATTTTTATAAAAATTATTAAAGACAATATTTCATATTTTTTAATACATTTTAATAAGTTTTTCTTCAAAAAAAAGTCAAACATATATTCATTTAAAAAAATTATATTTTCTATTTTTTAATATTAAAGTAAATATTATTTTATTATAATTATTTTCTCTTTAAATAAATTTATTTTTGTTTTAATAAAGTTTTCATGTTTCTTTTGTCTCAAAAGTTACTATGCTTTTTTAATTTAGTTTTTGAAGAAAAGACATTCATTTTCACTATCATTAACTTTTATAGTTATTTAAGTTTCTATGTTTTAAATTCACGATGCTTTCTCTTCCAACAATTATTAACTTTTAGTATATAACTTAAAGATATAGCATTTATGAATAAAATAAGTAAGGTTAAATTAATTATTGTGAGTTATGATGGGGATTTAATAAGATTATTATAATATATAAAATATATAATATTTTAATTTTATATGATGTCATTATAATGGGCGATGTCATATTTTAAATGATTTACTTTATTTTTAAAATACATCTTTCAAAATTTAAGGAATCTCTTGGTGGAGTTTTTAAGTCAAAATTTCTCTAATTAGTAAATTTGACAAGTTGCATGAAATAAATTGAAACTAAACAATACCATTAAACTTTCAAAATGGAAGAAAAAATAAGATCCAAATCAATCAAGCTAAAAAATTAATCATATTATCAAAGAATATTAAAAGGTAATTGAAGCAAAGAAAAGTAAGCTAAGAAAAATAAGAGACAATGTGAAAAGAAGTTTTGGAGGCGATAATCATCTTTTTATAATGGTGATTTATCTCCCATAATGTTATCTTCATCCATGTTTGTCCATGTATAAACATCACTCTCATATCTTAGTGACTTCCTTATGCCAATTGGATTTGAAGATACTTTCTTTGTAACCAATTGGATTTGAAGATACTTTCTTTGTAATCATAAAGATACTTTATTCTTTCTTGTCTTAAAAATTTACCTTGGTTTTTTTGTTTGTATAATTTTAATTGGTTCTTCTTTTGAAATCATTTATTATTTCTTTTTATTTTATGAATTCATTTTCTATTGTAATATAAATTACCACTTTTATTTCATATATAGATTATATACATTATTATATAGCCAAAGAAAATAATTTCATTTGATGTATCCAAGGTTTTTCAAATAATATATCATATATTTCATTATTAAGTATTATGTATAATAAGAATAAACTTTGAACTTTATTTGGGCCTACTTGAATAGGAAAAATGATCTATACCAAAGTATCATTTTCTATACTATCACATCTTTTAATAATTATTTCTAAAAAAAATTAATTTTATCTTCACAAAAAACAAGACCATAAAGAAATTAATTGGTAAAAAAATATAAATTTGAGTAATTATTTATCATTATGTAATCCTTATCTTTACTGTGTATGAAATCCTTGATGAAAAATGGACCACTATACGAGCCATCACTTGGAATTGTACTTTCATCAAATATAATTTAGAGTGGGACCTAGGTCTTTTTCTTGATTCAAGACAACCAACAAACCTATCAATTAGTTCATATTTGTATTCAAATGCCACTTTTTATGGTTTTTAATTTTGTCATTAATCACATTCAAATTTATATTTTTTTCTTATCTTGTGTAATGTTTTGGAATGGGGTTTTTAAAAATATCTAAATATTGATTTGGAGGAACCATTAGTTAGTTCACACTATTCGTTCTTATTTGAGTTTAAATGTTTTCAATAAGATCTCAAATAATATTTTGTAATGCAATGCATATATGTGTTGAGTATCCTTGGACTCTGTGATAGTTATAAAATTCATTTGGATCAAAATATTTTTGTAAATATTTTGAAGTATCAAGTTGTCTCACTCGAGGTAAATATTAATGTCATTATCATTCAATTAAAATTTCAAAAGTTGTTACAAAGTCTTATTAAGCCTAGTGCATTGTCTCTTTTTTTTTTTGTTAGACTAAAATAACCTTCTAAGATAATTTATAAATTAAATTTATATATTTTTAGCTTCACTTTTCTTTGGAACCCCACAATCATTATTTTTATCCTTAAAGTTTAACTTGTTATGAAATTTTGAGGAATTATAAGAAGAAGAGACATTGGGAACATGTTTGAGAACATCTATATCCAAAAAATTAATTTTAAATTCTCTAGAACATTACAAATCTCATCAAATAAGATGATAATTGAAAATGATTAAGTTCTCTTCAATAATTTGAAGCAAACTATCAACAAAAATGCCTTGGAGTTCACTATGTGGTGGATCATAACTCATTTTAATAACCAATATGTTCAATCTAAGTACATAAACACTAATATTTTTATTGGTGCCTTATCTAATTTGATCTATTTTATCAAATATAGCTTTCCTACCAATATTAATTTAAAAGTGAACCAAAAAACCATTCACAATAGTTTTAAAATACTGAATGATTCTACAAAGATGAGCATAAAACCAATCAAGAGCAAAATATTTGAGGATTTTAGGAAACATATTAGTTAATAATCTATCATCCTAATTAAATTATATACAAGTAACATAAGAGGCTTTAACGTGTTATGAATGATTTATTTTCTATTATACAATTCAAAATTTAGTGTAACATAACTTAAAGGAAGATAATAAGAAAGAATTGTATGAGTCAAAGGATTAATAAGAATAACATAAATCATGACCCTTTTACTATTTAAATTTATCAATCCTTGAGAACTATTTTTTATTTTGTTTTATATATCATGAAGAGTTTGCATCATGGTATCCATTTCCTGATTTGAAGGGGTAGTGGTTGAAAATGAGTCTTGATAGAAGAATATAAGAGTGGTGAAAGTGATAATGAGATGGAATGTGGAATGTGTATGGAATTAAGGGTGAAGAATGGAAATGTTGAAATGGTTTTAAATGTAAGACATTGACATAGGAATAGTAGGTGAAGGAGTGGCTTAAGCCATGATAGATATAGGGGTAATAAGACTTATTGTGGGATCAAGAATACATTGTTTGAGGTTGGGAGAGTACTTATGAGTTTAAAAGGGTTTGATAAATAAGAGTATTAAAAGATGTTTAAGAAATAGTAGGACTAAGAGATGATTTGGAAATGAAATTTAATTGGGAGATGATTAGGAAATGAGAGGACTGGGTGACGATTGGGAAATAGATATATGTTGAGGTAAATATTCAACAAAATTCATTTGAAACCAATTATCATATCTACAATTTCATGAGGTATTTTAAAATGAACTTCTTAGATTTAGAATTAGGAAGTTTATTTGGCTCACTAGTGAGATTATATTTATTTTGAGATGTAATTGGTTGACTACTTTCAAGACTAACATTGAATTAAAATTTTAAATATCCATCATGATGAAAATTTGTATAACTATCATCTACATCATTATGCACAAGCATATTATTAACTTTTATCAAATTGAAAAAAAAACCACATCTTGCATAGGCATATTGGTAACTTTGATATTCAAATAAGGAGACAAATTATCTTGTAAAGGCTTTCAAAGGAGAAGACACATTTTAATATTTATTTTACTTTTTCAAATATATCTTAGATTTAACCAATGGTTTTTCAATGATATTTATTTCCCTTTGATTAAGTCTATCAATTTTTTTAATTGGAAACTCAATTTTTTCATTTTTAGTAGCATAAAATAAAATAAAACATTAAAAGAAACATACCACATAAGTTCAAACATAATAGGATTTTAAGAATTTTTTAGAAATTAAAGTGTACCTAGGATTTTCTATCGAGTATAGTCAAGCATTTAAACATTCTAAAATTTAGATCTAGAAGCATACAAAAAGAGGGTTTACCAAAAGATGAAAACCTTAAAAATAATAAGACAATTAGGGTTCACCATTGAAATGTATGGATATAAATATACATACCTCAAATTAAGTATTATAAGAATATAAAATATGGTAAATAATACCTAATTATTTTCTAAATCAAACATGTAAAGTGATAGAGGGATATTTTATTTTTAGATTGAAGTCACAAACAATTTAACCCTTTTTCATGGCATGTTGTTGTAATAGACAAATATGTAAACATGCTCACATGTTATATATAAACCCAAAACACTTTTGAGACTGTATGTATGATGATGGTCATTGTTAGGATTGTATGATGGGTCTAGGTCAAAATATATGGTCTTGGTTATGACCTAAAAAATCTAACAAATATATTTTGTTTTGTTCTTTTTATGTCACCTTTTGCGTTAATTGTGCACTTTGAATCCTTTTCTCCTATAAATAGTAAATCCTAAAAATTTGAAATCGATAAGGGTTTGGTTTGAGAGTTTGTATAGATTTGATTAATGTTGATTGTATTCCTTTCTAATTTTTCAAACCCCTTAGAGTATACAATAAAAATTTAAATTGATAAATAGAAATTTAGTGCCATTAAAATGCTCTCAATAAATTTTTTGCTAAGGGTTGGATAAGTGTTTGACGATCACATGAATTTAATCACTTGTATAGATCCATAGATGATTTTAAATAAATATCTAGTGAAATTAGCATGCATGACCCACTTCCTACAATTAGAAAGAGGAAAGGTTAAAGATATGGATATGGCCATCTAATTCAAAAGGTGGCACAAGCAAATATGCAAGGACCATATGGACAACTCTAATAATGGTTAGGATCATATGGATAGTATCAACATGTGTTATGATAGATGCCAAGACTATGCTTACTATGGAGGTCACACTAAGTTGCATGAAAAAAGTTTGGACCTTCAAAAATCACCATAATTATTCAATAATGTTAAATTTGAACTAATCATCTATATAAAATAAATGTCAAGGGACCATTTTTTTATTTTTATAACAATAATAAAAATGATATATTAAAATGGGTAAAGGAGAAAATCATTAAATATTTATAAATTATAATTATTAAAAATAAATTAAAATTTAATTTTAAATATTAAATATTTTTTAATCAAATAAGATGTAGATGAGTTAAGACAAAGATAATAAAAATAAATTTATATTAATGAACACTAAATTATTGGATGTATCTTTTATGTGGAGACCTGTTTACCATGTTATTAGTCCCTGCCTTGTAGAGAACTATAGGAATCGATAAAACCAATAATTCTTACATAATGAACCAATAAAATGCAATAATTTTTATATTTCTAAAGTTTTTATTCAAATTTGATAATTTTTGAACTTTAAAAAAATCCATTAAAAATAATTATTTCTCATTTCATTGGTTGCACAACATTTTTTTCATATTCTCATGATATAATTTTTTTTTTTAAAAAAAAATTAAAAGAGACATGTGTACATGCATTTGTTAATTTATATAAATAAATTACAAGTGTACATCATGTCCCCCACTTCAACTATATTCTAGTTTTCAAATAACTAATTTTTATTTCAACGAATAAAAAATTTAAAATGTAATTAAAAGACAAGTGTATATTATGTTCCGATAATATTGGTATTTAATCCAAAAATCATGTAAGTTAATTAATTAATTAATTATTAAAAATGGTTATTAATCGTACCTAAAATAGTAATTATAAGAATCACTTTACTATTAGTTAGTTTTTATTTATCTAATCAAATAATTTGAAACATATAATTTAATAATAATTATAATGTTTTTCTAAAATTTACTTCATAGATAATAACATATTTCCTAGGGCTTATTAGAGCATATTCTTTTAAATTAATTGCATCATTGACATGTGTCCTCTACAATAATGCAATGTCATAAAAAAATGTTTAATATTCTTATTTATTTATACTTCACTTTTTAATTATTTTATTCTTTGTTTAACTAATGAAAAAATTGGAAACATGTATTATTATAATAATTATAAAAATTATTTAAAATATAAAATAAAAATAATGAAATATTTAAAAATATTACAAAAAATATGGATCATACATTGAAATGCATAAGAATATTATATATAATATTATATATATCCTTGTTAGCAAGTTGTAAATATTGGATAAAGATCAATGTCATAATGCACATGGAAAATGGAACCTTATACACACATTGCTCCGTGTCTAATGTCAAAAAAACTACACATAGTTTTGTCCCCAACGTATAGTGTGCCCATAATATTGCATCACCCTGTGAACAACATCCCGTTAACCGTGTTCTCATACATGTATATCAAAAAAATACAAAGTGAAAAAAAAGATCTTTCTTACCTTTTTTTTAAGAATGAACAATTTTATAAAATGTATGAACAATGTAGTTATTGTATAAATATATTATTAAAATTAAAAAAAATACTATTATATAATAATTATATATTGTAAAATTTAAATATAAATTTATACTAAATTAACAACGTGTTATTTTGTACTCAAGGGATTGGTGTATTGGTGAGGTACAGGTAGTTTGTACTCATCAACCCAAGTTACATTCCCATTAAGTACATGAGGACTCTTTCAACAAGTAGCCATGTGGATACTTTGAGGTAGGGTTCGCACTTCTCCTTTTGGACCAAACAAAATACAATGTTTGGATGTGAATCATTCAGTGGACATTACAGACCTACGCCCACCCACATATCCCACTTTGATAAGGTGCTCCCTCATTACTCTAGTTCATAGCTCTGGTATATCAAAAGTGTTTATCTCAAAATTTTCCCCCATGGTTATACCTCAATGGTAGGTTGTTGCAATGATGACCACTAGGTCACGAGTTCAAACCTTGATTGAACCATGAGCATCAGGTGGGGAACTAACATAAACCCAAGGGATTAGTTCATTGGACTCACCCTACAATAACACACCTAAGTGTGTGCCAGGTCATTGGGTCCAACACGGTGATAATATCATGCCAAAAACATTGTGGGACACCCTTCATTACCAAAACAAAAGTGTTATTTTTAATTTTTTAAATTAATTTTTATTTACTATTATTAATACATTTTATTTATTTATAATAATACTAATGCATTAACACATGAATTATATTCATTTAATATTAAAGTGACTTATAATATTATTATAGATGTCATAAATATTGTAACTTGAATATATTTATGAAAATTTATAATTTAAATATTTTTATTCCAACACCACTAAATTCAATCACAAAATAATTATGATAATTCAATATTATTTTTAAATATTTAAATAATATGCAAAATTTACAGTTTCTAATGTTCAATCTTTCTCCTATTAACCTATAACTCTACCTCCTAAATATCTCAAATTAAATCAACACAAAATACATTACAATTTCTAATGCAATTAACACATTAGAGGTAGGGAGTAGTTGCTACGTGGCCCTTGTTATGAAAATAAGTGTCTCTTTATAAGTTGGCATTTCTCATACCCATGCCTATAACTAATGGCATTATCAGGACATTAATGGATGTTACTAATAATACTACTTGTCCAAACAAATATTCACTCTAAACCAAATTTTGGTTTTGTGCCTTTACACTTTTTGCAAGTCCCTTTGTGCATAAGCTCATTTATCATGGTGGCTTCTTTCCTTGACCAACTACCGAATCTTATAAAAAACATATTTTAATTACATTAATAATAATTAGTTTTGGAGGGGACTATTGGAACCATTTAGTTTTAATTTGGAATTAGTTTTCAAACTATTAGTCAATCAAATTATATGGATTAGTGCACCAAATAGAAAATAGTAGGATTTTACAAAGTAGAATAATAAGTTTTTAATAGAAAAATAAAAAAGTTTATTTTATGTAAAATGATTGTATACATTTTTTTCATGTTATTACCAACCTCGATTTGATCGATGTTGGGCATTAACTTCTCTACTAGGTTTATACAATGAGGATTTTAATGTTATATTTGTTCACGCGATGTGAGTTTTTTGGTTTGATGGAATCACATTGAATGCCAAATTAATTCATTAAAGAACATGGTGGTGGGTTATAAAGAGTTGGAAGTTTGTAGAAACTTGTTACTATTTATTGGGTACATATGCACAGTGTTACAAATAGATTTCCATTTTATGTTGTTCCCTTTATTTGGAAGCTTGAGTAGACCACCATCTAGAGGAGTGTGCATGGAGAAAAAATCATGGGGTTACTTCCGTTAAGGTAAGTGGTTGCATATTGCAACCACTATCGTGTGCTATTTTACAAAAAAATGTTGTGAGATTTTGTACTTTTTGAGAACTATTTTGGGCATTTTTCCCATGTTAGGTTCTCTTTATTTTTTTATGGATTTTGAATTTTAATTTTGTCGACATTTTCCAAATCTCATACATGTGGTGTTTAGACCTAGTGTGATTTCAACTCATGGTGGTGTTGGTGCCTACATGCAAGTCCAATATCAATTGGATTATTAGGTTTTGTCTATGTTGCCTGGGTTTTGCAAAAGATATGTAGGTATTTATCTAACTTTTAAAATCACTATGGAATCCATGTTTTGCATTTTTGATAGATGTTTATTTTATCTGCCTATATGCCACTCAAGATCTGCTAGCTATTTTATAATTGTGCAAATATTAAAATATGTGTGTCTTTCTAGCTATTTGACCAAACCCTCCCTTGTTCCCTAAAAGAGATAAAACATATTCAATGGTTTCTTTTATTCACTATCAATTTTGAAATTTGTTGCTTCTTTGTTTTTCTTTCTGGCTATGTTGTTTGTTTATTGTATTTGTGACATTCCACATCTGTTTAACCTTCCTGAGAGATTTTTTTTGTGCTTAGAGTCGGCTCATTAGTATTTTGTTCATAGATTTCACCCAAAATAGATGTCCAATTCTTGAGATCTCAATCTCTATATCTTTGTGATCAAACTTGCCTTCAGATTCTAGTCACTCCTTTGTGCAATATTCTACCAAGTGTCACTTTTGTGTTTGTCCTATGTCTTTGCCTTTGTACTGCATGCTTATCTATTATAGAACTGAGTCGTGTAAATGTTCACTAATAATATATTACATTATAAATATGTTTGTTATTTAAAATCTGTAAAAGTCAAGTTTAAGTTACTATTATAAGAAATGTTAATGTGCCATGAAAAATACTATGAATTATATAATATTTTATTGATATAATTTAATATGGCTCTTAATGTTACGGTCATCATCAAATGAAATACTTTTAATTATTTTTAGTTTTTTATATAATTTTTATTTTGTTGAAAAAAAATCTTTTTACATTATATTTTTTAAAGATAAATATGTTACCAATATTAATCCTTCCCAATCAACATTTTGTATGACTATTTTTCATTAAAATGATTATGGTAGAATGAATAAAACTTAAACTTTATAATTATGTTGCCAGTTCCTAAGATCTCATTCTCTGTATCTCTACGATCAAACATGCCTTTAGATTGGCCACCCCTTTGTGCAATATTCTACCAAGTGTCACTTCTATGTTTGTCCTAAGTCTTTACCTTTGCGTTGTATGCTTATCTATTGTGGGAAATAAGTCGTGTAAATGTTTAATAATAATCTACTACATTATAAATATGCTTACTATTTAAAATCTGTAAAAATAACATTTAAGTTATTATTAAGAAATGTTAATGTGTCATGGAAAATACTATGAATTATATAATATTTTATTTGATATATTTTAATACGGATCGGAACACTATCTACTTATCAAATGAAATACTTGTAAATTTTTAAATTTTTTATATAATTTTTATTTTATTGAAAAAAATTACCTTAAATTATATTTTTTAAAGATAAATATGTTACTAATATTAATCCTTCTGAATCAACATTTTGTATGACTATTTTCATTAAAATTATTTTGGAGTTAAAGATTTTGGTAAAATAAATAACTTTTAAACTTTATAATTGTGTTGAAGGAGTTTGGTTATTAGTATACCAATACAAATAATTTGTTGAAAAACTCCACTAAAAATAAAATCATTTTTTTGGGTTAACTCTTAACATTGTCAAAAATAATAAATTAAGTTTTATACATTGTATATATAATTATTAAATTACATATGTTATTCACTTTTTCATGTAAATTTTATATAAAGTGTAGCACGCCACTTTCCCTATTATATAGGAGAATCAATTACATCTCCATTATTATCTTGTCATAGTTAGGTGTTCATTATGGTGACTATTGAAAAATTACATGCACTTTTCATGTTTTAGCTTCAAATTAACATGGACTATAAGACATTGGTTGTGCTAAAGTCTATTTTTTTGGCATGCTTAAAATAAAAATATGTATGTTAGATAAACAAAAAAAAAATTCAATCAAGTTTACTAAAACCAAATAAATTGCCACTAATATTGTATACAATAAAAATCTTCATATCACATATTATGCAAAATATACAGTTCAACAAAAAATAAGGGAATGGAAGGTTAATCCATTTTATCAATTTGATTAACAATTGACATCAACAAATCTTTTATCACTATCTAGAACCTAGCTAGACCAAACCAAAGTAATAAATTTAGCACATTTTAACGATTACTAAAATCACATTAACATGTGTACATCTTCTTCTATTCATTTTGATCAATGTCGTGCCATGTAGGTGAATTATTGAACACGACTATCATTTTAAAACAGATTAAGCACCACTGTAATTTCCAAAAAAAAAAAGAAATCATAGTTTTGAAAAGAAAAGAAAATGTAGCATGCAACTTCTCTCTTTATTTTCAGTTATTTTTACATGAATAATCTGATGTTTGCATTTGGAAATCTAGCTAATGCAATTTCAATGCATATGCTTTAATTCATGTTGTAATCTTCCTTGTTTCAAGTTTATCAATATTCTAGCCATGTGTTTCTATAATATTTGTATTTGTGTATTTTTTAATTATTAGTATGTTCTACTGTGTATTTTAATTGACGTATTCTTTGCGAATAAGGTGAATAAAATTTATGTCTTCCATTTTGATGTCATCTGGATTCAATCCATAACAACTTCCATAAAAAGTACTTATATTTCATTGTCCAATTGCATTGAAATAAGAATCTTAGATGCTATGATCTATGATGTTATTCTTTCTTTAACTAATCATGATCTTGCTACTTCTTATAGTATTTTTTGAAACCCAAATATTTCTCCTCCATAAATGGATCCATGATTCTTGGTCATGCTCATAGGTTACAATTGTAGGAGGAATAATGTTGTAAATATTTTTTATATCTAAGATTAAATCTCTGCCACCTTGCTTTCTTTATCTCTGCTCAAAGTTATACAACACGCTAAACATTATCCAAAGTTATTTTTACAAATTAATAACATATAAAGTCTATTTTAGAAACATAAAAATTTAGACTTCTTCTTACAAATTACTAACATATAAAACTTTATATTAGAAACATAAAACCTTAGTGTATGTATGGTAATATGGAGTTGAATAGATGAGGATTTGTGATTTATAACAATTTTTTATCTTTGATAATGGCACCAATTTTTTAGCTTTTGACGGTAAAGTAGAGTTTATGGCTTTTAATTATCATTTGGATTTTATATTTACCATGTTATTTTATTTAACTAATTTATGTATGGTGCTAGTTAGTTTTTTTAAAATTAGAACGTCAATCCGAATGCTTGCATTCGAAAAGTTAGCTAATATAATTTCAATGCATCTACTTTGATGCATGTTGTAAACTTCCTTATTTCAAGTTTATTAATATTTTGGCCATGTGTTTCTATAAGATTATTTATTTGTGATATTTTCTACGTGTTCTTGCATTCTAATGTGTATTTTATTTGGTGTGTAGCTTTGGAATCAAGATATATAATAAAAATTTGTTATCAATTTCCTTGGTTTCTGTTTAAGGAACTATGTGTATTTGTTTCGTTAATTTGTAGGAATTATTATGTTATTGTCATGAATCAAATATATGATATGACATTTAATTTTTAATTGCATTGATCCATGTGTGTATGTTTCCATATACATATGAGTTGATGTCTAGGCAAAAAAACTACACCTGCCTTGCCCAAAATAGAGTACCCCATTCCATTTGTGCATCCTTCCATTTTTATGCCTGTGATAAATCATTTTGATCATAAATATGTTTTGTATGCATACTCTATACAATATTTGTATAAATCATTTCAAGAGTCCTCTCCCACCAGTCTAGAATATGGACACAACTGCATGTTGGTGCTCCCTTTTGGCTACCTTGGTACCACAACATAGACCCTAAATTATTCTTGAGCCTACTTGTAATATCCTCTTACTAATTTTCAAAGATAAATTAATTAAATAAATTGTCTGTAATGGGTTGTAGACTACATATTTTATTTGGCATCTAGTTTTGTAATCAAGATATATAATACAAATCTATCATCAATTTACTTGGTTTCTATTTAAGGAACTATGTGTACTTATTTTGTTAATTTGTAATAATTGATATGTTATTGTCATCAACCAGATATATGATATGACATTTACTTTACAATTGCATTGATTCATTTGTGTATGTTTCCATATAGACATGAGTTGACATATAGGCAAAAAAACTACATTTGTCCTACCTAAAACAATGTCACCCATTTCATTTGTGCATCCTCCCATGTTTATGCCTATGATAAATCATCTCGACTACAAATCTAATTTGCACATAGACTCTATGCAATATTTGTATAAATCATTTCAAGAGTTCTCTCCTGCCCATCCAACATATGCACATAAGCATGCACATAACCATAGTTTTGTGCTCCCCTTTGGCTGCCTTCGTGCCACAACATAGACCTTGAACTATTTTTGAGCCTGCTTGTCATATCCTCCTAATAATTTTTACAGACAAATAAATTATCTACAATGGGTTGTAAGAAAATGTGCCTAAGATTTTATAGCTGACAAGATGTCGAATTTGGGTCTTAGATGCCATTGAACATGGATTTGATGACAAATATGACAGGCTTATAGGCTCTATTTTGAATATTGTCTAGTAATTTTATGGTTTGTGCTTTATAGCTTATTAGTCTCCTTGAGCCTTAAGTATTATTCTTTCTATAGAAGAGTTTAATGATTGTGTTTATAAAAGGGAGTATCTTTAGCATAAACTCATTTAAAAAATAACTTTGCTTACTTAAACCATTGGATTATGTCTTTTTTTTTAGTTCCTTTTTAAAAGCTTTTATGTCTTGGTTTTAGTTCGCTATTACTTATGTTTATGGATATTTCTCTACACACTACAATTCTTTTATAATCCTCCTTATTTATTTGGTCCATTGTAAGTTTTGTCAAATTTATTTTTACTATTTTGTAATTAGTCCATGGATTTGTTTGATAACTACTTCCATTTTTTCTTTTAAGTCTACTTATTTTACATGTTCTTAAGACTTTTTGCATTAAAATGGTTAATATATCATTTTTTATTGGATAAATTTGCATATGATATACTATGATGTGTACCCTGAATATATTCTTCAAGGGTTGTTTTGAGCAGTTCTTAATTCTTTGGAGTTTTGAAATTTTTTATTTGTGGTTAGTTATTTTATTTGTTGATTTTTTATTTGTATGCTCATTGTTCCATATATTGGTTTGTGATCTTATTTGAGCTTTATTGGGCACTTCCTAACTTTTAATTCCATCGATGTCTACCATGTAAGTGAATCCCATTTAATCTCTATAGAACTATTACCAAATTTTAAGTTGATAGTGTCTTATGTGCAAGTGGTTTTCATTTAATTTCTATAGGGCGATTCCTGAATCCTGGGCAAAGAATAAACAAAAACACTGCTTTTGATTCTTGATCTTTATTATAAATAGATAAAAACATAACATACTTTATGTCTAATTGGATCACTTGCAACATATTTCTTGTTTGTTTGTGGCTTATTTGTATGTAGCCAATGCATGTATTATATTGCTAAATAGACTACATCTTATACTCAAATTTTTTGACTATCTTGATAATTGTCAATTGTCATAACTATATCATTGGTTTTATTTATTAGGTAAAAAAAATTGTTTATAAATCAACAAGTATTTATAGTTGTGGGAATTGGTGTTCAATAAGCACTTTACATTTTTTATATATTGGCTTTTGTAAACAAAAAATGTAACATCTTGAGAATTCTTATCTTGGTCAATCACTTGCTTAGCAGATGTCGAATAATGATCTAGTGAACATTAAAGAATGTTTTTAATGCATAAAAAAATTAAAAAAATTACAAATGGAGATGGCAATGACCAATTCATCTTTGTAGAGGCCCAGTGGCTAGAAATTGTTATAATAATGTTGACATTGCTTTAAATAAATCAAATTTGTTTAAAACTTGTTCATTCAAATACAATGTTGATGATTACCTATTTGATGCATTTAAATTCTTATTGCATTTTCTATACACATATACATAACTTCATGTTAGAATTATAGAATGTTTTTAGAGATGTTTGGAGAAGAATGATCAAGATGCACTAAGATCCTTGAAACTAGAATTGGATCTTGAAAAAATATATAGGTTGCATTGTGTCTATGATACTTTAGCATAGTTTGAATGGATGCAAGTTTTAGTAGCTGCATGCATGGTAAAAGGAGGACATGGTTAATGGGGTGACAATTTTTGCATAAATTAGCTTTCTAAATGGCTCAATGTTTCCATTTATGTCTAATCTCTAACAAGTAAGAGAAAATATTTGCATTTTAATCAATAATTATGTTTGCCTTCTTATTGCATAATTTTTCATGATTAGACTCCAGTGTATGGGAATTATGAACCATTATATTATAATAAATTAAATAATGATCAAACTTCTTCAAGATAATTATCTTTGTCTAGAACTTGTACTATGTTTTGTCTCCATTAGGAAGTAAATGTTGTAAAATAATAATTAAACATATTCAACATTTAGATTTCACCATGAGAAACCTAAGTACTGGTCTTTAACTAAATGCATTCATCTATTTAACCAATAGGTTTATAGTTAATCCAATTAGCTAAGGATCACCATGAACATATATAATAATCATGAATAATACTGAATATCCAATGAATACTACATCTAATAATAAATGAAATAGTACAATTTTAATCAGGTTGATACAACATTATAGCTACTACTATAAAAGTATCTATACATAATAATATCTCAACTATTAAAACATGATACAAACCTCCACAGAGTAGAGTCTCCACAACTCAAGTATCAATCTTTAATCTCAAGTGTAGTCCCTAGTATAGTACTCCAATTGAGAAGGAGAACTCATCCAAGCACTTTTCTACCCCAACCATAGACCATATATCCCTGCACTATCTCCCAAACAAGGATACAACCCTACCTTCATGAATGGATATATAATGATGATGTGAGAATCTAGAGTAATAAACAAGAATATGTGTGTTAAAGATATCTAATACATAATGTGTACCATAAATAAATCCGTTCTAATATGATATCACACAAATATGAAAACTATATCCACATATGAAATGATAATGTTTAATTAAAATCCTATTTTGGGCAAAGTTTTCAATAATTAATGATCTCTAGGATCAACTAATTTCATCCATATCACTCAATCAGATTACACCTCATCTTGAATTGATATCACTAATTAAGCTAGAGGAATTTGTCCACTGCTTATTTAGGGTCATGAATGTGAGATTCTATAAAATAAATAATAAAATTAAAACAAATATATTCATTCAAAATATTTCCCTTTAGCAAATAAAAATTATGCTAAGTACATAAATATTACATACATTCATTTAGTCCGTCAAATGAAATGCAATGAATTAAATAACATCTAGTTTATCACCAATAATAAATATAATCAAAATAGTCCTTAATATAACATATTGTATGGGTATTTATTATATCATTGGTTTTATTTATTAGGTAAAAAATTTGTTTATAAATCAACAAGTATTTATAGTTGTGGGAATTGGTGCTTAATAAGCACTTTACATTTTTTATATTTTGGCTTTTGTAAAAAAAATGTAACATCTTGAGAATTCTTATCTTGTTCAATCACTTGCTTAGCAGATGTCAAATAATGATCTGGTGAACATTGAATAATGTTGTTGATGCACAAAAAAACAAAAAAAAAATTACAGATGGAGATGGCAATGACCAATTCATCTTTGTAGAGGCCCAATGGCTAGAAATTGTTCTAATAATGTTGACATTTCTTTAGATCAATCAAATTTGTTTAAAACTTGTTCATTCAAATACAATGTTGGTGATTACCTATTTGATGCATTTCAAGTCTTATTGCATTTTCTATACACATCTATAGAACTTCATATTGGAATTATAGAATGTTTTTAGAGATGTTTGGAGAAGAATGATCAAGATGCACTGAGATCCTTGAAACTAGAATTGGATCTTGAAAAAATATATAGGATGCACTGTGTCTATGATACTTTAGCATATTTTGAATGGATGCAAGTTTTAGTAGCTGCATGCATGGAAAAAGGAGAACATGGTTAATGGGGTGACAATTTTTGCATAAATTGGCTTTCTAAATGGCTCAATGTTTCCATTTATGTCTAGTCTCTAACAAGTAAGAGATAATATTTACATTTTAATCAATAATTATGTTTGCCTCCTTATTGCATACTTTTTCATGATCAGAATCTAGTGTATGGGAATTATGAACCATTATATTATAATAAATTAAATAATGATCAAACTTCTTCAAGATAATTATCTTTGTTTAGAACTTGTACTATGTTTTTTCTCCATTAGGAAGTAAATGTTATAAAATAATAATTACACATATTCCACATTTAGATTTCACCATGAGAAACTTAATTAGTGGTCTTTAACTAAAAGCATTCATTTATTTAACCAATAGGTCTATAGCTAATCCAATTAGCTAAGGATCACCATGAACATATATAACAATCATGAATAATATTGAATATCCAATAACTACTACATCTAATAATAAATGAAATAGTACAATTTTAATCAGGATGATACAACATTATAGCTACTGATATAAAAGTAAAATGTATAAATATTATAATTTTTAGCTATACATAATAATATCTCAAATATTAAAACATGATACAAACCTCCATGGAGTAGAGTCTCCATGACTCAAGTATCAATCTTTAATCTCAAGTGCAGTCCCTAGTATAGTAATCCAATTGAGAAGGAGAACTCATCCAAGCACTTTCTACCCCAATCATGGACCATAGATCCCCACACTATCTCCTAAACAAGGAGACAAGCCTCCCTTCATGAATGGAGAGATAATGATGATGTGAGAATCTAGAGTAATAAATAAGAATATGTGTGTTAAAGATATCTAATACATATTATGTACCATAAATAAATCCATTCTAATATGATATCATACAAATATGAAAACTATATCAACATATGAAATGATAATGTTTAATTAAAAAATTACTTTGGCCAAAGTTTTCAATAATTAATGATCTCTAGGATCAACTAATTTCATACATATCACTCAATCGAATTACACCTCATCTTAAATTGATAGTGCTAATTAAGCCAGAGGAATTTGTCCACTGCTTATTTAGGGTCATGAATGTGAGATTCTGTAAAAATAAATAATCAAATTAAAACAAATATATTCATTCAAAATATTTCCCTTTAGAAAATAAAAATTATGCTAAGCACATAAATATTACATACATTCATTTAGTCTGTAAAATGAAATGCAATGAATCCAATAACATCTAGTTTATTAACCAATAATAAATATAATCAAAACAATCCTTAATATAACATATCGTATGGGTATTTATTATATCTAAAATGTTGGTTACTCATATCACTAGTAACTTATAATGCCATTTCATCCGTGAAATAATCATTATAACACAAGCCTATATATTTGTTCATATTCCACATATAAAACAAAAGCTAGTCCAAACATATTATTATGCTCTATATTTATAAACTCATAAATACATTATTTTAATACTTTATATATAAACATTAAAATATATATAACAAACATCCATTTACACACCATAGTAATAATGTTTTAAAGCACTACATTGTTGTGCATATATATATACATAAATGGTAAAATCAATTCATATTTATGACATATTCCACATCTATATATTTTATTGTGTGTGTGTGTGTGTCCTTGAATACCATTTTAGTACCATAAAAATACCATTTTGTATACAGTATACTCAAAGAAGACGTCTATTGTTTAATATCTTAGATTATTCTATATACTCAATGTATATATATCCATCTAACAAAATAGCCACATAGCCATTTTATTAAACTAGATAAATCCAAATACTCTTGTTTCACTCACACACACATATTTTCCATAAATACATAGTCAGTATTTTATATCAATTTCTTTTATTCAAATTTAATCATTAATATTCAAACCAAATGATTCAAATTAGCATTTAAGTTATAAACATATGACCAAACACATACAGACAACCGATTATGCTCAACTTGGGAATTCCATTATAATATATTAGAAATGAACACATAATCTTCATCAACTAATTTATACACATAAAACCATATACCAGTCTTTCTATTGATTGTGCAAAACTCTTACATAGTTCAAGGACAAAACTGAATATGCAATAATGATACATAGTCAAGCTAACAATTGAGTAACTCACATAAAGTGAATACAATGAAATCTTAACTATCATATTCTTATTAACCTTAGTGTATATATATCTATGTATGCAACCAAATACACAAACAAACCATTCACTCATCTACCAACCTGTACCCAGGTTTATGGCTTAAAATGTATTATTACTATATCCACATATAAGTAAGTATGCAGGTTACTAGTTTCACAATAGAGTCCATAATGAATAATACAATATGAGTATTTAAAATGAATATAATTTGTGTCAAAACTGAATTATCAAAATCCATTTGAAACCAATACATTGAGTTTATTTAAACAAGCATCCTATAATTGTCATACATACAACTACCCTTGAAATCCTTAGGTTTCCAAATACCAGTGTATATATAAATACACACACACACATATGTGTGTGTATATATGTATATACACCTTATCATTTCAATCTGAGTACACACACACACACAATCTATTTTGTATATAGAATCCATATTTTTATACCCAAAAAAATCCAAATAGGATTACAAAGTCAAACCCACATATAGTCCAAAGTTTTTCCGTATATCTAAATACCTTAATGAATATCTAAAAAATTGGTTCAAATCAATTTATCAAGCCATATATATATATATATATATATATATATATATATATATATATATATATATATATATATATATATCAAGAATAAAATTTTAAGACTGAGCAGTGATATTCGAATTGAAAGAAGAGTTTAGGATAGATCTTCTTCAAAGCTTAAAACAACCATGACAAATGTTATGGCTCTAACCAAATCCCCTCAATTTACCCTAGGTTGGATGTAGGGTTATGTGGAGGCTAAGCCTTCCATAGGGCCCTACATATAACCCTTCTAGTTTTCAATAACTTTAAGCAAATGAAAAACCTAGTAACCATAACAATTCAAAAACCCATTCAACATTTCACACATAGAAATTTAATTATAAAACTTACCTGTGAATTTATGAATTCCAAGGAAGCTAAATATCTTCCTTCACTCATTCACCCTTATTCTCCTTTTATCTCCTACACTTTGTATGTCGTGTGCCCACATCCCTCTCTCCTTTATTTTTATTCATCTCCATTAGTTTATTCACCACCACCTTCTCCACCATTAATGGATGACTTAACTGACTCAAAAATATGCATGCCTAGATAGCTCAATAGAATTTCTTGTATGCTACAATCTACCACCATGTAAATACAACAAACTCCATGATTTTCTCCAAATTATTGTTAACCCAAAGTCAACGGGTGATTAGAAACACTAATCATCTCAAAAATTCTAAAACAATCATAAAATATGCATGTCCTTGACTTAATACAATTCCTTTATCGACTTCACAAAATGACCAAACAAACAAAATAAACAATAGTCACATAACCAATGTTTATTTCATGCAAAGTCTAATATCGACCAGTTCATTTTCATTATCCTTTCATGCTTGACTAAATAGAACAATGACTATATAGCATGGTAATATAATTAGGTATTAAAATACTATTGTTTAATGTTACCATGCTATCCACAAACACACTTTGAAAACACAATGATTTTCTTAAACCATTTAATCAATATATCAATGTATAATGTATTATGGATATTAAACCTTTGGTCAATATTTAATCGAATACAAAGATATTTTAAAATAATTTTATTTATATCTTTCGACACACACACACACACACACACACACATATATATATATATAATCTTTAATTATAATTACCTAAATATTTAAAGATCAAACAACAACTATGGAATCCATCATAACATCACATCATTATACTATACAACCATACCTAATAGGGAAGTAAGGTAAGTAAAACATATATAATATAAGCTATGTGCAATCATAAAAAATAGAAAAATACTCAAACAAATCAAACATGATTATCAACAATAACCAGATTAGTGAAAACATAAAAGATCATAGCAATCATTCAAATAGAAAATAAAGCATACTATAACTATCTATTAAATAATTAATCACGCAACATGAAATACTAATGCGGTGTGTGCACGAGTTTTTGGATTTATTTTTTGTCGTCCCCCAACATCTTCATCTAAACCACCCTCTTTGATGATGCTCTCCCTCTATCACACTTTGAGGAAAGAATTTGTTTTGCATCCAACCCACAAAAATGAAGGTAGTTAACCCAAAACATCATTATATCCATAAAATAATGTGGTGTAATTTAAAAATATGATCAAAATATACATAATATAAAAGTATTGATAACTCATAGTAAACTAATCATATAAATTAAATATCACATAACTATCCCATAATTAACATATGACATAAAGCTTAATCAAATATTAATTAATCAACCATAATAATCCATGGATCAAACAAGTTATTCAACTTAGAGAGAAATTAGGATGTGACACATAGTGTAATGCTTTTAAATCAAGCTAAAGTAGATGCATCGCAATAATTGATGACAAGAAATGAAGCAATTTGTAAAAAAAAATGCACAAGTTAAAATTAGTCATTAAAAAGTGGAGTCCTTCCCAGATTTATAACACTTGTAAGACATCAAGGAAAATAAATAGTTAATTACTATGCTTAAGCTATCATATTTTGAATAAAGGCTTGTTGCATTGAGAATAGGATTTGCACAAATAAGATAACTGAGTTATAGTAAACCTTAGATCAGACTAAAAGGTCTTATTATCGATATGCCATCAAATATTGATAAAATTTAGAAAGCATTGCCAAGATCTATATACGAAGGAACAATAATTATGTGGCTCTAAAAAGGTGATCAGAATATAAAAATGCATATCAACAAGGAGTTGTCTAGCCACATCGTAATATGAAATCATTAGAAGATCTATGTACAAGAAAACTATACATTTCCCAAAATGTCCAAATCAACTGAGAATGAAAACCATTGTTGAGTTTTATTGCTAAATACGATTCAAGTAGTAATAATGTTTTGAGTGAATCAGGATCCGATACAAACATGAAAGCAAACATGTCTTCTGATTTATAAGAAATCTATTCTAATGATACATTGGTACATGGTTTTATAGACTCAAGATATATTGTTATGTTACAAGACAAGATGATCATAATAACACCAATCGAAGATAATCACCCACTTGGCATTTTCAAAGACAAAAGCTCTGAAGAAATGAATTTTCTAACTCTTTTTTTTTAGAGACCCTCATGATGAAGATTTTGTCACAAAATTTACATATCAAAAAATAGCACAATGAGAACTATGCATGTCATACATCAATTTACATATCATCTAATTAACTTATTTTTTAAAGTAATAAAAATAATTATAGATCATGTAGGAAAGACAATGTGAGTTTGAATTAGAAAAGGTCAATTAAAATGAATAAAAATTTTAGCAAAAGATGTCAAATACAAGCCAAATTTAGAATGAATACTAAAATTAGACATTAGGTATGTGGACTTCAAAAAGATACACATTTCACCTGATTACATGCAAGGTCTTAAAAAAATGCATTTTCCATGATACGACAATTAGGGCCACTAACATTTTTCTTGACCTTTACAAGTGTTGAACATCGTTGGCAGCTATTGATAAATGCACTTAAATAATTGCATTCAAAGTATAGAAAAAACTAGATTCTGGATTTGATAAATGTAATGAAATTAAAGATGCTTCATTTATTGCAAAAAAATATAGTTACATGTATACGTTATTAAAGACATCACATCAATGCATTACGATAAATGCTTTATAATGATGAATTGTTTCTAGGGAAATCAAGGGTTATTTTTGCATAATAGAATTCTAACAAAAAAGAAATTTTCATTATCACTTATTGGTGTGGGTGTATAATGCATTTATATATGGTAAAGACAAGAACTTAATGATTAATTTTTTTATAAACAGATACATAACTTGTGATACTGATATATTGGAGAATGATGTAGCAAAATTTCATATACACCATCACACTAAAAGTTGAAAAAAAAAAGATAAAAACTATAGATATAATATCCCTCAAATGCTAATGCAACAAAGAATAATACTTGAACCATCTGAAAATATAGAAAAACTTGTAGTTGTGTAACTAAAAGACATTTACTTGTTGTTAAGTACAAAAAATACATTATTTATGATAACTTCAATACTTTTTTGCAAGACATACATATGTTTGAGTCCCATTACATAGAAACAAAACAGGGCACATTTAAAAAACCTGCCATTTTTCTTGCCCATACACTATTTCAAGTATAGAGCAATAGATTTATAAGAAACATGTCGTATCTACGGAAAGCAAATATAGATACATAGTTTGTTTCAAATGTGTATGTTACAGTAACATATTGTAGCTCATATATGAAAAAATGAAATTCAAAAACCACACATGCTTTTCATCAAATATGAAAACAACATGCATAAATGAATATATATGTTATTGATATGTTGCATAGGCTAGGAAATGCAATGCTAAAATATCAATAGATGCTTGTATAATAGGCTATTCACTTGGTGCTATCTTTGCCATTGAACTATTGTTTAAGGACATGCACTTTTGTAAACACATCTAGTCATGATGAATGAATACTCATATTAAAACCTTCAATTCTTATTGGAAATAAACCAGATGATTCTAAAAATGTGAAATGGCAACATCTTATAGACTATTACATTATGTGTCCTATAGCCATCAATAATATTTTCTTAGCTGAATTTGTTTATGGCTACTATAAAAATGGAAAGTCATTGAAAAGAAAGAAAACTTGTGTTATAAGCTTTGTTAAGTATAAAAAACATCTTGATATTAAAAACTATTGTCATGAACACCTATTATCATAAGTGTCATTCCAGAATAATGAAAATAGTTTAAAGCAAGGGTTTGAAACATGGAAAGAAGCATACAACTCATAGGTGAATATCATAAAAAATAATGAATCTAAGTTCAATTATGACATAAATCCTTCTTGGGGAAGAATAAAACATGTTTCTCACCATGTAGATCTTGATATTATAAACACATCTAAAGTTCACTTCTGTACACATGAAGCAAATGACATGGAGGAAGAATATGATTTACACATGGACTTTCCAGTGGTAAACTTTGATTTAAGTCACCAAAGTAAAAAACCATTTGAGTTTGTCCAGCATCTATACATCTATGAGAATGCCAACTACTACAAACATAGACATATGTTAAATGAAGAGCAACAAGTAATTATTAAAGACATTTCTTGTAAAAATGCAAAAACAAAAATAAGCCATTGTATTTATTCTTATCAGGAGGTGCAGGAATAAGAAATACTTTCACAATCAAATGTACATATGAATTATTGATTCATATTTATTCTCAGTATATTGACAATGTTCCATACATGCCAAAAGGCCTTGTTATTTCATACACAGGGAAAGTTATATGCAATGTAGGTAAAGTGACATTGCATTCATATTTTTTGTTGCCATTTAATAAGTTGGAATTTATTCCATTAAATAATGAATGCTTGGATGCATTGTCCAAACATTACAACCAATTACAAATAGTGCTAATAGATAAAATCTCACTTGTAGGAGAAATAATGTTATATTACATTGACATATAATTACATGACATAATTCAACTTCCAACTTTGCACTTCAAAAACATTGACATGATCTTTTATAGAGAGTTCTATCAAGTTCAGCCTATAAACAATTGTTTAATTTTTGAGCATCCAAAAATTAATAGTGAACTAATTCCATATTATTTTTGGCAAGAAAAAGTAAAATTTAATCAATTGCAGTAAACCATGCGCTAAACAAATGAAACTTTTATCTCGATTTTGAACATAATACATACATGTTCACACACAATAGATGATATAACATATCTCAATAGAAAAAATTGCTTCTAGCACTAACTAATCCTATGTTTCCATACCTTTTTTTAATCTAAAGTCTGATGTTGAGGCGCGCAATAAAAAAATGTTGATACTTGTTACACACACAAAAATTGTTATTAATGCAATAGACAAGGAAGATGATACATATGATGAAAAATAAGGATATGCTAATGGTATATGTTTTCCATCTAAAATCATACTAAACCCCAATGTACTTGTTGAACTTTTGGTAAAAAATTATGACATGAAAGATGGTCTTGTTAATGGATCCAATGACATATTTAAACTATATGATAAATACCACAATTATGACATTATCTGGATTAAATTCAATGATCCTCAAACTGGCCATTCACAAAGGAAAAAGCATTTTTATTTGTATATAGTCTACATCAATGCAAATTGGACTCCAATATTTCAAACCTCTAGGCCTACCCACATGCCTGTTCATAATAAAAAAATTACATTAGGAAGTCCATTTATAGTATAATCACCCTATGCACGTACAATACATAGGTCATAGGGACTCACCATGGTAGGTGTTGCATTCAATCAATCTAGAGGAAAAATACATAGCTTAGTGTATACATCTCTTTCTCGTGTGAAAAACATAGATTCATTATATTTACTAAGCCCACTTATAGAAAAAAAACTTCATAGTCAACAAGAAAATTTCAATTAAAATGTCAAGATTGGGATCAGATTCGAAATTGTCATTTGATCATAACATTCGATCAAATTTATTATATTCATCTATTAAAATATGTTTTTTGAATACTCATAGCCTTAATCCCCATGTAGAGGATAGTGTTAGTGACTATGATCTAATGAGATGTGATATCATGTGCTTGCAAGAAACATATATTGCATCTAGCAATTCCTATAATCACATTCCAAACTTTTCACTTGCAACATGGAATATAATATCCATGGTATAATTATATGTGTCAAAAATCATGTTGCAACTGTAAACCTATTGCAAGACATTGTAAATAAAATAAAAGTAATAACAATAGATGCCACAATACATGAACATAAAGCCCTAATTATTAATATGCATGGATCCCCATCTGCTTCTATCTTGGATGTCATAAATGTTATTGAAAAATCATTTTCAATGCAAACACATAAAAATAAACATATGTATTAGGAGACTTTAACATCGACATGTCTATTTACAATAAAACAATAATATTTCTTGAAAATCATTTGTCAATTTTCAATATGAATTTATTACCACAAAGAGAAAAATAATCTAAAAATAAGATCATTGATCATGTTTGGTCCAACAACACAAGACAATACAATCAGATCATCATAATAGATACATACTGGACTGATCATAATTACCTTGTCATAGATAATAATGAATGTCGATAATTGATACCCAGTAAATATAGTTTTTGTTCACAACCTTTTTATCATATGTAGCTTTTGGAATATGTTTAATGTATTCTTATATGGGCATAACTAAAAAAGAGACATAATGTTTAAGATACTTAACTACTTTGCTACTTAAACAATGTTTTTTTCTTGTTTGTGTGACCCTTTTCAAATTCGTACAGCTATGGTATTTGTTTATTACACTTCTTAATAAGACAACCTAAAATAAAAGTTATCTTGTTTATAAAAACCAAGACAAAAAACATGAAATGAGGCAACTCAACAACAACAAGACACTTCATCTAAAATAATAGAGACAAGTTGTACTAAACAATAATTGCAAAAAAAATGACACCTAAATCATTTTCTGTTGCTCTATATTTTTTCTTTCCATTGCTTTTATATTTTGTCCTGAAACTTTGTTTATTGCTTATGATCTTATCAAAATGATTTAAGAAAAAAAAAAAAAAACACTTTTATTCCTTTTTGTTTCATCACACGAAGAGATACAACTTCACCATGCACAATAAAATATATTTTTGTTAGGACAAAGTCACTATGTTTGAAGGAGATATTCTAATAGTATATGGACCTACCCATGTTGTAAATCTTGCTTCACCAATATAGGATAAGATATTGCATGTTGATTTGGTTGATGTCTATGGACAAATGACAATAACAATGAACATTAACAATAAATTGATTGAAAATTTTGAAACACATATAGCTCTCGGCAATAACATTTGAATTTCAGACTTTTTGATCAAGGGAAAAAAATGTGAGAGAAGAGACATTGTTTTCTATATTGTATTTACTTTTAAAACAAACATGTAGAACATCCCTACTATTTTAAAGAAATGTATACTCATACCTAGTAGCACGATCATTGATATCATAGATTTAGATGATTTATTCTCAGTGAGATCGTTTGGGGTCTTGGTAACAAGTTGCCAGCAAACAAACACTCAGTTCAACTTATATGTTAAAGCTAGTGGAATAGAATAGATAGTGGAATAGAATACAATATTGTAGTTGTAATCTTGTACTCTTCCTTGAAAATTACTACTTTGATAATTTGTGATTATAGATATCTATGAATTAACTATAACTATGTAATCATAAATATAACTTGGAGAACAGAACCAACAACTTTGCCATGCAATACAGGAGAAACTAATGTCAAAATGTCAGCCCATCTACATTTTCAAAAACATTATAAGGAAAGGTTCAAAAGGATCTCAAACACTATAAAAAAATGTGGCATCTTTCATAGAGACACTAGATGATGAAACCACCAAAAAACACTTAAAACAATCATTGGAGCAAGCATCGAGGCAAGCATCCTCTTTATTTTTTAATTTTTTTTCATTTTATTGATTGTGTTTGCAAAAAAAATAAAAATAGTAATGTCTATAGGCTATGGGAATGCTAAAGGCAAAAAATATTTATTCAACTCCCTTTGAATGAATATGCAATTCTTGACATCATATAATTTTATCAATAGAACTTTAGCGAGATGCTTCTTTAGCCCATCCACAAAATTTAGACTGTTCCTTTGTACATGCATTGGTGTGCAATGTCCATACAAAATATGGAAAGGTTGAATGTATATTGGAAAAACCTTTGCTAGAGACATTTCTACCAAAACTAATATCAATATCTTTTGACTAATATACACAAGATATTTTAGCGATTATGTTTTTACTATGCAATTTCTAGTTAACCGGTGTGTTCAAAATTGTAATGGATGGTACATTTTCCTCTGTTGAATAATAATAAACAATGCTTCAAAAATTGAGAGTTTTCTTTGATTTTGGATTGCATATATGTTTTAAACATTCAACTTTTTATTCTTTTCCTTTGCTGATATATATTTTTTTGTTTGCTTAGTTTCTATCTTGTTTTTTTCTTTTAGGCTTAAGGCTGCGAGACTAATTTGAAGATATGGCAACATAGCTTTTTCAAAAGACTATAGATTTTTTGGAAATAGATTTTACTGTTCATGTTATAATGAATATCACTACAAACTTGCTGCATATTCACATCAACAAATTAAAAATGTCTTTTGTTTTGTCCTTTTTTTGTCTTAGTAACTAGAACTTCATTACAAATAAAGTGGTAAAAAGGCAAAGATGTTGAAGTAATGCATATTGATATGCTAGTCCCCATCTCTTTATTTATTTATTTTTGTGTGTGTGGGGGTGGGTATGGCATAGAACATTTGATAAATGTTGTTATTTAGTTCTACTTTCTGATTTGAATTTGTTTATATGGATATAAGGGTAATACAAGTTGCAACATTCTACAAGTTATATGTATTTTGACACAACAATAATAAATCTTCAAAAAAAAAAAACTCTATTCATATATGTTTTTGACTTTTTTTATTTAGTGTCGAATTTTCTTCAAGAATTAAAAAGGAATATGTTTCACCCAAAAAATTAGCAAATAGATCGAAACCAAATATGTGACTAGTTTATTTTATATTTATATTTCAAACAAAAAATACATCTAGGTTTTTATACATGTATTTTTATATCTTTTAATATTGTCAATATCAGCTATCCTCTTTATGCTTTATGTGAACCAAATTTAAATTAGAGACATTGCATATTGTTTGTAAATTATGATCAATTGTCCTATAAAAATACTATATGGAAACAAAAAACCTCCTGAATAATAATAATAGGAAACTACTTGGACAAGCACATGACCTACATACTGACACATCAACTTAATTGTCATTGGGCCATAACTTCATCTAATCCATTGGTTCCAATTACGCTCACCACATAAACAAGGTATAATTAAGAACCATTATGTCTATTTTAATATTTTATCATAAGACTATATTTCATTTCATCTCACAGAAATGTATTTCATATGCAGGAGGTTGTCTTCCCTATTTTTTAGATAACTTTGCGTTAGCTATACATTTTCATATATGTCTTGGCATCCTTTCATTTCTGGTACAACATACTCACTATAACTTTTGGAAAAAAAAACCATAACAATGGTTCATAATTTAGTGCCATGTTGCCCATTCAAATATTTTTTGGATTGTTATCCCCAAAAATATAAAATTGCTAATCATTTCTATTTTTACTCCTTTGTAGATCATTCAAAGCACACTTTCCAAAGCCTTCTAGAAGTATCCATTATTATTTTTCATTGCCTTGGGCTTCATTTTCAAGATAAGACATTTAAAATCTTATAATCTTTGCCTTGCTTCATAGTCTAGGAAAAAAAAACATGGGTTAGCTATGGGCAAATGATGCAGAAAAAATAGGCCAATCTTTCGAAGGCCATAACTTTTGACCCGTAGCTCCATTTGAGCTCTTCCACGTGCCAAAATGACCTTCACGAACAATACAATTTTTCTCTAAGGGTTGTATCTCCTTAGATTTGATTTTGATATTTTTTGGAGGCCATACATGATCATCTGAGGGTCCAATATTAATGTTTAATGAATTTTTAAGGAATTTTCTATTTTTAGAGATTGTGTATTTTTAGAACCAAATGTCAAATTAAGTTGAATTTCATCGCATAAGCTAATTATAGTGTTTAGGGTATTTTGGGATATTTTTAGGTCCACATGTGCTTGCGTGTGAAACTATAAATAGTAGGTGCTAAAAATAGACATTTTTTTTTAGATTTTAGTTTTTTCAAATATTTGCATGTCAACTCTAAATTCCAAGTTGATACTTATTCAATCATGCTTTGGGTTTGTAATTATTTCAGGGCATTTAATACGAATCAATTATGGGTTATTTTTTTAGATCTTGGCCTATTTTTAAATTTTATTGTCTTGATAGTTTTTGGTTTCATTAGTAAATATAATTGCAAATGGCCAATTATGGATTTGATTTATAATACATACTAAGATTTATAACTTAACAATTTTAATTCATTGCTTAGGATTTGAAATCATGGATCTTTAACTGTGATTAGATTGAATGTGTTTGCAATTACCACGATACATGGTTAAATGTATAATATGTACATTAAAAGTAAAAAGATATACTATAAAGAGACACTGCAAAATTAAATTGCTCTTATTGTTATTGGATTGTAGATGATTTAGATGCCAAGATTTCAATGATTGAAAGTCATCACATTTGTGTTTATTGCCTTTGCCTTGATTTTATGCAAATATATTATTCCTATATATTGATCACGCCTTGCAAAGAGCAAGATTAACATGGAAAATTTGACTTTATTTGGCTATAAAAACACCTTAAAATAATACATAGTGCTCTACACATGCCTTGAGCAAACAATATAAAGCTTGTAAAAACATCTAGCTCTTTGTAATCCATTATACAAACATATATCTCTTTATAACCTGCTTCCAATCTCTTTGATGAATTAATCTGGCATTCAATGCAATTCCATCAAACCAAGCAACCCACATTGTGTAAAAAAATATCGCATTTAAATCCCCATTATACAAACCTGATGAGCAAGTTTATGCCCAACCTTGATCAAAGTAGGTCGGGCAATAACATTAGAAAAATTCAAGCAATCAGTTTGCATGAAATAACCATTTTTTATATTAAAAAACTTGCTATTATACTTTGAAAAATCCTAATATTTTCTTATTGGTGCACTATTCAATGTCATCTTATTGTCCAATAGTTTCAAGACTAATTTCAAATTAAAGTTAAATGGATCAATAAGTGTCAATGTTAAAAAATATTGCATACTGATATAATGATAAAAAATAACTTTAACATCCTCAAAAGGAGTGTGATGCTCAATGACTTGGTCAATGATTTTTATTGTTCTTCTAGTTCAATCCACGCAACATTAATGCCAATATTAGACCATTTGTACAAATACCAAGCCAATATATGCATACTTTTTCTAAGTTTCTTCATAGCACACAAATTTGAATATCTTTAGACTCCATCATTCTTCACTCCTTCAAAGTGAGGCTATAAGAGTTTACAATGAATGCAAAGAAACTATGACAAGGAATATTTGCAAATTAGCTTACCTACGATAAAAAGCATTAAGATAAATATGCTCTATCTAACTAGTTTTGATAGAATGCAAGTTCTATTGGTTCTTTATTTTTCATCCCTTGGTATAGTCTTATTTTATATTCAGAAGTATTGACAAGGGAGAGACCTAGAAGCTTACTACATTTTTTATCTTTATGCACACAATTTATTCACCATTTATTTCTCTCATGCATATAGCCACTAAGATAATTTCATTATTTAGTTAAATTATGGGCATTATGAGATTAACTCTCAAGATTCAGGGTCTTCTTTGAACCTTTCCTTTGAATGCCCATATAATTGTTTGTAATTATTATTTTTTGTACAATAAGTAGAGATTTTTTTTAACACCATTAAAATTACAATCTTATTGGTATCTCTATATTGTAAGGGAATATATGCTTCTCTTTACATGAGAATTTAATCAATTAGTTTTTATTGAATTATCCATTGGGATATCTTCCCATTTAATTTGTGTATACTAATAGGGAACTTCCACATATGCATATGCATGTGTATGTATATTTGTATTACTAAAAAATGAAAGAAATTATCAGCATTTGTATTGAATAAAACATGCAATAAAAATATGTTATCCCTCTATCATTTAGATTATAGATCCATGATTTTGAATCTTAATCAAAGAGTATAAAAACTATTGCTTCTAAATTCTTGTATGTTTAACTTGCATATGTCTTCATTCATGTACAAGCAGAAATGGTAAATAGATTTATAGTTTCACTGTTAATGATTTTGCATCTAAATGTTGTTTTCTATTTTTTATTTTGGTCCTTTGTCATTATATTTACCCATATCTAACCCTTGTATCTCATTTTTTTGCAGTTTAACTCTTTTTGCAAGGGTTTTCAAAAGCCCCGACAATAGTCATTTGTTCCATGTAGTGCCTCAAACTTTTAGTTAGTAGTATGACTTGTTTGCATGGCAATTCAATCAAAATAGATAAGTTTAATTGTGATAAGATAAATAGATGGTTGTATTTATATGGAAAAAGGTTAGTTAAAATATTTTCAAGCTAAGTTGTTTGATTGGATGAGTATATAGTCCTCACATAAATTTAGTTGAAATGCAATAAATAGACAGTTGTATTTATTTACAAAAACATTCCTTGAATTATTTTTGAAACTGATCCACTTGTTATGGTGCATCCAACCAATGAAAATGTTTTTATTTGTCTCAATATTTTCAAATTAACTGCACAAGATGAGGTTGATCTCGAGCTACAAGCACAAAATTTAAGTCATTTATGGTCAAATATTTTATTCAAAAGACATAAGTTTAATTGCAATGAAATAAATACATGGTTATATTTATATGGAAAAAGATTGGTGGATGCCACCCCTATATGATCTAGAACTAGATATATCTACCACCCCGATATGATTTGGATATATATATCTATAGAGATTTTAGTCAATATATTCATATAAATGCCTATAGACAAAGCTATATTTATATTCTATATGGTTCAAACAAACTATGGATGTATTATTTTGTACAACTAGCAGAAATATGTTATGCTAGCAGCCATGTGATAGATATTATGGAACCATCCAAAGCTTTCAATGGCTCAAACAATTTCTATACAAGAACTATAGACAAGCAAGTTAGTGTGGCAAGGAGAACTGACAAAGAATTTATTAAGCCTTGATATGATTGATTAAACTTCTATGTTATAGCATTAAGGAACACACACACACACCAAAAAAAAAACAAAAAAACATGTATATAATATTAAATGCAGATCATGGTTTAGTTCCATTGGCTTATCACTATGAAAAGGTAATTTACACATTTTCTTGTTAATGAAATGACATTTCTAACAAAATAAATGTTCTGGCACAATCTTTTATGTGACTAAGAAACTTTTGCTAAAAGTTGTAATTTATTGTTTTTTTTTTTAATTTTTTAATACAGGGTGATGAATTTATTGTCTTCCAGCCTGCCAAGGAGTTTTTACCCATGATAGATGAGGTATAACCATGTTAACTACTTGAATTATTAGTTTTACTCAAAAAGTTATTCACAAATTAATTAGATTCAACATAGCACTAGATAGATATTATACTTTGCTTATGGAG